>JANAVB010041620.1:14224501-14352237 GCA_029216955.1 Iris pallida | reverse complement strand
AATGTGTTTGATTGTTAGTATAGGCTTTGGTTAGGCTTAGTGAGACTTGTTAACTCGGATTGACCTAGTATGCTAGTTGACCTAGTTTGACTAATGTAGTTGACTAGAGTTGACCAAATGTTGACTTTAGTCAGAATAACCTAGAAATCATAGAATACATTGTAATCTTCAGCATTACCATTCTGGATATGTTGTGACCTGTGTTTCTCTAAATAGGACTCATCTACTCTGTCTGGACATCTACACTTACCAGATACTAGGATATCAGGCGACATTCTCCTGATCATTTCATACTTGTTGGATTTATATTCTTTCTCTAGATTACTTTACTTAATGCTGTCACGATGTTAACACAGATTAGTACTATATGGATCTTTACATTGAGATGTTATCCCCCTCGGGAGCATCGTATACATCATGTCATGTGCGTTTCACTTTCAATACTCTTATGCTTTCATTATTCATGTATACTCTTGTGATTCATGTACTCTCATGTTTACAGAGCCCTCATGTATACCTTCATGTGCACCCATTTATGGCCCTCATGTGAAATATTATACAATAACATAACTTGTCTGGATCCTTGTATATTGATTGGGGTACGGGAGAGTAGAAGCAGTCATGTGAACAATTCTATTGAAGTCATTGTATAAACTCTTTAGTGTAATCATGTGCAATTCAAGCCGTTCACATGTCTATCGTTCTCTACATCACTAGTCACTGATAGTTCTCTACTTATAATAGCTATTTATATTACAGTTCTCTCTCTTTTATTATATGTACTTTCTCTTAGTATTTCATGTATTTTACTCTATTGCATGCTTTATATTCCTGTCTTGATATGAACTGTTGAGATTATGTGCTCGTTTCTGTCCTGACTGGACCTGTTGAAAATATTACAAAGGATGACGAGGACCTTTGCCCTACCTATTATGGAGCTGCCATAGATGACACCTGCGACTTGGACCTTCAGCAGGATCCATCAACAGTAGAGGATGTCACCCCTATAGTTTAGGCTAGATAGCTTAGACTTCTATCTTATTTTGATGTCTTGTCTTATTGGATACTTTTATGTTATATTTGGGATCTTGTTGTTATTCTGGATTTTTTTAGAGATGTTATCTTAGACACTTAGACTTCTTCTCCTGTTTGTATTTCATTTGATGATTCTCATTATCTATCTATCTTATCATACTTCTACCTTAGTTATGATTGAGCTGTACATTTCTGTATTGTCCTCCGTTTGGAGTGTATATATTGTACATGTACTTTATAATTGTTAGATGTATATGACCTAGGACAACATTCTACCGCCGACACTACGGCGTAGGCTAGACGTACCCACTTCTTGTGCCCCTACACTGGGTGCGGGTGGTGACACGTTTTTAGTGGTGGCCCATGCAGGTCGAGTTATATAGTGGTATTCGAACTAGAGTATCACTACAGCCTGCAGTAGGATATAGGATATAGTTTTGAAGGTACTCAATCACACATAGGAAAACTCTTATCTGATTCCGTCATCTAAAATTTTTGCTACTTTATTGTCTTCCTTTAAAAATAAACTGTCCTCCTTTGACGTTATCGATTCATTCTTAGTAATTACCTTCTTGTTTGATCTGTTTCTAGGATGGTGCAGACACGATCCCATCGCTTCGACCAGAGGGATACTACTGAGAGGTCTGCCACCTCTTATCTAGCTCAGCCCGGTCAGACAGCTTCCGTGGTACCTTCTCATATCGAAGTTTCTGCTACATTCGGGGGTGCACCTCCGCCTGTTCCGAGAACTTCCCCCGTTATTCCTGATTTCTTCCAGTAGCAGCCGCTTCGGGATCGATTGACGCAGCACCGTTATTCGACTTCTTTCAGAGGATGGTGGAGGCCCATCGACAGCAGTTTGCTCATTTTCAGTAGGGCATAGAGAATGCCCATCAGCTTACCCTGACGACGGTGAAAAGAGTTATTGTGCATCCCCAGGCAGCCCAGATGCAGCCGTATCAGCCGAAGACACCAGGGATCCAGGAGTTCCAGAAGATGCATCCGTGGGACTTTCGCGGCACAGAGGGGATTCTGTATGCGGATGATTGGATAGAGCATATCGAGGAGATCTTCCGGCTGGCGAAGATTCTAACACGACTGCAGATTGAGGCGACAGGTGGTCAGATGCAGGACCTGGCTCGTACTTGATACCAGACGGACCCGAGGGTCGGTACAGAGGAACAGACTTGGGCAGCCTTCAAGAAGCTGTTCAAGGAAAAAATTTCTCTGACACGACCATTGGTGCCCTGGAGTCGCAGTTTGAGAGCTTAGTTCAGCGCAGTCAGACTGTCGAGGAGACTGTCGAGGAGCACGCAGGGGAGTTCTGTCGTCTAGGCAAATTTGATGAGGGACTCAGTGAGATAGCGAAGGCCTGAAGGTTCCAGAAGGGATTAGTCAAGGAGGTCAAGTCATTGACTAATAGTGACCGGAGTGCCACTTTTGAGGAGATTATGGTGGGTGACCTAGCAGCTGAGGATGATCTTAAGCTGAAGCTCAAGAGGGGACAAGATGCTCATGGAGCCAGCATCAGCGGAGGCTAAGCCAAGAGGCCTCATATACAGATTCAGCAGCAGCAGAGGCCTGTTCAGCAGCAGTTTCAGGGCCAGGAACATACACTTTACCAATAGGTACCCAGGCAGCAGCCTATTAGTTGTACTTTCTGTAAGAAGCTGGGCCATGGATGGAATGACTACAGGAAGAGACTAGGCAGGTGTTTACTTTGTGGTTCAGCGAAGCATTAGTGTAGGGTGTGTCCCAAGAACCAGACACCATTGACTCAGGTAGCAGCAGGAGCTAGGGCTCCGACAGGGGAGCAGAGGTTTGTCCAGCATCAGCAGCAGGCCAGAGAAGGAGGCTAGCAGGGGCGAGCTTTTGCCATGACAGTTGAGGATGCACAGGCAGTAGGAGGGATACTTACAGGTTTTGTTCTTTTCGATTTCGTTTCCACTTTTGCCTTATAATAACTATCTTGAAATTCAATTCCGACAGTTTTATCTACCTCCTTGTTCATCTATAAATTTGATTCTTAGTATTCTGTGTTGATTTGATTTTGATTTTTCTAATATAAGTCGTATGGGCTAGGTCACCTCAGTTATGGAATTTAAAATTTTCTACAGTCATATTAGCTAGCATAGTGAGGACATATAATCTGATTTTGGACGTATTTCTCGGATGTGGAATGTTTGCCATTGATTGTAAAAGTACAGAACAATTTTATAGAAGGACTGAACTTAGACTCACAATACAAACTCGTTCGTACAAAGAAAGTCTAGGAATGAAAATCTAGGTATAGCAATCTAAGTACGATTGTTTATTTTTGATTCTGGGGGGTGACGATAGAGGCTCAGGAAAGTGACGGCAGCTCTGCCTTACTCCTTGGACGATCGGACGTAGCCTTGACTCTGATGAAGAAATGCTTTCGGGATGTGTGAATAGACTCTTCTGCGCACGTGCCTTTGTCTCTCTGTGTGTCTAGCCGGGTGGGGAGAGTCTCTTTCTTTCTAAAATTCTTCTTCTCTTTTTCTCCCGAATTCTCCAAGGTTTGCAAGGGAATGACACCTTGCTATTTATAGGAGTGGGGATGTGATCATTAGGGTTCGCAATGATTCCCCCTGAAAAGTTGGCGACCAATCATCTGGAACATTAATCTTGATTATATTACATCTGGGTAGTTAATTCTTGATTGTGCCAAATCCGTATGGACAATTAATGCTGATTGCAATAAATCTTCATAATTTGTCATGACAAGTTCGGATCTCCTGTCATGTGTTCAAATTTGCTTAATTACAACAAATCTGATTTGATCTGAGTAATAATAGTGATTGCACTAAATCTGGTTGTTATGATTTACGAGCAGCCATAACTCCGAGGGAATAAGACAGCCACGTGTCTCAACTATCATGAGGATCGCCACATGTATCAACTGTCATGAGGACCGCCACGTGTCTTAACTGTCATAAGTGGGACGTCCTGACAGAGTCGCATGAATGCGGTCTCTAAATGAACCTCATATGGGTGGCCCCCACACTCTTAGCCGCATGAAGGTAGCAGCCGCATGAAGGTGACAGTCGCATGAAGGGACAGCCACATGCAGGGGTCAGCCGCATGAAGGAGCAGCCGCATGAAGGGGACAGCCATATAAAGATGGCAGCCGCATGAAGAGAACAACCGCATGAAGAGAGCAACCGCATGAAGAGAGCAACCGTATAGGAATGATAGCCACATAGAAGTGGCAGCCGCATATGAATGACAGCCGCATAGGGAGCTTTGGACTTGACGGATCATACCATCTGTAAAAGATTTTCTTCTTTTCCCTAGGAACACGCCATCATGTCAGAGTCATCATTTCGACTTTTATGTCAGAGCTATCATTTGTCAGAGGTGTCATTGTCAGGGCTGCCGTCAGAGTAATTAATTCAAGCTGCTGCTTTATGGCCAGTTGTCGGATCGGACAGCGTGAGGCCACGTGGCGTTGAGCCATCCGAGCCGCATGAAGGACTTTGGAGCCGCATGAGGCTCCTTCAGTTTGTGAGCCGTATGGGATCCTGAAGGACTTAGGAGCCGCATGGGGCTCCTTCTGTTTTGAGCCGTATAGGCTTTCCTTGTCTTTTTCCATGCTTCTACAAGACCCCCTTCAAAGTTTTTAATTTACAAAATTGAAATACTTTGAATAAGAAACATGGCTATATATAAGCTCTTCTGGTCGCAGAGGATATTCTGACCGCATGGACTTCCTAGCTGCATGGACTTCCTAGCCGCATGGACTGTCTGGCTGCATAGGCTATCTGCCACGTGTGCGTCTCCTGCCACGTGTGTGTCTCATTAATTGCTCTTGATTTGCTTTGGATTTAAAGCCGCCTTTTGGGGCAGGATCCCAAGGGTCTGTTTTAAATATCCGAATTTTCTTCGATGACCGATGAGTCAGTTTTGTTTTTATGTAGCACGCGGATCGAAGCATCCGTCGGTTCAGGAGCCCCCCCTTTTGTCTGCCTATAAATAAGGGGGTTTGTAGAATGGAGAGATTTCTTTACTTTCTCTCGTCTTCAACTCTTCTTGTCCTAAGTTGCTGTCTTCGTCTTTCTTCTTAGCTCATCAATTAACAATGGCCCCCAAGTCTTCAAAAGCTGCGGCGAAGGGTAAGGAAGTGGCTTCTTCATTAGCCACGGCGCCTGAAGTTCATCCCGACATTCACCCCATTATTGCTGGTATGGGTTTGGAAATATCGTATACTTCGAAACCCTAACAAAAAGACGGCTCTGTTGGATGCTTTATGCACAAGCCTTTAATGCGTCCCTCGTCTTCATCGAACTGTTCAAATTGTATGGGCCGTATGTATGTATCACGTCCGAGCCGCATGGGGCTATATCCCATGTCCGAACCGCATGGAGGTTTGTCTAGTAGTCGCACAGGCACTTCACAAACTGAATCGTATAATGACCCGTCGCACAGAGCCGCATAAGTCTCTCTGAATCGAACCGTATGAAGCCTCCCTTAAACAGGACCGCATAAGCTCGTCTGAATTGGACCGCATAAGGCTCTGGCCGTCTTCTAACTTTGTTTCTTTTTATCTTTGCTTCTTGCAGCATCCCTGCCGAAGGCTGAGATCATTGTGAAGGAAGAGATGATGCCTCCTTTCAAACAAGAGTCATCGCTCATTAAGGAGGAGGTAATACCAAAAACGGAGGAACAGAAATGAGAGCTGGCGCCTATTGAAGTTGCTGTGAAGGAGGAGCCCCAGTCTGACGGCGGTAGTTTTGGGAGTTCTGACCCTCCTGCTCCGGACGAGGATTTTGCTCAAGTAGATCCTTCATATGAAAAATGGTTGAGGGATTGGTATATGCGCCCCCGCAACTAGGATTCTTAGGCTCTCATAAGTGTCCGTCTTTTGTCTTGATATCTCTGTCTGTCTTTTTGTGTTTTGCTTCTTTTGGACATCAATGTAATCTTCTTACTTCTTGTCTGAATGAAATGATAGAGAACTTTTCTGGCTTGCTCATGAGATATAGTCATGTGAATGTAACCGATTTTGAATGATCGGAATATATTCGCTCTATTCTTTGCTTGTAGTAGTTGCCATAATGGGAGATTTTTTTTTGTGGACCTATGATCCTTGGCGTACTCTGGTTCTAGATACAGATAATAAGTTGGGAGAGAACCAACATACTTACTCAGAGGTAATGAGGACATGATAAATATGAGGGTTTCTTCGATGTAGCCTTCCTACTCAGAGGTAATGAGGACATGGCAGGAGTGGGCTCCATGAAGGATACATAGAACGACTCAGAGGTAATGAGGACGTAGAAGTTTTATGTGAGGGGACGGTTTATTTTTGATGGAAGTGAAACAACTCAGAGGTAACATCGACATGGTTGTTTTAGGAAATTTGTGGATCTGTTACCCTTTTTGTGCACTGGAAGTGCGGGTAGTGGATCATAATAAAGGAGCTCCTTTTAGGAAGAAAGTTCAGAGGTATGATCATACGTGACTTACTCTCCAAAAGATACGATATAGATTTATCCAGAGTGTGGGTTCAGCGGTACCTGCGGGTACATAACTCGATAATTTGGAAGATTTGGACTTGGAGTGTGAGTTCAGCGGTACCGGAGGGTACATGACTCAGATTTATCTGGAGTGACCAGAGTGTGAGTTCAGCGGTACCTGTGAGTACGTGACTCGCCAATCTGAAAGATATAGAGACAGAATGTGGGTTCAGTGGTACCATAGGGTACTAACTCGACAATCTGAGAAATTCGAAAGCAGAATGAATGTGAGTTCAGCGGTACCAAAGGGTATATAACTCAACAATCGGATATATTTTGAGGGTGAATGTCGTTTCAGACATAATACTTCTTCAGGAACTTGCCGTTGATGGGCAACATGAGCAAGTCTTCGTTTTGTTTTGCGAGGCAGTAAGCTCCATTGGAGAATACAGTCTTGATAATGAATGGGCCTTCCCATTTTGGCTGGAACTTGTCGGCGATTTTGTGAGTCATAACCATCGGCCTCCGAACTGCCAAAACAAGATCGCCCACTTGAAACATTCTGATTTTAACCTTCTTGTTGAAAGCTCCAGAGATTCGGGCTTGGTACAGCTCAATTCGTTGTTGAGCTAACAGGCGCTTCTCGTCTAGGGCCTTCAACTCTTACAATCGGCGATGATGATTATCATCTGTTGTCAACCGATAGGTGAGAGCGACACGGAGTGAGGGGATTTGAGTCTCCAATGGGAGAACTGCCTCACTCCCATATACCAGAGAGAATGGTATGTTCCTGGTGGCCGTTCGTATTGTAGTACGGTACGCCCATAAGCACTCGTCGAGCTTCTCATTCTAGTCGCGTTTGTTGGAAGATACGAATTTCTTGAGCAGTTTGATGATTGTTTTGTTGAATGCTTCAGCCAGACCATTAGCCGCCGGGTTGTATGGTATTGAAGCAATATTCTGGTTCAGTGTTTGTCGCAAAACCGATAGAAAGCATGGCTTACGAACTGGGGACCATTGTCATGGATGATCCTTCGGGACAGTCCAAAGAGGTAAATGACGTGATACTTATGGAAGCTGATCACGTTTGACGTCTTGACTTCTGCCAGCGGAATAGCCTTTGCCTTTTTGGAAAAGTAATATGTGATTGCGAGTATGAAGCGATGTCCTCTGGATGAAGGTGGAGTGATCAGACCAATGATGTCCATTCCCCATGCTTCGAATGGCCAGGATGCCACCGTCGGATGTAGAAACTCGAATGGTTGGTGAATGAAGTCTGCGTGTACTTGACAGGCTTTGCATTTTTGTGTATAGTCTATTGCATCTGCAACCATCATGGGCCAGTAATCGCCCATTCGACGAAGGCGATCCTGTAGTTCCGGGCCAAGCTGATGGGCCCCACAGATGCCATCATGAGCTTGACACACGGCTTCTTTGGCTTCTGTATTTGTCAGACATCAAAGCAGTAATCCGTCGTATGATCGCCGATATAGCATTTTCGTCTCTGTATCGTAGAAGAATCTGAGGGAACGTCTTCTGATAGAAGTGGCTTCCTTCGGATTCTCTGGCAGGATGTCGTAGACTACGAAGTCAATGAATGGTTGCCTCCAGCCTGGTGCTTCGTCGACTGTCAGTGCGGAGTAACTCTCAACACATTGAACATTATTCCTAGGACAGACCAAGTCACGGTCTATGATGTCGACCAAGTGTTAAACATAATTTGGAACTGCCAAGGAAGCGGCAAGGCCTGCTATTGCATCGGCTTCAATGTTCTGGAGCCTGGGAACATGTTATATGAAGAACCCTTCCAAGGATGAGATGATGTCAATCACTATTTGGTGATAGGGGATCATGTCTTCATGACACACTTTGTATGAGCCCCGGACTTGATTGACGATTAATTGCGAATCGCCGTATGCTTCAAGATATTCTACCCCCAGCTCCTTGGCAAGTCGGAGGCCAATGACCAGAGCGTTGTACTCGGCCACATTGTTTGAATAAGACTCCGTGAGGGAGTAAGCCCGATTGACGACCAGCCCGGAGGGAGAAATCAGCACCACTCCGACTCCAGCGACGATGTTGCCCTTGGGCCCCGTTCTGGAAGCACCGTCGAAGAACATTCGCCACACGGCATCATGAGAGGCCATATTTGAATTGACGACCTCATCTGGAATCCTTTCATCTATTCTGGTTGACTCTAATCCTGGATGAGCTGCTAAAAAGTCTGCCAGAGCTTGACCTTTAACAGCCTTCTGTGGGACGAAGATTATGTGGTAGGGAGATAATAAAATCGCCCAGGTAGCGAGGCGAGAGATGAGTGCACCTGGCTTGGTCATAAGGACCCTGAGGGGATTGACTCTTGATATGACATAGATGGTTTGTCCCGTGACGTAGTGTTGCGTCTTCTGAATGGCAAAAACCAGAGCAAGGAACTCCTTTTCTACGATAGTATATCGATGCTCCGGCTTTAAAATCATTCGGCTGAGGTAATATATAGCTTGCTCATGGCCTGCATCGTTGTTTTGCGCTAGTAAAGCACCGAAAGAATGCTCTATTGCTCGCACATAGAGCATGAATGGTTTTCCAGCAATGGGGCTACTAGGACTGGAGGGTTCGTCAGATATTCTTTGATGCTATCGAAGGCGCGCTGGCATTCTTCATCCCATACGAATGAAACACTTTTTTTCATGAGGTGGGTGAATGGTTGACATCGTCCGGAGAGGTTAGAGATAAACCTCATGATATAGGCCAACCTCCCTTGAAGGCCTCGGAGTTCACGAAGATTTCTCGGAGGACCCATCTCCATGATTGCCTTCGTCTTCTCAGGGTCTATGTGGATACCCTGGGAAGTAATGATGAAACCCAAGAATTTCCCGCTGGATATGCCCAAGAAGGATTTTGTGGGGTTCATTTTCAAATTGTTCGTTCGTATCAGGTCGAACACTGTCCTCAGATCATGCAGATGATCTTCCTTAGAGCGGCTTTTGACGATGATGTCGTCGACGTAGCATTCCACTGTCTTGCGTAGGTGGTCTCTAAAGATGATGCTCATAGCTCTTTGATAGGTGGTGCCAGCGTTCTTTAAATTGAAAGGCATGACTGTGTAGCAGTATGTGCCAATTGGTGTTCAGAATGATGTATGCTTTTCGTCATCAGGGAACATCTTAATCTGGTTGTACCCCGAGAAACCATCCATAAATGATATACGCTCAAAGCCGCAGGTATTGTCAATCATGATGTCTGTAATAGGGAGGGGGAACTCATCCTTAGGACATACCTCATTCAGATTACGAAAGTCGATGCAGATTCGAATCTTTCCATTCTTCTTGAGGACTGGTACTATGTTGGCGTCCCAGTCTGGATGCTGTTTCTTGCGGATGAACCACTGGTTATCAGTTTATTGACCTCAGCTTCAATGGCGTTCATGATGTCGGGGCGGAACCGTAGTTGCTGTTGCTTGACCGGTTTTGCGTCCGGACGAATGTTGAGTTTGTGAAGTGCAACCTCGGGGTTCAATCCTGGCATATCTTCGTAGCTCCAGGCGAACACGTCGATGTATTCTCTGATGAGTTGTAGTAGTGATTCTCGTTCTTCGTCCGTCAGATTCTTGCTGACGAAGATGGGCTTTGGAGAGGACTCATCACCGAGATTGACTTGTACAACCTCATCCTCGGTGGAAGGCTCTCTTTGTTCGAACCGCTTCTCCTATTACGCATCTAGTTGTTGTGCCCACGGCTCTAAATCAAAAAGTTCAGGAATGTCTTCATCTTCTTCGTAGGCGTCGGTAAATACCATATTGACGGACCAGACTTGCCTGAACATGTCCCCGATGCTGACATCTGAATCGGAAGTGGGTGATCCGGTTGAGTGCGAGTGCCAGTCGCATTCCTCGCCTGAGCTTTCAGGGGTCGTTGCCGGTGTAACATAACCTAGCCCACATCTGATTTTGTTATAATAGTCTCGTGGTTTACCAGCTGGGACCGACAATCGTAAGGGTAATCGTCGTCCAGTGCCGTAGTTTAAGCCTGGTGTAGTTTCCAGATTACACCCTTGTTTTTGCATGAGGTACTTGGATTAGGAACTATACAGATAAAGGGGCAATCTCCCGATGTCGGGTTCGAGATCAACTTCTTCTACCCTGAAGGGTTGTGGGTCATTCTTCCAGTCGAAGATGATTGGATGATCCTCTCCCTCGATTATGCGGTAAGCGTCTTCCACTGGAGTAAGTTGGTTTGCGGTGTAGACATTTGTTACCTATGTGTGCAGGTGAGTGCCTATACCGTGTTCCATAGCATACATTGTACAAAGCTTATTAAGCTCGAGATAATTCAAAGATAGCCCTTTATTGATGAAGTAAGGTATTTTTTTCAGTGGGATTACATCATCTGCGGATGGAACATCGGTGTGAGCAACCACATACTTGGCCAGCTCTGGCTTTTCTTCAACCACCCCCTGTGCCAATGAAGACTGGGAGGATGACTTAGGTAGATTAATCATCAAGGGCTCCATGGGTGGAGTAGGACGTGGAGTTGTTGGCGTGCTAGCCACCCCATGCTTGGTGCTCGGTGCTGGGCGGGGAGTTGTTGGCGGGCTAGCAGTCCCCGGCTTAGCGTTCGGCTGCCGATTCATTCTGGGAAGACGAATAGTCATCGGTTTAACAGAGGGATTGAGCTCCTCTATTTGTTGCTGGCTAGCTCTAGGCAGCCTAATTGTTAGTGGTCTTGGCGCTTGGCCAGACTTTGGCAGTCAGATTATCATATGTTCCTCCTGTACAGAGAGGCTAATTACGTCCTTATGCAGAGTAGCTGTATGGGGCGCAGTTATGCCAGGTTTGCAGGCTTGGAGGTGGATCGTCAGAGGTTCTTCTGATCCAGTTGCTGCCTTAGTTTGAGCTTGAGTATCTCCTTCGACAAGATGCTTTTTCGACTTCTCGTACAAGCATAAATCTGAGTAGTAGGATTCGACCCCTTTGAAGGGATCGTTGTCGACAAATTTTGTCCTCACGAAGCCGTGCTTGTCGACGTACTTGAAGCACTGGTGCAGTGTGGAGGGCACGATCATGTAATCATGTATCCAAGGATGCCCCAGGAGAATGTTGTAGAAAGTGTTCGTATCTATGACATAACAGGTCACTTCTGACTGAAGGTCGCCAATTTAGCACTTCAAGCGAATCTTTCCAATCGGATAGCTTCTGCCTGAATTGAAACCGCTGATGGCAGTGCTTGTCAGCGTCAGACGATGCATTGGGATGCGCAGATGGTGTAGTAGGCTCCTCGGGATGATGATTATGGAAGAACCGGGATACGGCCTGCATCCGGTCCACCTTGATATTGCCAATGTACCCAGTATAATATAGAGGGCGATCATACAGGTTGGTCTTGATAAGCATATCCTGCGGAGTAAAGACGATGTTAGGCATTGTGCCTGTGTAAGCGCTGTCCTGGAAATCTGTAGGCGAGCTCTCCCCAGTGTGATTGGACTGAGCCAGATATGCGTCGACATTCTGGAGCGCCTCGCTCAGTGCGATACGAACATCTTTACAGAGTCTCAGGAGCTCGTATAACGATAATTTGGCCGGTGTGTTAGCCAATTTGTCACGACCCGCACCCTAGAATAAGGGCACGAGAAGTGGGTACGTCCAGCCTACGCCGCAGTGTCGGCGGTAGAACACTGTCCTAGGTAAATCATCTAACAATATAAAGGTACCTGTACAGTTCATACTCTCCGAATGGAGGTGACGTAACAACATATAGTCTCAATCACATCTAAGGTAGAAGAATGAAGAACAGATAGATAGTAACTCAAGGAGAACCATAGCATAGATGAAATAAGACTAAGTGTCTAAGATACATAACATCCAGAATGTCAACTCATAATAATAAGTCTAAGAGTCTATACATCTCCACATCTCAAAATACAACTCAGAATGTGAGACAAAATGATAATATAGAAAAGACTGCCTAGACTAAACTGGTCTAGACTACTGGAACATCCTCCTCAGTTGTAGGTGGATCCTGCTGAGGGTCCACAACATAAGTATCATCTAGTCCTGCTCCATAGTAGGTAGACACCAGGGCCTCATCCTCATCCTCTGTAATATTTTCAACAGGTCCAATCAGGACAGGAATGAGCACAATACATCTCACGCAGTGCATATCAGGTTAGGAAATACGATACAGGCAATAGAGTAAGATACATGAACTGCTGAAAGGAAATGTACGCTGTAAAAGAGATAGCTGTAATAAAATATCTACTGTATATAGAGAACTGTAGTGACTATTGATGTAGAGTACAAGATAGGCATGTGAATGGCTAGAATTTATACATGATCTACTGAGTTTGCACATGACTACTTTGGAATTATTCACATGACCACTTCTACTCCCCCGTTACCCCAATCAATACACAAGGATCTATACAAGTTACGTTATTATACATGATATCACATGGGGCCCATGAAAGGGTGCACATGATAGTATACATGAAGGCTCAGTAAACATGAAAGTACATGATCACATGAGTGTACATGAATAATGGAAGCATAGGAGTACATGATGATAGTGAAACACACATAACATGAAGTACCCGATGCTCCCGAGGGGGATAACATCTCATGTAAAGATCCATATAGTACCAATCCGTGTTACCAACGTGACAGCAACAAGTAAAGTAATCTAGAGCGAGAAGTAAAGCCTGAACAAGTATGAAACGGTCAGAGAATGTACTCGCCTGCTGAATGAATGTCTGTAGAGAGTATGCTGTCTGAGGAGAGGTGTCTGGCTCCTGATCAGAGCAACACAAGTCACAATGTGTTCTAAATAGTAAATATGAAGTCTACTATGCAAACTACATGATTCTAGGTCAATCTGGTCAAAAGTCAACTCTTGGTCAACTCTGGTCAACTCTAAAGTCAAACTAGTCAAGGTTAAGTCAATACTAGTCAAACTAGTTAGGGTTTTAGTCAAACTAGTCAAACTAGTTGATTTAGGTCATTCCTAGTTATTTCTAGGTGAACTAGGTCAACTTTGACCTAAGGTTGACTTTGGTCAACCCTTAGTAATCAAGGGTCAATATGTGGTTTTGGGTCATTAGGGCTAGCCCCAAGCCATAAGCTAGTAATCCTAGGCCATAGGCCATTGTCAAAGATTATTGGTTATAGGTTTTCATCTAAACCTATACCTTAACAAGTTATACATATATATATAATATCACTATATCTATATATATATAATTAGACACTAGCTACCCATATATCAAATATGAATATCATATATAGTACAAACCCACACTCACACCTATATACATATAACACTATGTATGACATAGTGAGACCTAACACAAATGTATATATATCACTTATATATATACATATATATATATATACATATATATATATATATATATATATATATATATATATATATATATATATATATATATATATATATATATATATATATATATATCAATCTATATACATATATTACTTATATATATAGATAGATAGGAGAGAGAGACTTAGAGTGAGTGAGAGAGTGAAAGAGAGAGAGGGCTACAGTGAGAGAGAGGGACTGGAATAGGGTCAGGACAGGGGGGGTTTCCAGAACCTGGAACCACACTCACACCCAAACACACACACACAGGATACATACATACATATGTACATACATGCACAACTACACACACACACAACCAAATCTCCCCAAAATCGACCCACACCCTCAATTACATGTATACTTCACATCTACACTCTAAAATACACTAGTCCAATACATTAAACCTACACAAAATCGAATTGAAATTCAATTTTCAAAACTGGGATTTAATCCCCAAAACTGTGACTGTGCACAGTTGCACTGAAATGGGATAATTCGATTTTTACGCAACCCAACGAGCTAAGGCTCGCAACCTAGGGTTGGTAACTGACACCCCACACATATACTAGTGTCCTAGGACACTGACACGATACCACGACACCGTTTCGCGTGTCCAAACACGCAAAACACTCAATCGGGTAAGCTTCTGATACGTGTACACAGGACAGTGTCGTGCACGTGTTCCATGCACTCGTAGACACACCACGAGACACGACACGTCTCGTGGTCATGCGCACGTGTAGCCCACCTATAGGGCTACACGATGGACACTCTGCTACGTGTCCACGACACTCGTGGACACGATACGAAAGCCGTATCAGTCGTGAAAACACGACTGTTACGCGCGTTTCAGACCGCGTCGTGCACGCGGTTGCACGTCTCGTGCTCGCGACACAGGACGCAACACACCACGTGCTCGTGTCCTCGTGTACGCCTCATATAGGGTTACACTCTCGTGTCACTACGAGGTGTCATCGTGTCGTATTCGTGCGACACGAGACACTCGAAGTTGGTGTCTGTGCGTGTGTGCGTGACCAGTGCGTGTCCCGTGCGAGTGAGTTTTCTCACTCGACACGACACGACACCACACGAGACTTTGGGGGCATGTTCGCAGACATTGCCCCCTTGTCTGTGACAATTTTTACGTGTCCTAATGGCCTGTGCTGTGCACACTAAAGGTCGGGTAGCAGGGCATTACTGTGCACTTGTGCACAGTGTGTCCTGTCGGGTTCGTGTCCAATTTGGACACGGACACTGCATTGGTTTGTGTGCAGAAGACTAGGGTTAGGGTTAGGAAACCTAGGACTAGGTTTTTGTATAAAAAGTTTTGTAAAAACTGGAAGTCCTCTCCTTTGAGGCATTCAACCAAACACCTATATTAAACCCATGATACGTGTCCGATACGGACACCAAATCACATCAAAATCCCACCAAACTTTACCCACAGTATTGTTATCCCTATATGAATGCATTTATGAAAGAAAAACAGGAATTTGACTAGGTTTGGATATATTTACCTATTGGTAAAATTCTAAGGAAAATCAATAAAAGAGGGTTGTGTGATCTCCACTTCGATGATGCCCAAGCTCCCAAATTCTAGATTTCTTGCTTCCCTTAGCTCCCTAGATGTTGTAGGGTTCCAATGCAAAAGACTAGAGTCAATTTGGATCACAAATGATCAAGTTATGAAGGTTTGTAGAAAATGGAATTTTTTGTGGATTAAAATTCATGCAATTTTATTCATGAATTAATCCATGGGGTATTTATCAAGGGTGGGCTGCCAAGGGGGGTGCCCTTGGCCGGCCAAGGCATGGGGGGGGTGTCCTTGCCCTTCCTTCTAGGCTAAGTCAAAGACTTTTGGTAAAGGGTGTGATATTTTGCATGTTTTGTGCAAAATATCAATAAAGTTAATATCTAGATATTAACTTACTTTATCCCATGACCAAAACATCACCCTAATGACTCTAGGTTAGTGGCTAACTTCTAGTTTAGGGTAGGATAGGTTAGTGACTAATCATGAGACCTACCAAGAATTAAATAATATAAAAATCACATAATCACAAATTAAGTCTAGAAAATTACCAAAATACCCTTTTGGTCAAAAACCCATAATTTGATGTTCTAAGCCTATGGCTAAGCTATCATGGTCATAGCAACTTCTAGGTTAGAGAAAACTAGGGTTTACACTAAGTTATACTAACCAAAATCACAAAGTCATAAGTCATGACTTAGCATGACTTAGAAGATGGTTTAACTTAACTAAAATCACCAGAAAATCATACCATGACTAAAATACCACTAATAAATAATAAAAATAATAAATTTTCAAAAATCCCCATTTTCAGAAAACAGGGTGTTACAAGTCTACCCACCTTAAAATAATTTCGTCCTCGAAATTTAGATGGTCGTACTCCTCCTAGGTCAAACCTCCAACAATCAGGGACGAAGCCACTACCTAGGCAACATACAAGGTCAACAAGCAAAATATGGGTAGTAGACCTATACTGGGTCATGTCCAAAAATTGGTTGGCAGTTTTAGGTCATAAGGTGTTCTTAAGTCAAATCGAAGCCAAAAGTAACTCCATGGGGTAAATCAGGATGGAGCCTCGGGTCAGGAAAATCGTACTAAGCAAATGAAGCACACAATGGTATGCCTGAGTGGGACACTAAGGTCATGGGTGTAGTATGTCATGTCTAGGTCATGTATGTGAAATTATTTTTGAGAAAACAACTAGTCTTATGCTCCAAATTTAAAAGTGACGGTAACGTGTCTACGGTGATCAAAATTTAGAGTGGGAAAGGTCTATGGCCTAAATTGAACCAAAAATCGTGACGAAATAGTGGTACCAGGGGGACAGGTTAAATGGAACAGTATGTGGTCTCATCTAGGTGCACTAGTCATTCTAGATCAATATTGTCCTATGGTATCAATACGTACAAGCAATCTAAGGTGTCCAATTTGGGAAGGTAAGGAAACAACAATCATCAAGGCTGTAGGGTCGTCTACCATCCTATATGAAAATAGGTTATTAACAAGTGAGAATCATTAAAGTTACCATTCCATAAAGAGAAAATTGAAAATTTAGGTACAAACAATCACAAATAGATTTTTGTCTTGACACGATCTAAGTTGATCAATTTCAGGATAAATTGAGATTTGGGCAGGGTGGGAAATCAATGAAATCGAGTATGAGCACGAGCATCCAATGATGAAGATCCAGGTCATGATTAAATTTAATCCAACTGGATATGAATATGAGGTTCATAGGTGATGAAATAATTCCAAGGAAAATTGTCAAGGCTGTTGCGGATAAGATTCTAGGGCAAGTTTAATTATGTCTCCATCCACGTAGATTAATATATGAAAAAGCGAACCAAAACGCAATAGGTTGATCAGACCATCATGCGCCGGTTCTGATTAGACAATATGTTAGTGGGTGCGCACCCAATAAAATATATCATGACCAAGCTCGAAAAGGATAAGCTTGTAAAACTAAGGATAAATTTGTAGCATAAGATATAAGTAAGGGTGGAATGATGAAAGAAGATACGTAGTCCTGGTCATGGGCATAGTCTAGGAAGATAAGGAAACAATAAATCACAGGGCAAAAAGGGTCACCATTCTATGGTCAGAGCTACTCTATCAACTCTAAGTCAAAGGCATAACACATAAATTAATTTATTTAAAAGGAAAATTCTTGACAAAAGAGTTAGTCAAGAATTATATTAATAGCTAAAGCTACTCCTACTCCTACTCCTAAGTAAGAGATAAAGAAACAACAAACAATCGACAAAACCAAATGGACTACCAGGTCAAAACTGATCACTAATAAAGAATAGGTAGGAGCAGACGGAATTGGATATTAAGATAGATATAATGAAGCAAGGTGGGAATGGAATTTAGAAGAACAAAACCTGCAAGCACATCGTCAACTGCCTGAGCATCCTCAACTGTCATGGCGTAAGCACGCCCCTGCTGACCTCTGCCAGCCTGCTGCTGAAACTGTATAAATCTCTGCTGCTGTGGCTGTAACGGTCCCCTCTGCTGCTGAGCTACATGTGGCCTAGTACCCTCATAAGGAGGTGCAACTGGACAATCTATCATCTTGTGGGCACCAGACCCACAAAATAGACAAACCTTCAGCCTCCTCCTACAAGACTCCCAAATATGCCCTACCTTCTTGCAATACCCACAACTCTGCATCCTCTGATCCTGTCCTCGAGGCTGATGCTGAACTCTAACAGGTGCCTGCTGAATGTGAGGCCTCTTGGCCTGACCTCCACTGCTGCCTGCTCCCTGTGCTACTCTGCCTGTGTACTGGGAACACTCCCTCAGCTGGTGGTCCGCTGCCCCACATAGTAGGCACCAGCCCAACCTTTTCCTGCACTCACCCCATCCATGTCCCGACTTCTTGCAATAGGGACAACTGATTGTCTTCGGGTCCTGACCCCGATACTGATGCTGCACTTGCTGAACTCCCACTGGTGTCTGCTGAAACTGCACATGGGGCCTCTTGGCCTGGCCTCTACTGCTGCTGGCACCACAAGCGTCCCGTCCCCTCTTGAACAACTGTTGCTGCTGAGTTTCCACTATCTGCTGGAAGAAGGAAAACAACTGTGCCACGTCCTCTGATCCTGATGACGACTGCTGCTGAAGAACGTTCGGGATGACAGAAGAAAGTCTCGGAGTAGGGAGAGGTGCACTCCCAAAGGCTGCAGATATCCTAGCCTGGGCTGGCACAACAGGAACTGCAGTCTCGGGGCCCTGCTGATCAGGAGGAGGAGTGGTAGACCCCTCAGTGGTATCTCCCTGATCGAGACGATGAGATCGTGTCTCCATACCCATCCTGAAGACAGATCAAACAAGGAATCAATACTGAGATATAAAATGATAATTCAAGGGAGGACAGTTATTTCAAGGAAGCAAACCTTCAACAGGAATTTAGATAGCAGGAATCCAGTTAAGAGTTTTCCTAATGCGATTGAGTACCCTAAAATAAGGATATTAATCTAACACAAGAAATTAAAGTCAACAACTACAAAAATTTCAAAATCATTAACTAATACCAGGATTCAAGTTCTACAGTGAATCCTCCAAAATCAAATTCAATCAAGAAAAAAGGAGTTTAAATCGTAATTTCAAATGAGATTCTCAAGGGTCATCCCAGGAATCTCTCAAGTATCCTAGCAGTGATTGAGTATCCACTCTCTCTAAGCCTATTCCTCAAATCCTATCGCAGGCTGTAGCGATACTCTAGTTCGAATACCACTACATAAACTCGACCTGCATGGGCTACCACTAAAAACGTGTCACGACCCGCACCCTAGAATAAGGGCACGAGAAGTGGGTACGTCCAGCCTACGCCGCAGTGTCGGCAGTAGAACGCTGTCCTAGGTAAATCATCTAACAATATAAAGGTACTTGTACAGTTCATACTCTCCGAATGGAGGTGACGTAACAACATATAGTCTCAATCACATCTAAGGTAGAAGAATGAAGAACAGATAGATAGTAACTCAAGGAGAACCATAGCATAGATGAAATAAGACTAAGTGTCTAAGATACATAACATCCAGAATGTCAACTCATAATAATAAGTCTAAGAGTCTATACATCTCCACATCTCAAAATACAACTCAGAATGTGAGACAAAATGATAATATAGAAAAGACTGCCTAGACTAAACTGGTCTAGACTACTGGAACATCCTCCTCAGCTGTAGGTGGATCCTGCTGAGGGTCCACAACATAAGTATCATCTAGTCCTGCTCCATAGTAGGTAGACACCAGGGCCTTATCCTCATCCTCTGTAATATTTTCAACAGGTCCAATCAGGACAGGAACGAGCACAATACATCTCACGCAGTGCATATCAGGTTAGGAAATACGATACAGGCAATAGAGTAAGATACATGAACTGCTGAAAGGAAATGTACGCTGTAAAAGAGATAGCTGTAATGAAATATCTACTGTATATAGAGAACTGTAGTGACTAGTGATGTAGAGTACAAGATAGGCATGTGAATGGCTAGAATTTATACATGATCTACTGAGTTTGCACATGACTACTTTGGAATTATTCACATGACCACTTCTACTCCCCCGTTACCCCAATCAATACACAAGGATCTATACAAGTTACGTTATTATACATGATATCACATGGGGCCCATGAAAGGGTGCACATGATAGTATACATGAAGGCTCAGTAAACATGAGAGTACATGATCACATGAGTGTACATGAATAATGGAAGCATAGGAGTACATGATGATAGTGAAACACACATAACATGAAGTACCCGATGCTCCCGAGGGGGATAACATCTCATGTAAAGATCCATATAGTACCAATCCGTGTTACCAACGTGACAGCAACAAGTAAAGTAATCTAGAGCGAGAAGTAAAGCCTGAACAAGTATGAAACGGTCAGAGAATGTACTCGCCTGCTGAATGAATGTCTGTAGAGAGTATGCTGTCTGAGGAGAGGTGTCTGGCTCCTGATCAGAGCAACATAAGTCACAATGTGTTCTAAATAGTAAATATGAAGTCTACTATGCAAACTACATGATTCTAGGTCAATCTGGTCAAAAGTCAACTCTTGGTCAACTCTGGTCAACTCTAAAGTCAAACTAGTCAAGGTTAAGTCAATACTAGTCAAACTAGTTAGGGTTTTAGTCAAACTAGTCAAACTAGTTGATTTAGGTCATTCCTAGTCATTTCTAGGTGAACTAGGTCAACTTTGACCTAAGGTTGACTTTGGTCAACCCTTAGTAATCAAGGGTCAATATGTGGTTTTGGGTCATTAGGGCTAGCCCCAAGCCATAGGCTAGTAATCCTAGGCCATAGGCCATTGTCAAAGATTATTGGTTATAGGTTTTCATCTAAACCTATACCTTAACAAGTTATACATATATATATAATATCACTATATCTATATATATATAATTAGACACTAGCTACCCATATATCAAATATGAATATCATATATAGTACAAACCCACACTCACACCTATATACATATAACACTATGTATGACATAGTGAGACCTAACACAAATATATATATATATCACTTATATATATACATATATATATATATATATATATATATATATATATATATATATATATATATATATATATATATATATATATATCTATATATATATATCAATCTATATACATATATTACTTATATATATAGATAGATAGGAGAGAGAGACTTAGAGTGAGTGAGAGAGTGAAAGAGAGAGAGGGCTACAGTGAGAGAGAGGGACTGGAATAGGGTCAGGACAGGGGGGGTTTCCAGAACCTGGAACCACACTCACACCCAAACACACACACACAGGATACATACATACATATGTACATACATGCACAACTACACACACACAACTAAATCTCCCCAAAATCGACCCACACCCTCAATTACATGTATACTTCACATCTACACTCTAAAATACACTAGTCCAATACATTAAACCTACACAAAATTGAATTGAAATTCAATTTTCAAAACTGGGATTTAATCCCCAAAACTGTGACTGTGCACAGTTGCACTGAAATGGGATAATTCGATTTTCACGCAACCCAACGAGCTAAGGCTCGCAACCTAGGGTTGGTAACTGACACCCCACACATATACTAGTGTCCTAGGATACTGACACGACACCACGACACCGTTTCGCGTGTCCAAACACACAAAACACTCAATCGGGTAAGCTTCTGATACGTGTACACAGGACAGTGTCGTGCACGTGTTCCACGCACTCGTAGACACACCACGAGACACGACACGTCTCGTGGTCATGCACACATGTAGCCCACCTATAGGGCTACACGATGGACACTCTGCTACGTGTCCACGACACTCGTGGACACGATACGAAAGCCGTATCAGTCGTGAAAATACGACTGTTACGCGCGTTTCAGACCGCGTCGTGCACACGGTTGCACGTCTCGTGCTCGCGACACAGGACGCAACACACCACGTGCTCGTGTCCTCGTGTACGCCTCATATAGGGTTACACTCTCGTGTCACTACGAGGTGTCATCGTGTCGTGTCCGTGCGACACGAGACACTCGAAGTTGGTGTCTGTGCGTGTGTGCGTGACCAGTGCGTGTCCCGTGCGAGTGAGTTTTCTCACTCGACACGACACGACACCACACGAGACTTTGGGGGCATGTTCGCAGATATTGCCCCCTTGTCTGTGACAATTTTTACGTGTCCTAATGGCCTGTGCTGTGCACACTAAAGGTCGGGTAGCAGGGCATTACTGTGCACTTGTGCACAGTGTGTCCTGTCGGGTTCGTGTCCAATTTGGACACGGACACTGCATTGGTTTGTGTGCAGAAGACTAGGGTTAGGGTTAGGAAACCTAGGACTAGGTTTTTGTATAAAAAGTTTTGTAAAAACTGGAAGTCCTCTCCTTTGAGGCATTCAACCAAACACCTATATTAAACCCATGATACGTGTCCGATACGGACACCAAATCACATCAAAATCCCACCAAACTTTACCCACAGTATTGTTATCCCTATATGAATGCATTTATGAAAGAAAAATAGGAATTTGACTAGGTTTGGATATATTTACCTATTGGTGAAATTCCAAGGAAAATCAATAAAAGAGGGTTGTGTGATCTCCACTTCGATGATGCCCAAGCTCCCAAATTCTAGATTTCTTGCTTCCCTTAGCTCCCTAGATGTTGTAGGGTTCCAATGCAAAAGACTAGAGTCAATTTGGATCACAAATGATCAAGTTATGAAGGTTTGTAGAAAATGGAATTTTTTGTGGATTAAAATTCATGCAATTTTATTCATGAATTAATCCATGGGGTATTTATCAAGGGTGGGCTGCCAAGGGGGGTGCCCTTGGCCGGCCAAGGCATGGGGGGGGTGTCCTTGCCCTTCCTTCTAGGCTAAGTCAAAGACTTTTGGTAAAGGGTGTGATATTTTGCATGTTTTGTGCAAAATATCAATAAAGTTAATATCTAGATATTAACTTACTTTATCCCATGACCAAAACATCACCCTAATGACTCTAGGTTAGTGGCTAACTTCTAGTTTAGGATAGGATAGGTTAGTGACTAATCATGAGACCTACCAAGAATTAAATAATATAAAAATCACATAATCACAAATTAAGTCTAGAAAATTACCAAAATACCCTTTTGGTCAAAAACCCATAATTTGATGTTCTAAGCCTATGGCTAAGCTATCATGGTCATGGCAACTTCTAGGTTAGAGAAAACTAGGGTTTACACTAAGTTATACTAACCAAAATCACAAAGTCATAAGTCATGACTTAGCATGACTTAGAAGATGGTTTAACTTAACTAAAATCACCAGAAAATCATACCATGACTAAAATACCACTAATAAATAATAAAAATAATAAATTTTCAAAAATCCCCAATTTTAGAAAATAGGGTGTTACACAATTGCACCAAGATGTCGAAGTTGTAGGGCCTCTCCAGCCCATGAGGCGTCTCTCTTCGGAGCGGTTTGTCGAAGCGAGTCTCCTTCGGCCTAGGCTTGTCGGTCGTCGAAGGCTACGAAGATCCTGGAGCATCAGCAGCTGTTGGCTGATGATCTTCAGCCGAGTTACCCGGTGGAGGTTGGGTTTGTGCGCCGGAGCGGATAACAACAGCAGTAACTTCTTCGACTTCTGTCGAGATTGTGCGGCAAGATTTTACTTTCCCACTTTTTTTCTTGCTGGTGGAGGGAGGAGCGGGCTGAGTCACTTCAGGTACCAGATCCGGATGGACCCATATGACCTCCCCTCATGATGTGGTGAGGGGCACTAGGCCGGCATCCTGGTTTTGGGGAGGTGGAAGGTTAGCGATCTCCATCCTTGCTCTGGAGATAGGCACTACTCCATCTTGAGTCTTTATCGGAGGAAAGTTGCCAAAATTATACTGACACCTTGTTGGCAGCTACGGTCACCTCTTCGAAATCAATAGCCAGGGCCTTAGAATCGATGAGATGCTGGATGTATCGCTTCAGTTGGTAGCAGTCATGTGTAGCATGGTGGACATAGCGATGATAGTGGCAGTACTTGGGGTTCTCCATTTCTGCAGGTCGAGGTTCACGCCTTGGAGGAGGGAGCTGAATTCGACCCCCTTGTATGAGCATGTCCAAGATGGGCTTGACATGGCCGTCCTCGAAGGAATAGGTCATCTGAGGCCACTGCTTCTCTATTGGCTTCGGTTCAGGCTTCGGTGCTGTGTCGGCCACCATAACATGTTTTCCATTATTGTCTCGATTGTTGGAGGGATTACTACCATTGTTGCTGTTAGTGTTAGGGCGTTTGCCCTTGTCTTCTCCTTTCGAGACATGCAATCCCAATTGGCGAGCTTTCTTCAATTTGTCTTCTGCGCTAGTGGCACTAATGATGAACGTCTTCTAATCCTTAAACTGACTTTCGCCCATTCAGAGGATGATCGTGGGAAGCAGCCTCTTTTGACAAATTTTAATTAAGGAGGAATCCGGGTTACCGGAAGGCAACTTCATCGCGGTTTGGCAAAACCGCTCGATATAGTTCCTTGTCAACTCCTTTTCTCCTTGAACAACGTCCATAAGGGTAGACATTGTCACGTCTTGTCCTACCTCATAGAACCTCTCCAGGAACATACATTTGAAGCCGGTGAAAGAATGGATGCAGTTGTCCGGCAAGTTACGGTACCAGTCGAAGGCGACCCCTTCAGTGCCCCGATGAACAAACGTGTAAGGATGGAATCGTCATGAGGCAGATGGTCGATTGTGACCTCGAAGTAGGTGATGTACCTGCTTGCAGATGTCTTCCCATCATACGAATTGATGTTGAACGATTTATATCTTGGTGGAAAGGGAACATCTCTCCACGCAGCTGGATACGATTGTCGTATCCTGAGGTCTTGACAGTTTTCTCGAGCATGGAACATGGCCCGGAGCTCCTGGACCTCTCTTCTTGCCTTTCTGGCCTCGTCTGCAGCGGTGGGGGCCGATATTTTAGGAGGATTATCACCCGAGTTTGGTGCAGCTGAATTCGAATCCGCATTGACCGTGGGACCCAAGCTTGTTTGGCTAGGCGTTCTTCCTTGTAGAGTTGGAAGGGCCGCTTTGATCTCGTCCACGGACTTGACTAAGGCATACAGTATGGCCTCCAGAGTGTCGATGCGTTGGCGATCAATGGAACCGTCTTGGTTACTGTCCGTCATGAATACCGTCATCACATGAGAAAAGATGGAAGGAACGGTAGAGGACGTGCCCTCTGAGTCATACCCTTGTACAGAGAAGTCGTCAGGGTATGTGAGAATGTTCTCCTCTGGTTCGGACTCAGAAAGAGTGGTACCCCCAGCTTCAGAGCTTGCCTCATCTTGAGAATTATGAACGTACCTGGGGATGTCTGGATCTGCTGTATCTGTTGGGTGAATCATTTTCCCTGGATTGTCTTCTTGGAACACCGGATTGTCGTGGATGTTTGGAGGAGTGCTACCTCCGGCTCCAATGCCTCCAAGTATGGTAGATTTCATCTTTGAGCGGGTACCTTGGTAAACTCCTCCTGTACCGGTGGTAGACAACCGCTTAGAAGAGAGTTTCTTAGTTACGCCGGTTAAGATTTTTTGGCTGGAGACATTCATTTTTTTCCCTCTACCGCTGTCTGGAATCTTCAGAGCAGAATTGCAGGAGGCGACGAGAAGCGCCTCGTCTTCTGAGCTTGGGTGTTGCAGTCGTTGAAAGACGGACCGACGATTTTCTTGTACTACTGCTTTGTTGCAGCAGCAGTTGACAACGACTTGGGTGCATTGATGTCCCTGACAGGACTCTCTGTACATCAAATCTTCGTCCCTTTCCTTGCGTTTGTGAAGAATTACATTGCACAAGTCACCCGTTTCGTGGGCCCGGGAGTTCTGAGCCCATGAGTGGGTTGGCCTCCTGCCTGCTCCCTGATGTGGGTATAGCACGAGTACTTGCCCATGATCCTTGTTGGGAGATTCTTGATAACTATCCCATTCGTTGGCCGCCGGAGGCTGGACACGGATAGTTTTATACAACTTTCCATCAGGGGCCCACGTAATAGTCAGCGGGACGCCCTGATAATCAGAAGTTGGGACACCCAACTGAGCTCGCCGAGCCCGCGCTGCCCGAGACTTCTTCCTTCTAGCACCTGAGAGTGCATAGTAGGAAGAGTCCACGAATATTGGCATATGAGAGCATCTCGGGTCAGGATCGCCTGAGAGGCGGTCGAAGACTGACCGTGAGCCGCATGGAACAAATGGTATGCTGCTGGGATCAGTGGCCGTGCAGGCTATCTACATGTGGCTATCCTTTGTGGCCATATGAGCCTTATGTATGCGGCTAGAAGTGGTGGCCGCATGAACCTCAGGGATGCGGCTGGAAGTCATGGCCGTGTAGGCTGTCTGCATAAGTCTGGCAGTTCTGGCCGCATGGGCTTTCTGTATACGGCTGACTTTTGTGGCCGTATGAGTTTTCTCCAGGCGGTTGGCAGTTGCGGCCGCATGAGCCTTCTCCATGCGGCTGGCACCTTTATGCGGCCTAGACCGTATAGAGTTCCTCTTTGCCCCTGCAAGTCCAGCATTATAGTATTTTCTTCTGCCGGACTTGGGGACAGCAGAGTGCTCTATGGTCTAAAGTGGGGTCGCCTGCGAGAATTCGACGCCATCTTGAGCAACAGAGAGTACTTCTTCGAGAGCTTGGGAAGGAGCGAATGATTTGGGCCTCCACTTCCTGCAGGCCTTCTTCGTGCGGGCTCGCCACTGGACCGGGCCAGTGCTCCCGTCGAAGAGCATTTCTTCAAACGCCTGCTGGTCGAACCGTGCGACCAGCATTTGTTAAGTGGAGCCAAGTTTGGCTGCTTCCGATTGCGTCACCAACTCCTCAACCGTGGAGAAGTTCTTCTCCAGCAGAGTCGCCATCGTGTTTGCTATTGATTGTAAAAGTACAGAACAATTTTATAGGAGTACTGAACTTAGACTCATAATACAAACTCGTTCATACAAAAAAAGCCTAGGAATAAAAACCTAGGTATAGCAATCTAAGTACGATTGTTTATTTTTGATTCTGGGGGGTGACGATAGAGGCTCGGGAAAGCGACGACAGCTCTGCCTTACTCCTTGGACGATCGGACATAGCCTTGACTCTGATGAAGAAATGCTCTCGGGATGTGTGGAAAGACTCTTTTGCGCGCGTGCCTTTGTCTCTCTGTGTGTCCAGCTGGGTAGGGAGAGTCTCTTTCTCTCTGGAATTCTCCTTCTCTTATTCCTCCGAATTCTCCAGGGTTTGTACGAGAATGGCACCTTGCTATTTATAGGAGTGGAGATGTGATCATAAGGGTTTGCAATGATTCCCCCTTAAAAAGTTGGCGGCCAATCATCTGGACCATTAATCTTGATTGTATTACATCTGGGTAGTTAATTCTTGATTGTGCCAAATTCGTATGGGCAATTAATGCTGATTGCAATGAACCTTCATAATTTGTCATGACAAGCTCGGATCTCCCGCCACGTGTTCAAATTTGCTTAATTACAACAAATCTGATTTGATCTTAGTAATAATGGTGATTGTACTAAATCTGGTTGTTATGATTTACGAGCAGCCATAACTCCGAGGGGATAAGACAGCCAGGTGTCTCAACTGTCATGAGGATCGCCACGTGTATCAACTGTCATGAGGACCGCTACGTGTCTTAACTGTCGTGAGTGGGATGTCCTGACAGAGCCGCATGAATACGGTCTCTAAATGAACCGTATATGGGTGGCCTCCACACTCCTAGCCGCATGAAGGTAGCAGCCGTATGAAGGTGACAGCCGCATGAAGGGGGCAGCCGCATGCAGGGGTCAGCCGCATGAAGGGGGCAGCCGCATGAAGGGGGCATCTGCATGAAGATGGCAGCCGCATGAAGAGAACAACCGCACGAAGAGAGCAACCGCATGAAGAGAGCAACCACATAGGAATGACAGCCGCATAGGAGTGGCAGCCGTATAGGAATGACAGCCGTATAGGGAGCTTTGGAGTTGACGGATCACGCCAGCTGTAAAAGATTTTCTTCTTTCCCTAGGAACACGCCATCATGTCAGAGTCATCATTTTGACTTTTATGTCAGAGCTGTCATTTGTCAGAGCTGTCATTGTCAGGGCTGCCGTCAGAGTAATTAATTCAAGCTGCTGCTTTATGGCCAGTTGTCGGATCAGACAGCGTGAGGCCACGTGGCGTGGAGCCATCCGAGCCGCATGAAGGACTTTTGGAGCCGCATGAGGCTCCTTCTGTTTGTGAGCCGCATGGGATCCTAAAGGACTTAGGAGTCGCATGAGGCTCCTTCTGTTTTGAGCCGCATGGGCTTTCCTTATCTTTTTCCATGCTTATACATGGAAATTTAAGGTTTTCGTGGCCAAGCATGCGACAATACAAAAATTTTAAATACCCTGATTCTAGAGATATGTACCATAGTAGGGGACTCTATGATTATCGTAGCCTTGCTTACTAGTATGACGAAGGTTCTGAGTCTCATGATTTTGGACAGACGCATATGATTATAGGATTGTATGATTAGAGACTTTGATTGATTGGGGGTTTGACCTAGAAATAGTACGACTATCTTAATTTCAAGGACAAAATTCTTTTAAGGATGGTAGAGTTGTAACACCCACTTTTCTAAATGAGGATAATTTTAAACTTTTGTGATTTTAGTCTTTTAATAATGAGATTTAAAATATGTTATAATTTTTGGTAATTTTTAATTCTTTTAAAACTATTTTAATTGGTGATTTATGATTTTGGTGTTTTGCTAGTAAAATCCTAGATACTACTTGACCTAGAGCCTAACCATGTGATTAGGATATTAATTATAATTTTTGACCTAGGGATATTTTGGTCATTTTGGTTTCTTAGAATTATTAGTTAATTATTTGATTGATGGTTGTTATTTTTGACATTTGCTAGTTGTGATTTAAGAGACTAACCTAGAGTTGACTTTGACTTTGGTGACTTAGATAACATGGTAGAATGGTGTGGGACCCTAATCTAACTTAAGTTGGTCTTAGTTGACTTGAGTGTGGCTAAGTTTCATGGAAGGATTAGGAGAGTTTTTATTTGGACTTATGGCTAAGGAGTTGAGCTAGTTAGCTAATAATCTTGGCCCAAAGTCCATTCATGTGAAACCCTAACCTAGCTCTTTATTTGGACAGCCACCACAGCCCACTAGTGACCTAATTTCAGCCTATATAATCCCTCTTTATGACCACTTGCCTCTTTTAGAACACCCCCTTGTAGGAAACCTTAATTTCTTCCCCCTTTCATCAAATCTCCCCATTCCTCCACCAAATTGATTCCAATCTTTTGCATTTGGGTTGAAATCTGGAATAGAGGTTGAAGGAGGCTAGCTTGCAAGGAGAGGAGCTCATTTGGACTTTGCTTGAGGAAGAAGACATCACATTTTTGGGCTTTTTTATTGAGTTTGACACTCAATAGGTAAACCCTTCAAATTACCTCTAAATCTTGATTTCTTTCCATAGATGCATCCATCTAGGTGTCCCCTAGCTGTAGGTGAAGTTTGGTAGGAATTAGAATTGGTTTGGTGTCCGTATCGGACACGTATCATTCACTAGGTCTAGGTGTTTGTTGAAATGCCTCAATGAAGTTTTTATTATTGTTTTCAAAAACTAATTTTACAAAAATGTAGATCTATATGTGTGTTTTCATTCCTCCTAGGAATGAACATGAATTCGTGTCGATTTTATGTCAAAAACGGGCGCGGACACGCTACATGACACACGTGTGCGCTATCCTGCTACCCGACGCTTATTGCGGACACGACACAGCTCGAGACACCATGAAACTTGGTGGACACGTGGGGACAGTGTCTGCGAACGTGCCCCCTAAGTTTCGTGGACTCATGTGTCGTGTCGGACACAAAAACCCACCCGCACTATTTTGTACTGACACGTGCGTGCGCCAGCTCTACTTATGATACAGGTCTCAAGTCCGTACAGGACAGGTCGTGGATACTTTGTGTTGTGTCAAAAGTGTAGCCCTACATGTGGGCTACACGTGGACATAACCACGTGGCTCTACGTGAGCCGTGTTGTGTCCACGAGCTTGTATACCAGCTGCATGAGACACTGCACGAGGCTTGTGTTGTCCCCTACTTCTCGGGCACTGTAGCTGACATGACACAACACGGTTTGACACGAAACTTGGTGGACAACTAGGGCACATGTCTGACACTACACTAACAAATTTTCATAGAGTTTCATCGAGTAGATTGGGAGAAATCCCACCCGTACGGATTTTACACACATGCACACAAGCACACAGACACTCACTGACACGGACTTCGTGTCCTGTCCTGACACGATGAGGACTCGATACAGGGTGTCGACCCTCTAGCCCTATAACCCCTCTATGTGTGTGTACGAGCACGTTGTGTCTTGAGCCCTGTGTCGAGCCCAATAGAGCTCGACACGGCTGCACGAGGCCTAGGGTACACTATTTTTCTGATACACATGTTATTTGATGTTTTGACACTTCGTGTCCAAATCTTGGACACATTTGGCTTCCTTCGGATACGTGGGGTTAGTCCCTACACTATACACTTTGTTTCCCTAAATATTTCAAGTTGAATTCATGAAATTGGGTTTTAAAATTGATATACATATTTTACACTGTGATGTTTATTCTTTTTATAGTTTTTGAGCATTTGAAGTTAGGATTTGATTTCCCATTTTCATGAGAATATATGTATGAATGTTGATGTTTTCCAGTTCTTTGATGTTGTGATTGTATGGATTCTCAGTTTATATATGTTGTGATTGTTGGGTTTTCAAATGAGAAACGAAGTCGAATGGATTGAGTTGGGGTTTTGATTTATTTTTGAGTTTGAGACTCATGTATCTCAGGTTACCTGAGATTGAAAGGTTGTTGAGTTATCTCAGATTTTAGTTTTCTGAGATTGATTTAATATATATTAACTGTCAATATATGTATACAAAACTGAAATGAACTTGACACCACACACACACACCCCACACTATATTATTGTCTATCTATACACACACACACACACCATCATCACTGTGCACATATATCACCCTAGCACTCACTGCCATATTCATCTGACACCCTACCACTCTCTTGCCTGTACACACACACACACACACACACATAAACCCCTCACTATCACTCATTGTTTCCTGTCACAAACACACACTCTAATCCACAGTCCACACACACACACACACACACACACACACACACACACATATCACACTTGTTAACACACACCTTCTATCACCTGCTATCACAAACACACACACACACACACACACACACACACACACACACACACACACACACACACACACACACACACACACACACACACACAAACACACACACACACACACACACTCTCCTACTTACTATCCACACTCACACACACACCCTCTCACTCCTTCCCCTCTCTATACATATATATTTGTATAAATATAACATGTGATGATTGTATATATATATATATATATATATATATATATATATATATATATATATATATATATATATATTTTTTTTTTTTAACAAAAGAAATTTTATTGAAATAACGGGTAGCTCATTAAGAGCATTACAAGCGAGTGCAGGACCGAAAAACACAAAACGGATCCTAATTGACTAGGTAGGAAAAGTAGCAGGTTCATAATCGAGATTCCAAAATTTCAGAAACGAAATTATGAAATTTCGAGCCTTAATCTAGAAACTCCAAAACTAATTACGAAATATGGTGAGGGATAGTGGGCCAAGGTGGGGGTGAGGGCGTACAGCCCTGGATCTGAATATATATATATATATATATATATTTTTTTTTTTTGGGAATGGAAGAAAATTCGAAATTCGAAATGCACGGGGCCCAAGGGCGGGCAAGCGTTGGGCCCGAGGGGGGTATGGCCTGGTGAACTGCCCGAGGCACTGAGCGCGGCACGAGGCCCGAGTGGGCGCGCGGCCCGAGGGGGCGTGCGGCCCGGGGAGAGGGCGCGCAGCTCGAAGCGGTCCGGGGGCTCCGGCCGGGGATGCCGGAGGGGGAGTGCGGGGGCCCGGCCTCGGGAGGGGAGGGCGGGGGTCCGGCCTAGGGAGGGGGAGGGGGAGAGGAGGAGGGGGGGGGGCGACTTCCTAGCCGGCGAGGATCTCCGGCGGCCCGGATCCAGGGAGCTCCGGCAGCGGAGTTGTGGCCCGGAGCGGCCCGGAGGGCGGGGAAGCGACGACCTGGAGAGGGGGGGTGGGAGACGCTCGGACGAGCCTACCGCCGACGCAGAGATCGCCGGAGACTGGAGGAGAGAGGGGGAGTAGCTCCGCTCTGGAGGGACGACGACGAGGAGACCTCCTGCAAGAGCCGGGGAAAGCGGCCGCCGGCGGGAGGGGGACTGGGGGGGCCCGCTGCGGGGGGGAAGCTGAACAGGGCCGGCGGCTTCGCTGCCACAACGGCCCACGAGGGGGGCACGTTGGAGGAGGGCGCCACCGCCGAGGGAGGGCGGGAGCCAGAGAACGCCAGCGGGAGGGCAGAGGCGGGAGGAGAGGGAGCAGCTCCTGCGAGGCCATCGGCGGTGGCAGGAGGCACGTCGGGGACCGGAGGAGACGAGGAGCATGCGGCCTGCGACGTCGGAGTGGGCCACTGGAGAGCAGGAGAGGGCCACTGCAGGGCGAGGAAACCGTTCGCCACCGGCGAGGGGGGTGGCGCGGCAGTAGGGACGACGGGGGGGTGGGCCGCCGGGAAAGACGGAGGTAGGCCAGACGGCACCGCCGGACGACCAGCCAACGAAGAGGAGGGGGTGGCCGAGGCCACGCGAGCCCCGGGGGGTTCGACTCCCGAGGGGGGAGGAACCGTCGGCAGCGGAGGAAGGGCAGAGGCGCTAGGAGGTGGGGCCGGGCGGCGAGTCTCAGGTGGAAGACCGGGCTGCAGAGGACGATACCGGGGACGTCGGGATCTGCGAGAACGGCGGCGGCGCTGGCGAGGCGGGGAGAAGGGGAAAAGAAATGGGGGGAGGCCGAGCGGCGAGAAGAAGGAAGAGAGCCCCTCCGGGAGAGGCGGCAAGACGGGGGCTAGCCGGCCGGAAAGGCGGCTGGGGGGGTGAGGAGGGAGGGGGTGGCCACACGCTCCAGGCCATCACGAGGAGCGGAGGAGGTGGTGTGACGAGCAACGGTGGCTGTGCTCCCCGGGGAGGGTGGCCGGAGCGGGGGCCAAACCCAAGTCCGACCGGGGGAACTCCCCAGGAGGGAGGAGCCCAGAGCCAGGCGGCCATTATATATTGTATATATATATATAAAAAATATATATATATATATATATATATATATATATTTATAAAAAAAATATATATAAAATATATATATATATATATATATATATATATATATATATATATATATATATATATATATATATATATATATATATGATTGTATATATATATATATATATATATATATATATATATATATATATATATATATATATATATATATATATATTTATATATATATATATATATATATATATATATATATATATATATATATATATATATATACAATCATCACATGTATATATATATATATATATATATATTTTATATATATATATATATATATATATATATATATATATATATATATATATATATATATATATATATATATATATATATATATATATATATTACTTGTATATAAATTTAAGTATAACTTATGTAGAGTATGCATAAATGTGAATCTAAATGTATGTATGCATGTATATAATATAATGAATAATATATGTATTTAATATGTATGTATGTAAATATACATGTATGTAATGTAAGCATGTATGAATGTATGCATGTATGTATGAATGTATGTATGTATGTATGAATGTATACATGTATTTCTGTATAGTGTATAACTTGTGTGGTTCATTTTTGCTTGGTAATGTGTTTGATTGTTAGTATAGGCTTGGTTAGGCTTAGTGAGACTTGTTAGACTAGGATTGGACCTAGTATGGCTTAGTTGACCTAGTTTGACTAGTGTAGTTGACTAGAGTTGACCAAAAGTTGACTTTAGTCTAGAATGATCTAAAATCATATAGAATGCATTATAATCATCAATATTACCATTCTTGACATGTTGTGACCTGTGTTGCTCTAAATAGGACTAATCTACTCTGTCTGGACATCTACACTTACCAGATACTTAGGATATCAGGCGAGTACATTCTCTGATCATTTCATACTTGTTAGGATTTATATTCTTGCTCTAGATTACTTTACTTAATGCTGTCATGATGTTAACATGGATTAGTACTATATGGATCTTTACATTGAGATGTTATCCCCCTCGGGGGCATCGTATACATTATGTCATATGCATTTTACTTTCATCATGTACTCTTGTGCTTTCATTATTCATGTACACTCTTGTGATTCATGTACTCTCTTGTTTACAGAGCCCTCATGTATACCTTCATGTGCACCAATTTATGGGCCCTCATGTGAAATATTATACAATAACATAACTTATCTGGATCCTTGTGTATTGATTGGGGTACGGGAGAGTAGAAGCAGTCATATGAACAATTCTATTGTAGTCATTGTATAAACTCTTTAGTGTAATCATGTGCAATTCAAGCCGTTCACATGTCTATCTTGTACTCTACATCACTAGTCAATGATAGTTCTCTACTTATAGTAGCTATTTACATTACAGTTCTCTCTCTTTTACTATATGTACTTTCTTTCAGTGTTTCATGTATTTTACTCTATTGTATGCTTTATATTCCTGTCTTGATATGAACTGTTGAGATTATATGCTCGTTCCTGTCCTGACTGGACCTGTTGAAAATATTACAAAGGATGACAAGGACCTTTGCCCTACCTATTATGGAGCTGCCATAGATGACACCTGCGACTTGGACCTTCAGCAGGATCCATCAGCAGTAGAGGATGTCACCCCTATAGTTTAGGCTAGATAGCTTAGACTTCTATCTTATTTTGATGTCTTGTCTTATTGGATACTTTTATGTTATATTTGGGATCTTGTCGTTATTCTGGATTTTTTAGAGATGTTATCTTAGACACTTAGACTTCTTCTTCTGTTTGTATTTCATTTGATGATTCTCATTATCTATCTATCTATCTTATCGTACTTCTACCTTAGTTATGATTGAGCTGTACATTTCTGTATTGTCCTTCATTTGGAGTATATATATTGTACAGGTACCTTATAGTTGTTAGATGTATATGACCTAGGACAGCGTTCTATCGCCGACACTGCGGCGTAGGCTGGATGTACCTACTTCTCGTGCCTCTATACTGGGTGCGGGTCGTGACAACGACACTTGTGGATAAGTATATTATATATTTGTATATCTATATGTGGTTATATATATAGATGGTGAGTTGTTATACATATGGGATAAATGGTTTGGTTTTGACAGGGATTTAGTTTGCAGTAGGCTTAGCAATGTGTTAGCAGCAACAGTAGCATAGGAGTATGGTTTGGTATTAGTAGAGAGTTGACGTGAGGTTGTGGTTAGGATTTGTGAGTGTAAGGAGGAGGAGGTGAGTATTAGTTGAGTTGATATTTTACTTTGAGGGATACTTTGCATAGGATATCTATAGGTGTTATATAGATAGGAGGATTTATGCATAGCTTAGATTGAGGATTTTGATATGTATATGTGAGTGTATTCTATATATATGTATAAATGTTTATAGATAGGTTTTGTTTTGAATATATATATATTGGTATAAAGGGTAGTTGGATAAGGTATGGGTTATACTTCATATATATATATATATATATATATATATATATATATATATATATATATATATATATATATATATACACTAGCTAGAGTATCAATGTCATCTAGGTATTCACCTATAGGTCCTAGGATTGGGTTTTATGACTTAGAAAGGACTAGTTGACTAAGTTTGACCTTTAACTAAGGCTTGACCAATGTGGAGTTTGACTAAACCTAGACTAGTTGACCTAGCTTGACCAGAGTTGATCAAGTGTTCACTTTGACCTAGATTGACCTAGAATCATGTAGATTGTATTGTAAACTTTAATTATATTATATTGAACACATCTTAACCAATATTGCTATAATTAGGATAGTGTGACTCCGGTTCAGACATCTGATATTCATCAGTCATTCAGGGTAACAGGCGAGTACATTCTTTGATAGTTCTTTCATTTACTTGTCGATTACTGTATTTCAGTTCTAGTTAGTTCTATTTGATTCTTGTTAAAAACTTGGATTGGTATTACTGAATTCATGTATGCGACAAACATACTTTACTCGTCTAGCCTCTATTATTTGAACCACTTATTAGCATCTTCATGTGCTGGTTGGACTTGTATTTGATTTATTTGTCGGATATGGATTCACTTGTATTGTTGGGCAGAGAAATACTTGAGTAGACATGTGAACATTCCTATTATTCAAACCACCCCTCTGTGAACTATATTCGAACAATAGCCATCCCACACTTGGCCAGGTGTGCGATGTGCTGAATTTACCCCTTAGCCATTTTCATGTCTATCTCAGTATTTTAAAACACACTTGGATCATTGAATAGATTTATTATTAGAACCATCATGGATCATTATTAGCACCACCTTATTCGAACTACCTTATTAGAACATTGATTGGAATCAAATTCGACTCATCTTGTATTAGACTCACACTGGGATTACACTCGACTTATATTGTACTGTCTGGACTTATATCATGTTACTCTAGTTCAGCTAGTCTTATTATAGTCTTTATTGCCATGGTTCTTCTCTTGTTTCACTATATTACTCTCTTGTACTTTAACTGCTTCTCTACATCATTACCTGTATAAAACTTTCATGTTCATCAATATTACTGTCTATAACTGCTTTTTAGTCTTTGCCATTTACTTGGGATTTCTAGATGAGTTGTTCTCGTTCTAATCCTGACTGGATGTTGACAAAATATTACAGATGCTTGTCCCGAGGACACTTGTCCTACTTATTATGGACCAAGAGATGGCTTAGCTGCCATTGGCCCCGACTCTCAGGAGTGATCGGGATACTAGCTAGTAGACTTGGTTTAGTTTTCATGTTTAGAACTTAATTGTAATAACTTAAGATATTGAGTTGTATTTGAGTTTGTTTGAGATATTATTATTTAGTAGTTTATATTTTGTTGTTGTTGCTTAGTCTTTAGTTATAAACTTCTGTGTTATCTTATCGTGCTTAGACTGTGATTGAGATTTCATTATATCTATACTTATCCTCCGCTCGGAGTTGAGATTATGACAAGTAGACTATATAATTGTGTGAGTTGTTGTTAGATAGTGACCTAGAACAACGTTCTACCGTCGATTCTGTGACGTAGGCTGGCGCTGTTACGCACTTGTTCCCTTATACTGGGTGCGGGTCGTGACAGTTTGCTCTCCAAAAGTACTTGAACTGAGTTTTAGGATTTTTGGAAATTCTAACAAACAAGTTTGCTCTCCAAAAGATCCTGCAGCCAACCAAGAAGAAGAAGAAAAAAGAAAGATTTCAATAGCCCTGCTGGGATGATAAAAATTACCGTTGTTCAAAGCAAGATTTTCTTTTATACGATCCACTTACAGGAACCAGCAAGTTCTCGAAGAATCTCTAGAATGCTCGCTAGTCAATTTTTTGTGACTCGAATGGGCTCCCTGGACTCAACATGCTTCCTTTACTTTCTTCTTTGGTGTATCCTACAAAGGAGGCCAGGGGGATCTATATATAGAGTGGAGTGAGACTTCACTTCTTCCCCTATCCGATATGGGACTAAAATACCAATACTAAATATTACAGTTTGGTATTTTAGATCATCCTGCAATCAGCGTAGTCGTGTGCTAGTCCACACCTACCCCTCATATGTGACCGTGCTTGTACAAAACATCCTTGAGCCCGCATCCGAGTTCGAACGACAAAAAGTAACATACTTCCTTGTTGGAGTTAATCTTTTTTTCTAGAAAATACCCTCATATGGCATCCACATGTGCCCCACCATACCCTATGTGCACACCTCAACACATGCAAAGTATTATATTGAGATGCCCACGTGGTGGTGTAGTTGGTGTGGGACTATTCTATACTAGTCTAAAGGCAAAAACACTAACAATCTCCCACATATCTTAATATATGTAGGTTAAGCGTTCCCTACAGTGACTGACCATTATGCATAAGGATAGATATCGCTTCGATTTGAATCTTCTCGCATGGTTCAAACGACAGTTATGATACAAGAATGGACTAAGCCTTGAATTCTAATTCTGCACCATAGCTGCAATTCTTTCTACCAACATAATGACATGAACTGTGCTTCCGGTTGCACATTAAAGGTCCTGTGTCCGTCTGATTTAGGTGTATATATATTGGGTGTCTACAAGTTTACCCTCAGAGACATCATATATCTCTTCCATATACTTTAGGTGAGTTTATTTAAAGAGTCATGGCATGAAGCCTTTTGCATCTTTGCGGTGCTATGCTGCCATGATATGTCCCAAAGCCGAGGCTATACCTCATCGTGGTGTCATACCACTGTAGCATGAGGACCCAACCTCTTTGTAGTACCAAATTACCCAGCATGAAGTCTTTCACTTCCTTGTGGTGTTACGCTGCTATGACATGGCTTACGTAGCCGAGGCTTTACCCTTTCTAGGTACCTCTTGGTGGTGTCACACCACTGTAACATGAGGTCACCAGCCTCTTTGTAGTGTTGTCTACCACTCTTTATTATTCAGCATTAGGCCACTTGCTTATGTGCGGTGCTACGCCGCTGTAACATGGTCCGAAGCCGAGGCTTACCCTCTCAAGGTACCTTTTGGTGATGTCATCCCACTGTAGCAGGGAGTACTAAGCTCATTTGTAGTGCTGTGCTATCGGTGCTTCCAGTAAAAGTATGCCAGACATTCTAAATGTCCGAGAACTCATTAGGGCGTCTAAGCCATCCTCCTACAGGAATTTGTTCTATATAAAGAACAAACAATAGACAATAGTGAATCTGCGTCCATAATCCCTCAAAGTCTCAAAGGACTACCCAATGTTCCTGATATTCTTCCAGTTAATGGTCCTCCTTTGAAACAAAAGCTAGATGCCTGGTAGATTTCTATTTGAACCAATTAGCATAAAACTTTATGGTAGAATTACAGAGACACAATATCAGAGGTCCGTCAAGACCATTTTCTTGCTAGTCTTGGACTAGCTAGTGCTCGAGGCCTTAGTGAACGGATTCGTCAGATTCTTCTGACTCCGAACACTAACCATTGTAATAATCCACGCTTGATCTGCTCATTCTGTGTCCTGTGCCATAGTGGCACAGTCCTCTTCTTATCATTGAAATGATTATTCGATGCCACTGCTGCAGCCACCTGGTTGTCGTAATACATTGGCATTACCCAGATTTGTGTACTAACCATAGGAAGCTTGTGTCCGGTTGTCAACATCACCCGGATTTACGCACCAACTACAAAAAGATCATCCCTGAGCTCCCGAAGCCATTTTGCTTTATAACCGAAGCAATTTTGCTTCATCCGATGTAGCTGACAAAACTCAGATTCCTTAGTGAGAGAAATATCTGCTTCTTTGACTTTTTCGATATAGCAGCACTAGCCATGGATCTGCTTTTTCGACTTCCTCAATTTAGCAGCACTACTCGTGTAGAAGCTATAACCTCTTCTTTCTCTCCTTTTATGTACCAACTGGCAGTACTAAAGTCTTCTACCCCTGCAGGGTAACCGCTTTAGTACATCCTTCTGAGTCCCTGAGAGATATCCTATTACTCTCTTTACAGCTTTCCAAAGATCAACAATTGGAATGCTCGTGAACCGATTTGGCATGCCTACAACAAAAGTTATGTCAGGCCTGGTAGTACATGTAGCCTACATCAAACTCTAAATGATGCTCGAGTACACCAATTGCTTGACGCTTCTCTAGGATCTGGCTTCATCTTTTGATCACACCTGTAAGAAGTATCGATCCCTGGAAGATCCAGATATCCATAGCGTGTGAGCAACTTTCCATGTAGTAAACTTGTGACAGAGCAAGCTTAACTTTCGTCTGGATTATTTAAATCTCCAGGATGACATCTGCATCTCCCATGTCCTTCATTCTGAATCTGGACGTGAGGAACATTTTTGTTCTAGTGACACATCATTATGTCATATACATAGAGACAAACGATGACTCCTCTATCATCAACGAACTTCGTGTAATCATACTTAACAGTCTCGTTGACCCTGTAGCCATTTGACCTAATAACCTGGTCAAACTTCTCGAGCCACAGATTGGGAGCGTACTCAAACTGTATACAGAATTCACCCGCTTGCAGAATTTGTCTTCAAGACCCTGAACGACAAATCTATCTGGTTGTTGTATGTGAATCTCTCCTGTCATTTTTCTATCCAAAAATATTGTCTAGATATCCATCTAATGATAGAACAACTTATGAATAGCAGCCACGGCAATCGTCATCCTGATAGTTGACATCTTATCCACTAGAGCATATGTGTCAACCTCACCAATCTTTTGTTCTTTGAGCAAAGCCTCCTGGCAACCAGTCTAGCCTTAAACTCATTATCAGTTCCTTCAACTTTCGTCTTCTTCTTCTCGAAGGTTCAATATGTTTAGCTCATTCAGGCAGATTAACTAACACCCACTTGTAATTTGATGTAATGGAGTCAATCTTACCCTTGACTCACTTCTCCCAGAAGATTGTCTCTAGTCTTCATCGCCTCATCAGCCAACAAGTGATAGCTAATAAAGTCATCTCCGAAGTCTTTCGGCCTTCTCACTCGCTTTGCTAACTGCTTAGTAAATACTAGTTCAAGTGTTGTCTCATCAAGGACAACCACCTTCTGGACTACTACTTTTTTGGAAGTACTTTGCTTCTTCGATACCAACGATGTTTTCGGAACATTCGCAAAAAAAAGTTATTGTCCCTAGCAAACTTGTCTTTAAAGAATTCCGTATTGTACACTATCAAAGAATCTTTGAGCGTAGCTTTCAATAGCTTATCCATAAAAAATATCATCTTGGTCCTCGTCCAAGGCTTTTGAATCTTGATATCCAGAAGTTTTACGTACACCAGACACCCTTATATTCGAATGATATTCAAGTCAGGTCTAATCTTGAACCAATGTTTATGAGAAGCAATGCCAGATGTGGCAAATGGTACTTTACTTGGAAATAAATATAGCTGTAAGCACAATATATCCTCAGAAGTGTATTGGAAGACCCAAAGTAAAGATATCATCTCTGACATTATACTGATCTTCCTCTCTGAAACTCTATTGGATTAGGGATACTACGGAGTAGTCGTTTCATAGACAATTTTATGTTCACAACAGAACGATACGAATCCAAGGAAATGATACTCTCCGCTGGATCAATCCTGAGTATAAAATGAGACTATCGAGCAGTTGTTTCATAGCCAATTCTATGTTCATTGCAGAACAATACGAATCCAAAAAAACGGTACTCTCCGCCTGGATCAATCCTGAGTATATAACGAGTCTATCGAGCAGTTGTTTTATAGCCAATTCTATGTTCATTGCAGAACGATGTGAATCCAAGAAAACGATACTCTCCGTCTTAATTACTTCTGAGACACTTGAGTTGTCAACCGTCTAGACGTTTAGCTTTGCCCCAGAAGTCCCTGAACTTCTTGAATACTCCATCTTCCGATACGAGTCCACGGAGAAGTCTTCTATGAAGGTATTAATACACTTCAACCCGATTTCTGTTGAGAATTGATGAAAGTCATAGATTTCTGAGTGTACCAACTCCCCAAAATCCGTACTTTTAGTATAATCGTTTGAGCAGTTTCCTGATAATCTTTGTCTTGTGCACATAATTCATAATCCTCCACCCTTACCCCCATATTATAGAGATAAGGTTTAGACTAGACATCTTAGGTCTGCTATTACATAGAACATGTCCTAGTCTATTCGTCACAACTCAATTAAGAAACTGCATCATCAACAGAAGTCCGAACATTTGCTTGATACTAAACATCTTTCCAAAGCATGTTCCCGGCCAAGAATCCAACATCTTGCAAGCATGAATGTTAATCTTCAAGTCCGTATCGAACAACAGACTTTCTGAGACTAAGTCCTCAGAAATAACTGGTATGTGCTACACGTACACCAATGTTACCAATTTTTGGAAAGTCTAAGACTATGATCCCGATCCCCAGATATTCTAATAGCAATATGTTCGCCATCGAGGCCTTCATCACAGCTAAGCTCGTCCAAGGTGAATAGCTCCTTACACGTGTGGCTAGATGCACCAGTGTCCACCCACTAGTCAGCTACCACACTAGATGACTCAACCAGGTTTAGCTTTACCTTGCTATTTTGGTTTTGTAATTCTTCTTCAAATGACCCTCTAAGCCACAGCCGTAACTAACCTCACTGGATGGAACTATCTTCATATAGGATTATTAAATTTCTGGAGAATCTTCGCGCTTATACAGTCGAAACCATGCGCATATTGGAGCAAAACCAATGCATTAATCCATACACGTCATCCGGGCTGAGCCATGTGCCAAGATATGTAGCACCCTACGTGTATATACAGATAGCACATATACAGTCATGCATAGAATTTACAATACGCATATGTAGTTATTCACCGAGATCGTCATGCACTGCCATGCTTATAGTTGGAGCAAAACCCATGCGCCTGTATGCATGATCTTGGTCTTCTTCTCATTTGCCTTGAGATGCTCCTTGAGATATTTCTCGTCCACTCTAGCACAAGTTGTAATCTCCATATATTATTGGCAAATCCGATCTACTATGTATGTGCATCCTCCTCCTTGGATAGTTAGGCCCAACACTCATATAACCATTTGACAAAGAACTTTTTCTCATCCAAATGTTGGAAGTGTTGCCCGTCAACCTTCTCAAATTTGTTAAAACTTGTATCGAGAAGGATTGTACGATAGTTCTCCATCTGATTTGGATCTTACTTTGAGATTGTTATTCCCGAAACAGATCTAGATGGAAGAACAATTAGAGACAGACTTCAATGTGCAAATAAATTTGCTCTCTGTTTTGAATAGAACGATCAGAGACAGCGACTTCAATATGCAAATAAATTTGTTCTCTGTTACGATTTTATAGGATTTCGGAGACTTCTCGCGAAGAAGTTTGCTTTCCTAATTTCCTTAAGCCAGCTTTAGGACTTCGAAGATTCCGACAAACGAGTTTTCTCTCCAAAAGTACATCAACTGAGTTTAGGACTTTGAAGATTTCGACAAACGAGTTTGCCCTCCAAAAGTACCTGAACTGAGTTTTAGGACTTTGGAGTTTCCGGAAAACGAGTATGCTCTCCAAATGTATCTGAACTGAGTTTTAGGATTTTTGAAGATCCTGGCAAACAAGTTTGCTTTCCAAAAGATCCTGCAGCCAATCAAGAAGAAGAACACGAAGAAAAAAGAAAGAGGAGATTTCAACATCCCTACTGGGTGATAAAAATCACCATTGCTCAAGGTAAGATTCGTCTCTATACGATATGCTTACAGGAACCAACAAGTTCTCGAATAACCTTTGGAACGCTCGCTAGTCAACTTTTTATGACTCGAACGGGCTCTCTGGACTCAACGAGCTTCCTTTACTTTCTTATTTTGTGCATCCTACGAAGGAGGCCAGGAGGTTCTATATATATAGTGGAGTGGGACTTCATTTCTTCTCCTATCAGATGTGGGACTTAAATACCAATACTCAAAAATAGAGTTTGATATTATAGATCATTCCGCAATTAGCATAGTCGTGTGCCAGTCCACACCTACCCTCCATACGCGACCGTGCATGTACGAAGCATCCTTGAGCCCGTGTCCGAGTCCGAGTCCAAGTTCGAATGACAAAAAGGAGCATACTTCCTTGTTGGAGTTAATCCTTTTTTTCTTCTTCTAGAAAAACACCTCCACATGGCACCCACATGGGCCCTACCACACCCCATGTACATATCTCAACACATACAAAGCATCATATTGAGATAACCACTTAGTGGTATAGCCGATATGGCACTATTTTACACTAGTCCAAAGGCAAAAACACCAACGTGCCACACTTGTTAGAGGCTGTGAGGTTAATGGGCTTTTGCTAGGCATGATACTCAACCCTCCATCCTCGCTTCAATATCGACTACAGATTAGCCCGTCGCCTTGGCCATCCTCTCTCCACTCTTTCAAATAATGCTTCTGAAATTGTCTCTCTGATTTTACATGTAAAGAATGTGTTATGTGGAAGCATCATCAATCCTATTTTTCTCCTATTAATGAACACAATGATTCTTTCTCCCTGATGTATTATGATATTTGGGGCAAATATAGATTGCAATGTTATATGAATTTATTTAATTTGCTATGTTTATTGATGATCACTTCAGGGTGTCCTGGCTGTCCATATTTTGACACCGTTGTAAATTCTTTTTCGTCTTTCCTGATGTTCAATAATGAAATATGTACACAATTTTCTATTACTATCAAAACTTTATCTACCGTGAATGCTCCATCTTATCTCAGTTGAAATTTCTAGGATCTTTGTCCCAATCATTGGACTATTCACAAGCTGTCATATACTTGTATCGTCAATATAATGGTGTGGCTGAACGCAAGAGTCCAGATTTACTTGAGACAGTCCGCTTTCTTACTCATTAAGACGAATGTTTTCATATTTACTGGAAATTCACTTTGCTTAATCACCTGCTCTCTTCCATCATGCTCAACCACCGGTCTTTCTTCTCCAAAATGCTGCTATCGGTTGTTTATAAAGTCTTTGGTTGCACATGCTATGATAATCATCTCTGTCCGGGGTAAGTTATCACTACGATGGCTATATAATTTTTTTGGATATTATTGGATTCATAAAGGATATGTCTACCATTCTTTCTCTGATCAAAAGACTACAAGATATATTATCGCTCGTCGTAGATAGCCGTTGTACTAGTAGTATATCAAGAATGCCTTAATGATGACCTAACTAAGATTGTCTCTGTCCAACAAACTCCTAGTTATGAGAGTGTGGGCGAGTCTCTCATATGTTATATTTGAAAGTCTATTTATGGCCTCAAGCAGTCTCCTCGAGCTTGATTTGACAAATTTAGATATGTGGTTTAGATTGGTTTTACTAGAGTAGTGTTGTATTTATAGGCATGGTGATCCATGTGCTATATGTGGACGATATTATTTATTGAAGATGATCACGTTGGTATTGCCAAGGTCAAGGCACATCTATTTGCTCATTTTCGTACCATAAACCTTGGTCCCTTGTGTTATATCTTGGTCATTGAGGTTGGTCCGGTGATTCTCTTCTTATGACTCAGCAAAAATATTGTCTTAATTAAGGACTCTGGATCCTTGGGTTGCAAACTGACTGATACCCAAGAAGCCAATTTGAACATCTACAATCTTGGCTCCGTCTTCGACCCTTTTGACTAAATCTAGATACGTATCATCACCACTAGAAAAACTCATCTACATTACAGTCAATTGCCCCTTGACATGTCCTTTTATGTTGGCTCTGTCAGTAAATATATATAGGCACTAAGGATCTCTCTTCTTCATTCATTGTCTTGTTTGGTATTTAAAGAAGTTATGTGGTCAAGGACTTGTCTACCAGTCCTGTCTCTCTTTCTCTTACAACATATGCTGATGCCAACTATGAATGGGTCTATTGATGATAGCCGTTCAAGAAGCAGGTTTTAGACTTCTTTAAAGACAATCCCGTCACCTTGTAAAGTAAAAACTAGACGGTTGTGAGCCATTCTTCAATTGATGCCACAAATAGTTCGTGGGCACATGCAGTTTCCAAGCTTACATGGCTCAACGGCCTTGTCGTTGATTTTGGGTGCTGTTTTCCGCTCCCTCCTCACAATATGTGTAACAATAAAATTGTCGTTCACATTGTTGAGAATCTGATCTTCTATGAACATTGTTGGAGAATAATTCAACTAAAAATGATTCAAATCTAACATACGTTGGGCTTTGAGAGGTTAAGAGCATTTATAGGAAAGTCAATGCTTGCATTATGGAGTGAGCTGTTAGCTTTCCTTTTTTTTTCTTGCTTTATTAGTTAAACTTTTTGTACCTATTTAAAGCACACTATTCCATCAATAAAAGCAGTGAATACTTTTGAAGTACAATTGGCTCTTGTACTGTCTTGCTAGCTCTCTCATCTTCTTGTTGTTTCTTGCTATTAGATTAACATTGTGGTATCAAAGCATTCAATTCCTTGTAAGCCTAGAATCGTTTGTTTTTGACTTAACAACTTTAAGCTATTAAAATGTAAATGTCCATAATGTAAATTCCATAACTGAGATTCATTCTTTACATTAGAAACTAAGGCATAATTATCAAGACATGAAATTTCAAGTGGAAACAATTATTTTTAGCCATATGAATCTTTATTGTTGGTCTATCAGAATTCTTAGGCATAATCAAGCATGTATCATTTTTGAAAGTAATTGAATAACCCTTTGCAATCAATTGACCAATACTTATCAAATTATGGGCAAGACTAGGAATATAAAAAAACATCATGGATTACCTTTTCCATACCTGACTTTGTTTTCACTGCAACTGTACCTTTTTCTTTAATCTGCATAACTGTATTATTTCCCAGCCTAACTTGTGGCTTGACAGATTAATTTAAATCACAAAAAAGCTTTTTGTCCCCTGTCATGTGGTTACTACATCCACTATCTAAAAACCAAACATTACTTCTATCTTTTCCAGAATCAGAACAAGTCATAAAAAGATTATTATCTTCTTTACCTTCATCACCTCTCTTTTCTGCATAATTCGCTTGCTGCTTAGCTTTGGCAAAGCAGTATGCCTCAGTGTGCCCAAATCTTTTACAAAAATAACATTGTTTTCCTTTGTAGTTTTGATGTTGATTACCTCTATCATTGTGGCCGCCTCTTTGGTTGTTCCAGTCAGATCTTTCTTGATTGCCTCTATCGTTGGTGCCTCCTCTTTGATTGTTCCAGTCAGATCTTCCTCTGGCTCTACCTCTGCTGATAAACACCTCCTCCAAATCCTCTACCTTGATGTGTTCTTGTATTTTCTACTCTTGTCTGAAATACACTTTCAATGTCCTTTTCTGTCGTCCTGTTTAGTCTTTGTTCATGAGCTAGAAGAGAACTTGTTAGTGCACTAAAAGAATATGTAGATAAACCTTTGGATTCCTCTATTGCAGCTACTACATGGTCAAATTTAGGAACAAGGGTCCTTAAAACTTTTTCTACCACCTTTTTATCATCAAACTCTTCACCAAGAGTTCTTAACTGATTGACAATATTAGCAGCTTTGGTATAATAGTTTGTAGAAGCATGAAAAATTTAGCAACATTGACAACTATGCACCCAAGCCAGGGAGTAATATGTGCCCAAGCCAGGGAGACATATACGCCCAAGCCAGGACAGCCCACATGCGCCCAAGCCACCAGAGCAAGCTATGCGCCCATGTTGATGGCATACATCCCACACTGAACTCCTCCAGAAGGGGCACATAGCCCTGTTTCAGGCTATGCGGCAAAGCCATGACAGCCCCTACTCGGTCAAACCCACGATCAATCGTGTACCGAAGCATACGGCCACGTTAGTCTCCACGAGCAGTCGTGCACCGAAGCATGCAGCCACGTCAACCCCACGATCAACCTACGATCATGCAGTCTGCATGCGCCTACACTCTATGCGCCCAAAGCAGGACAATGCGCCCCCATAAAAATTAGCATATTTTCTCATATGGGCGCATAACATCATTCCAGCACGAAAATGACTATCAAAAGGGGTCTTATACCTCTTAAAAGCAAAGAACAGAGAGTATTTCAAGAGCCAAATTGCTGCCCTTCTTGCCAGTAAGCCGAGAGTTAGCAATTTTCTTAGGTTTTCTTCCACTTTTGTGATTGGAGTGTCAACAGAGTAAAGGAGCAACTGCCGCTCGATATCCATCGTACCATTCCTCAGAATTCTTTTTATACTCGGGGATCCTCAGCACATGATCTCTCAGGCGTACTCGATTTGTGGTGCCTTGCGCCAATAAGAAAAGACAACATTTCCTCTTCTTTTTTATGTGTGTCCACAAAAATGGTGACTCTGTTGGGGACTACCTTTTTCTCTGATGAGAAGGTGGTGACGCAATCCGATACCGATAAAGTGGGAGCACTCAGAAGATGTTGATCGTGAAGTTCGATCAGCAGGCATTTGAAGAGATGCTCTCGAGGGACGGCGCTACTCCCTCAAAATCAGTGAAGCTGAACAAGTCTCGCAAGACTTGGCTTCCGAAGGCTCGTGGTGCATATCCTGCCTGTGTCATAGAAGATATGTAACCAAAGAATTCTGTCACGTGGGCGCATGGAGCACCTCTATGGGCATATAGCTCTGCCACAGAGGCTCCTGACATGAAGAAGGCGCATACCGTTCCAGGCCCTACTAGTCCAGCAATTTCTCTCTTGTGCAATCAACAATAGAGTGTTCAACGCTCGAGACTTGGCCAAAGAAAACACTACGATGCCAAGAATCAAAGTGTTCGACACTCTGGGACGATGATCTCTCCGAGGGTATCCTTCCACCTGGTCATGACCTTCACACCGGGGGTATCCTTCCAGATGACGATGATCTCTCCGAGTCTGACGGTGACTATCTACCTCCCCTACCTGAAGATGAGGGACTTTTCAACTCAGAGACAGACAGTATCAACACCAGTTGTAATGTCTCCTCTATTCATTCTCGCCATATTATCTACGTACATGGCGGATGGAGAGAGACCTGAAAAAGCCTGTGATCAGACCAACAAATGGCTAGAGAGTCTTGAAACAACATTTGCCAAGATCACTGATATGCTTACCAGTATCACGGCAGTCCAAACTGCTTGGGCTGTTCGTCCACCTCAACCAAATGTCTCAGCACACATTAGTCCAGCACATAGCAACAACCCTTCTTCACTACAGAAGGAGTATCATTCCGTTGCGTCTCCTCCAAATCTTACAAATGCTGGGGGTGGTCCTTCACCAACGACGCCTGACAACAGTACAGCCGCCGTTTCTCAACATCTGCTCAATCAACAGGATACAATTGATTCTCTTGTTGCCTGTCTCGAAACCATCTCACACAAAGACGAGCTTCAGAAGATGGGGATATCTCAACCTTATCCTCTTGAATGGGAGAATGCTACTTGCCCTCCTAACAACAATCCCACTGACGCTAAATTCATTTGACGGGATGACTTCTCCTTGCCAACACATGACATACTTCAACACGCAGACTCTACACTTACCCAGGGACGATCTGTTCTTGTCAAAGCTGTTTATTAGCACCTTATAGGGGGTAGCTTTTGAATGGTTCTACAGTCTGTATGATGGTTGTATTAATTCCTTTAAAGATTTGGAGAGGTTATTCCTCAACAGGTTTTATGAGAGTGGCATGCATGTTAGTATGTCCACCCTCATCGAGACAAAGCAAAGGAGGACTGAGTCTGTTATTGCTTTCATCGAATGCTTCAGGCGACTAGCATTGAAGATGTCCTTCGGTATACCAGACTCAGAACTTATGGATACTTGTGGACATAACTTTCTTCCTACAGTAAAGTTCTGTCTGGGTATACATAAGTACGATACATGGCCTGCTTTCATTGGGGCCGCTGATGCTCTGAATATGACATCCCTAATCTAGAATTACTGGGATTGAAGACACCCAAATCTGAAGACAAAGACAAGCACCCTTAAACCGTCCCTGTTTGTGGGGGTAAAGGGAAAGAAGCCGACCTTCATCACAGCTAGGCTCATCCTAGGTGAACAGCTCCTTCTAGAGCACGTGTGGCAAGATGCACCACAGTCCACCCACTAGTCAGATACCATGCTAGATGACTCAACCTTGGTATTCTTCTCATTTGTCTTGAGATGCTCATTGAGAGACTTCTCGTCCGCTCTAGCATAAGTTGTAATCTTCATATACTATCGGAAAATCTGATCTGCCATGTAATGTGCATCATCCTCCTTTGATAGCTAGGCCCAACACTCATCCAACCATTTGACAAAGAACTTTTCCTCATCCAAATGTTAAAAATGTTGCCCGTCAATCTTCTCACCCGTCAATCTTCTCAAGTTTGTTAAACTTGTATTGAGAAGGATTGTACGACAGTTCTCCATCGGATCCGGATCTTGCTTTGAGATTATTGTTCCCAAAACAGATCTAGATGGAAGAACAAATAGAATTTAGAGATCACTTGTAAATAAATTTGCTCTTTATTCTGATATAGCCATTGTCAGATGCAAAGATCTCTTGCAAATAAATTTGCTTTCTATTTTGACTTTGTAGAATTTCGGAGACTCCTGATTTCTTTAACCAGTTTTAGGATTTTGAAGATTCCGGTAAACGAGTTTGCTCTCCAAATGTACCTTAACCGAGTTTTAGGACTTCGAAGATTTCGGCAAACGAGTTTGCTCTCCAAAAGTACCTAAACTCGGTTTTAGGATTTCAGAGACTCCGACAAACAAGTTGCTCTCCAAAAGTACCTAAAGCCACAGAATACTACTATCCTATCAGATTACAACTTCCTCCTATCAGATTACAACTTCCTCTCTCAAATACGATCTGATGGAAAGAGAGTGTTCATCCTTGCAAACATGATACAACTGGGACAAAACATATTATAATAAAAGAAAATAGAGAAGGAGAAATAATAACAAATTATTATTCTTGCTGGGGTGGTGAAGACCATCATTGTTCAACGCAAGATTCGTCCACCGCGATCTGCTGCCAGGAACCAGCAAGTTCTCAAAGAATTTCTGGAACGCTCATTAGTCAACTTTTTGAGACTCGAACGGGCTTTCCGGACTCAACGGGCTCTATTTTCTTTCTTATTTGGTGCATCTTTCAAAGGAGACCAAGGGCTCTATATATATAGTGGAGTGAGACTTCAGTTATTCTCCTATCCGATGTGGGACTAAAATACCAATACTCAAAAATAGAGTTTGATATTTTAGATCATCTCGCAATCAGCGTGGTCGTGTGCCAGTCCGCGCCTATCCCCCAAACACGCCTGTTTATGCACGACGCATCCTGGAGTACATGTCCGAGTCCGAATGACAAAAAGCAACTTGCTTCCTTGTTGGAGTTAATCTTTTTTTCTTATAGTAAAACACCCCCACATGGCACCTACATGTGCCCCACCACATCCTATGTGCACACCTCAACACATACAACGCATTATATTAAGATACCCAGTTGGTGGTGAAGCCAATGTGGAACTATTTTATACTAGTCCAAAGGCAAAACACCAACAGTTCTAAATGCCAACTTTCCATGCTCCTTTATCAATAACATTCACATGATTAATATATGTCATAGTTTCACTCTAAATCCTGGTTATAGAGTTAGTTGCCTCAGCCTCATCTGTTTTCCTAAATATGATAACTGTTAGTATAATATAGAAGTTAACACTACTTTCTATGTGTTCATATGCACTATATGGAGGATGCGTTGATAAAATAGATGGCTAGAAGGTTGAGTTCAATCCCTTGTAAATGTGCTAGTAAAAATACAATATCATGGGCCAAAGCTATGTAGCTTAGAAAGAATCAAGGGCAAGATTGGATATGATTCCTACTTAAATCCTAATTAGGATACTATAGTAATTAGCAAGTTGCGCTTTGTCGAAGCCTATGATATTGGTCTAAGGGTTTATTTAAATCATAAAAATTTACTTGTCACTTTCGTGTATAGCACTAATAAGTTAAAAAAACCTAAATCCCCTTCCATTTCCCTTAAATTCCAAGCCAATTTTTGAAAATAGTCTGATCGGAATATCATCAGTGTATTGCTAGTATACTACTGGCACACCAACTAGTCTATACTAGGGCTTAAACAATGGTAGAACCACAAAGAGTTGTGACACGAAGCCATTTAGAGGAGGATATTTGTAACAACATTGCGTTTGTGTGCATAAAGGAGTTGGTGACTTGGACCGTCCTCTAGTTATTACTCCTGGAGAGACCATTAGAGACCTAGCACATATTGTTTCAACGTCGATTGAGGTATACCTATAAAACCAAATAGTAGTTTAGATTAATAATTATGCTTGTATAAAGCATGTCTATAATATGAGATTTACTATGGCTTGCTTTGAGTAATCTTATCGAGATTGTATCAAAAATGGATCGATACGATAAGAATTCATGTAGAATGAAAGATTGATTGTGTCGTATGAGACGAGTACGTCTATCAAGACTCGTGGATAGATTATATCTATCATGAATCTAGATCGATCCTTGGATTATTTATTGGAAACATCATCCAGTCGTGTTTGCGAAGAGGTTCACATACTAATTCACACATTGGACGTGCAATATAGACACAAAGGTGTTCATGTTGAGTAACCTTACATAGCATATAAAAAAACTTTAAATATCTTCTTCTTCCATTGATACGTGTTGTTTCTTACAACATTATTGTTGGGGTTGTTGTTGGAGACTGAGACATGGTTGGAAGCAAAGAAGGTCGAAGAAGATGTTAGGGTTTTGGATGCTTGGAAGAGAAAGTAGAAGTAAGGAGAAAGAAGATCCTTCTCCTCTCTTTTGTTCTATCCCAACGTGCGCTAGGTACATGTAACTCCTCTTTCCAAATCATTTTTGGTCTTTCAAAAGTTAGTTTCTAAAAATGGTTTTGAAAATCATAATTATCTTTAAATAATTAAAAGGTTTTGTCCATTTATTTTTAAATAAAGATTTGGATTTGTAAAAAAAATATGTACTTTACAATATCGGATAACATCAAATATTCTTTGAAATTATAATGATAAAAAATTATTTAGTTTGATTTGAATTTATATGATTTAAACTTTTGATAATATTATATGTTGATTTAAATTAGTATTGTTATCTACTAATGGATTTCGATTAGATTGAATTGCTTTAAAATTTATATTTGATTTAAATTAAAGGGAGGATTTATCTCCAAGAAAGAATAATCCTTATCGAATTAGAAGTTCAACTCCTAGTTAAGGAGGCATTCTCTCCTAATCATATCTAAATTAGGCAATTATAATCCTATCCATATTAACTAAATTCTAATCATATTTAAATTATGTAATATCTACTTGTTATATATATATCTATTGAACACGTATCAAATAAAATCATCTCTCATATTTTCTTTCCCAAAATTTCTCTTTTTTCGTCCAAAATAGCCTAAAATTCGTCACAAATTCAGCCTCCTTTTTCAAAGGTTGTATCAACTTCGAAGGGTAATAACTCCTAACTCAGGACTCCATTTGACCTCTAGTTTTTTTATTAGAAGCATATCGAGGTTAGTTTTTCGAATATCTATTTTTTTTTGAAATTTTGTGTATGAATTTCTGGATAATTATTTGAGTATCAGTTGTGTAAAAATTAATGTGTCATACGATTTTCGAGATTCTTAGAGATCTCGAACTCCGATTTGCGATCCGTTGAAAGTTTTGGAAAGCTGACACAGAGATCTACGACATATAATTTTTCTAGAAATTAACATTTTCTCTAGTATTTTAATTAATTCATAGAACTCAGTTTTGGTCGATAATTCATCGATTTGGTCACGGTTAGCCATAATGGCAATAACTTTTGACCAAATCGTAATTTTATGGCACGATCGATTTCAATTCACTTGTGGCACTGAAATCTACTAAGATGTACACTCAAGTCATAGAGTTTGTGTCGTTTGACTACTAAGTCAATAATACGTCTCGATTTGTGTGCCATAGTTTTCAAATTGGAAGCCGTGACTTTTTCGGGCCAAAAACTTGTGTTTAATTTTTTATTTCAGAATTATATTAGATTAAATTAGGTTATTAGATAATTTATTCCAGAATTACGTAAAATTAATTAGGTTAAACCATTAGCCAACTTTGAGTTTTTTTAGAGTGGGAATCGTAGATCTAACTTGTGGTTGTTTATATGATGGGGAAGATCGGGCTACAACATCTTGAGTCGCGACTTCATCCTTTTTGGAAGCAAGGAAAATTACCCTATAGCCTACATTACCTTTATTCTATGCTGTATGTGTTCTATTCCTTGACATTGTTGGTTTACCTTTTTCTAATTTGATGCACGAGAGTTATACATGTTATCATCATACATGATCACCTAATAATTTTTGTCAATGTTCAATGTTCCAAGTTCATTGTTCAATGTTTATTATTCAATGTTCAAGTTTAAAGTTAATGTTAAATTGATTATGTTTACTTGTGAGAGAGTCGGAAGGAGGAATACAACTAATATGCATGCGGTCTACGCAATGTATAAGTTTTTTTAATGTCAATGTTAGTAGCAGTCGTTGCACCTCACGTACCAACTACTAGATGTCTAACCCGTCCACATGCGGAACACTTGTATTCTAAAACACAGTACACTTGACTTGATTTATGTTGACATATTGTCCAGTGGTTAGTCTCATATTAGTTGCCCTCTCATATTGTTTTCATGTCTTAGTTGTACCTTCAACTGTTCCATGTCATAGTTGCACTTTCAAACTGTTTCCAAGATATAGTGGTACTCTTTTGTATCATGTTATTCATCTTTTCTTTATTGTTGTTCTGCATGCTTGTATATTATATTGTGTAGTACAGTGTTATGGGGACTTGCTCCATTTCTGACCAGAAACTTATTTTTTAGATTAGTCGCTTGCTATGCATTAATTGGATCCTTGGGAGGGATATGGACATATTTTGAAGACCAATCCTAGATACTAGTTAGATAGATAAGTTGATCAATTAGTTGCTTTCTATTTTGTGAGATATTGTATTTCAATCAAATATAATCTTGGAAGTTGTAAATGATTTAGTTATTGTGAATGAGCAAACAAAATTAATTATGAACAAAATTGTGACTTTCATCATTGAGGTCTAAATAACATTCTACAGTCGATACCGCGGTGTAGGCTGAACATTCCTACGCACTCGCATCCCAAAAAATGGGTGCGGGCCGTGATAAATTTTTTGGTGGCCCATGCAGGTCAGCTTCGCAAAATTGTGCAAACTTGTGGTAGTACCTATATTAGTCGTACTACTGCAAGCCTGCGATTAGGAATGACTTATTCACAATTACGTTGATTTGATTTTAGGATAATGACTAGGCCTAGGACTAGGTGCACCGTGGATAACCCTTAGATTTATTTCGAGTTGATTGCTTGGGTAGTTAAGGTTGGTACATAGGCTACATGATTAAGATAGTGATATACGTTGAGTGTCGAGATAACCAATTTGATGAATTTAAAATACATTATGTGATACTATTGCGTTTTGATAGGATGACTCTAATCAAATGTGGGTAGAGTCTTCGATTGATGAATTGAGTCTTTAAGGTTATCAGCTTTTGGTGTCTTTAAGGTTAAATTTTTATATGGTTGAATGAATTTATTGATAAGGTTGAATTTTAAATTTTTAAAAGAAATAATTTTGATTTAATTAGAGATCATGGAAATCCTTAGAAATTTATGGAATTTAAATTTTGAGAAATTTATAAATTTTGTGAAGTTATATTTTGAAGATAATTATCAATTGGATTAAGGGTTGTGAATTTGATAAGATAATATTGATGATTGCTAAATTACGATATTAAATAGAGTTTGTGATTTAAACTTTGTATGATTGAAATTGAGGAATTTTGAAATATTCTTGAGGGTACAAATTTATAGGATTGATTTGATGATGGGTTTAGATGTTATACACGTAATACTCCTTTAAACAATGTCATTTGATCCTATTTTTCTACTTATCTAAGATTCATCTATCTTTGTTCGTATTCTATTATAGGCCTTTCTTCTATTGAATCTTAGGGAACATTTTAGGATTCAATACCATAGTCTAAGATTCTAACACCAAGCCACATCTATTTACTTCTTCCATTTTCACCCTAGATGATCAATGTTCTTATTAAATTTTTTTCTTTCTTTTCATCTATTTGATCAATATTTTCTTATCATGAAATTTTTCTATCTATTCACCGATCCACCAAGTCCTTATATCTTAGTAGTTCTTAAATTTTCAGGACAAAATTTTTCTAAGTTTGGTAGATTTGTAACTCCTCTTCCTAAATTTTCAAAATTATTTTTTTAATTATTTATATATTTTAATTATTGTGTTTAAAAGTAATTTTTTCAAAATTTTGTAAAAGATATTTTGTGATTATTTTTGTTATCAAAAACTAGTTTTAAATTAAATGATTTGAATATACTATTTAGTTTTACAAAAAGATATTTTGTTCTCGAATTTTAATATTTAAAATATAAAATATATTGTTATCATTTTTGGTCTTTCAAAAGTTAGTTTCTATTGTTCATTTATTTTTAAATAAGGATTTGGATTTATAAAAATATGTACTTTACATTATTGGATGGCATCAAATATTATTTGAAGTTATTATGATAATAAATTATTTAGTTTGATTTGAATTTATATGATTTAAACTTTTGATAATATTAGATGTTGATTTAAATTAGTATTGTTATCTACTAAGGGATTTCGATTAGATTGAATTGTTTTAAATTTTATATTTGATTTAAATTAAAGGGAGGATTCATCTCCAAGGAAGAATAATCCTATCGAATTAGAAGTTCAACTCCTAGTTAAGGAGGCCTTCTCTCCTAATCATATCCAAATTAGGTAATCATAATCCTATCCACATTAATTAAATTCTAATCACATTTAAATTAGGTAATCTCTAATCATTATATATATACCTATTGAACACTTATCAAATAAAATCTTCTCTCATATTTTCTTTCCCAAAATTTCTCTTTTTCGTCCAAATTGGCCTAAAATTTGTCACAAATTCAGTATCCTTTTTTAAAGGTTATATCAACTTCGAAGGGCCATAACTCCTAACTCTAGACTCCATTTGACCTCTATTTTTTTATTAGAAGCGTATCGAGATTAGTTTTCCGAATATCTAATTTGTTTTTTGAAATTTTTTGTATGAATTTTTGGATAATTATTTGAGTGTCGGTTGTCCAAAAATTAATGTGCCTGCACGATTTTCAAGATTCCTAGAGATCCCGAACTCCAATTTGCGAACCGTTTAAAATTTTAGAAAGCTGACAAAGAGATATACGACATACGATTTTTTCAAAAATTAAAACTTTTTATCTAGTATTTTAATTAATTCGTAGAACTTAGTTTTGGTTGATAATTCATCGATTTGGTCACGGTTAGCCATAATGGCAATATCTTTTGACAAAATAGTAATTTTTTGGCTCGGTCGATTTCAATTCACTTGTGGCATTGAAATCTAATATGATGCACACTCAATTCATAGAGTTTGTGTCGTTTGACTACTAAGTCAATGATATGCCTCGATTTACGTGCTACGGTTCCCAAATTGGAAGCCATGACTTTCTCGGGCCAAAAACTTTTATTTAATTTTTTGTTTCAGAATTATATTAGATTCAATTAGGTTTTTAGATAATTTTTCCACAACTAAATAGAATTATCTAGGTTAAACCATTATCTACTTTTTAGGATTTTTAGAGTGGGAATCGTAGATCTAACTTGTGGTAGTTTATGTGACGGGGTAGCTCGGGCTACAACGTCTTCAGTCGTGACTTCATCCTTTTCCGGAGCAACGCAAGTATCACTATAACCTATATTACCTTTATTCTATGTTGCATGTATTCTATTCCTTGATATTGTTGGATTTTTTTCTATTTTGATGCATGAGAGTTATACCTGTTATCAATATCATACAAGATCACTTAATAATGTTTGTCAATGTTCAATGTTTCAAGTTCATTGTTCAATGTTTATTATTCAATGTTCAAGTTTAAAGTTAATGTTAAATTGATCATGTTTACTTGTGAGAGAGTCAGGAGGGAGAATACAACTAGTATGCATGTGGTCTACGCAATGTACAATTTTTCCAATGTCAATGTTAGTAGCAGTCGTTGCACCTCATATGTCAACTACCAGATGTCCTAATCCGTCCATATGCAGAACACTTGTATTCTAAAATACACAGTACACTTGACTTGATTTGTGTTGACATATGGTCCAGTGGTTAGTCTCATATTAGTCGTGCTCTCATATTGTTTTCGTGTCTTAGTTATACCTTCAATTGTTCCATGTCATAGTTGTACTCTCAAACTGTTTCCAAGATATAGTGGTACTCTTTTGTATAATGTTATATTCATCTTTTCTTTACTGTTATTCTGCATGCTTGTATATTATACTATGTAGTGCAGTGTTCAGGTGACTTGCTCCATTCCTGACTAGAAACTTATTTTTCATATTAAATCTGAACAATAATGAGAATTCTTGACTTAGTTCTTGTCACGACCCACTCCCACTTTTGGGTTACTAATTCGTGGCCAATTCCAACCAACGTCACAATATCGGCGGTAGTACGCTGTCTATGATAACAATGGTCCACAACAAGCACAACACGCACATATATCGTCCATAACTATGCCAGCAAAAATCACCAATAATTAATATCCAATAGTCTCAAATAATAAACTATAGAAAATCGTAGAATGATCCACTACAACTCAGATAGTCTCGAAAACAAACCCGGTAGTAAAAATAGAATAACTAAACTAGAATCCATAGCTATAACTACTAACTAATGTGAATGCATAAGAAAGAAAATATGTTAATTCGCATCAGTATTAGGAATCGGGTACGCCAGTGACGTTATTGTCTCCAATATACTCGTCGTAGACATCAGGATAGATGACATCGTCTCAAGCTAAAAATAGTTATCTAGTCATAATTGGAGCAAGATCATCATAACAGTACATTACACAATATAGTATACATGCATGAAAAAACAATAACATGGAAGATAAACTATAGGCATGACATGATATGATAAGAAGAGTACTACTAGGACGTGATAACAGTATGAAATAGACTCGATGGGCGACAAACAATATAGAAGCAATGATCAAGTCATGTAATACTGTGTGTTTTAGAATACTAACTTTCTATATGTAGACGATTTGGGATATACGTCAGTTATACGTGTGGTGCATGACTGATATTATGCAATCAATGTATAGGGAGTATGTATTCAATTCATTGACTACATGCTTACTTATTGTATTCTCCCACCCGACTCACTCACGATACATGTTCATTACAATAAAATATTAGAATTACAATAAATAGTAAACATGATAAACAAGGAGTAATACATGACATATACATATACCCTAATGATTCTAACTCTAGTGCACAAGTAGTAATCATGATGAATCAAGAAAAACGACAACATGAATTATAAATAAGTAAGTGAAAAGACGATATGAAGATACATGTAGTACAAAATAAAGACAACATAGGTCATAGTGATACTTGCCTGCTCTGATAAATGATGAAGTCACAAACTCAAGACGTCGTAGCCCGATCTACCCCGTCACATAAACAACCACAAGTTAGGTCTAAAATTTCTACTCTAAAAGTCCTAGAAAGTGACTAACGGTTTAACCTAACTAATTCAATTTAATTAGGAAATAAATCATCTAAAAACCTAACTTAATCTAATATAATTCTGAAATAAAAGTTAAACACAAGTTTTTGGCCCAAAAAATCATGGTTCCCAATTCGGGACCCGTTGCACGCAAATCGAGACATATCGTTGACTAACTAGTCAAATGTTATGAACTCAAAATTTTGAGTGTGCAATCTAGTAGATTTTAGTGTCATGAGTGCACCGGAATTGACGGTGTCACAAAATCATGTTTTGGTCAAAAGTTATCATAATTGTGGCTAACCGTGACCAAATCGATGAATCATCGGCCAAAACTGAATTCTACAAATAAAATAAAATAGTAAAAAATTTTGGATTTTCTAAAAAATTATATATTGTAGATCTCAGTGTCAGCTTTCCAAAATTCAAACGGATCGCAAGTCGGAGTTCGAGATCTCTCAGAATCTCGAAAACCGTACGGCGCGTCGATTTTTGGACAACCGATACTCAAATAATTATCCAGAAATTCATACTCAAAATTCCAAAAAAAATTAGATATTCGGAAAACTAACTTCGATACGCTTTTAATATAAAACGACACACAAAATGCACATCTGGATTGGCGGCAATCGCTCTGCGTAGTCGAGTACTCTACTTTAACTCTCTCACAAAAAGGCTACTAGAATTTTTAGGTTTTCGAAAATAATAAACCATATACATATATATAAGGAGAGGGAGTCAGTGGGCCGATAGGAGTCGGCTGGGACTATGCCATGTGGCAGCATCCTGTGTGCTTCCGTTGAGATCCAATGACCCATAGCCAAGCCGGCTTAGCTGTGACTTCAAGCACGGCTCGGCTTGGGATTTCTTGTGCGGCTCGGAGACCGAGTCTCACCCGCCCCTACTATCTGCTACCTGGGCCCTGCTGCCCGACCTGTGTGGCTGCCAAGCGGGCCCAGGCTGGGGGGGGTGTGGGTTCTTATTTTTTTTCCTTTGTTTTCTTTTTTCATTTTAAAAAAGGTTTTTAATTCTTTTTTACCCCAACTAATACAAAATAAATCACAGAAAATTCCTAAAAATTTCTAAAAATTCCTAGAAAATTCTAGAAAATAGTTTTAGGGTTCTAGAGCCCAAATAATTTTTTTGGCCTCAAAAGTAATCTCGTGTGACCTCATAGTAAACCCTATAAGCCTATAATAATAATAATAATAATAATAATAATAATAATAATAATAATAATAATATAGATAAAATTATCTAAAAATATCCAAAAAATTCAGAAAATTCTAAAATAGTGAAATAACATATTTGAGACTATCTAGGGACCCTAGTGACCACATATGACCCACTTTTGCAACACTTTACCTATAGGTTTAGGTACGCACCCTTTGTGATCTCAAAATGAAAACATTGATCTAACCACTCCATACCCAATAAAAAAACATTCTCTAAAATAGAAAATAAATTCTAGGAAACCAAATGCTACAAATTACCACCCTTAAAAGATTTTTATCCTCAAAAATAAACGTCACAGATAGCATAATATAAATACATAACTCCTACAAGCAATCTAACAATAATTCTTAAGCTAGATCACGGAGAGATAATGACTAGCGATATAAAAGAAACTAATTAATAATATTTAATTAACCAAGCATATTACCAACTAATTAAGCATACACTCTATCTAACAACTATAACTATGGTAGGCTCTACAAACTCAAGATCTACGGGTGTGGGACTCTTAGGCTCTGTGGGATATGGGTTAGGTACCATTTTTAACCTTACGGATCATACTACGCCTTATATTAACCATTGCAAACTAAAAGGAAGGAAATGATATGGTTAGAATAGTAGATACAAACATATCGAAGAAATCACGGACGAAATCAAGCAGGATACAAATATGAGACAAGAGAATCCTAAGATAGAACAGACTCATAAGGTTGAAAAATCCTATTTGTGGATGATATAACCTCCTAACTTCAACCCTATTTGCAGGATCGTAGTAGTACGGCTAACTTAAGTACTACCATGAGTTCGCAACCTTTTACAAAATAGGACTTATATGGGCCACACTAAAAACTTATCACGACCCGCTTCCACTTTTCGGGATACGAGTTCGTGGCTAAGTCCAACATACGTCGCAACATCGATAGTAGTACGATGTCTATGATAACAATGGTCCACAACAAACACAACACACATATATCATCCACAACTAATCCAGCAAAAATCACCGACAATTAATATCTAATAGTCTCAAATAATAAACTATAGAAAATCATAGAATGATCCAGTACAACTGAGATAGTCTCGGAACAAACCCGGTAGTAAAAATAGAATAATTAAACTAGAATCCATGGCTATAACTACTAACTAATGTGAATGCATAAGAATAAAAATTTGCTAATTTGTATCACTGCTGGAATCGGGTACGCCAGTGACGTCAGTATCTCCAACATACTCACCATAGACCTTGGGATAAATCACGTCGTCTCAAGCTAAAAAATAATTATCCAGTCAAGATTGGAGCAAGATCACCATAACACTGCATTACACAATATAGTATACATGCATGAAGAAAAATAATAAGAAAGATAAAGGAAGATAAACTATAGGCATGACATGATAGGATAAAAAGAGTACTACTTGGACATGATAGCAGTATAAAATAGACTCAATGGGAGACAAACAATATAGAAGCAATGATCAAGCCACGTGTATGTGTTTTAGAATACTAACTTTCTGCTTGTAGAAGGTTCAGAATATACGTCAATCATACATATAGTATATGATTGACATTATGCAATCAATGTATAGGAAGTCTTTATTCAATTCATTGACTACATGTTACTTGTTGTATTTCTCCGCCAGACTCACTCACGATATGTCACGTCCCGCTTTCCCGGATGGAAGGGTGACGTCATAAACACATCCCCAGGCTACGCGCCGAAATTCGCGATTGTCGCCCGTAATCATCAGCAGAATGGAAAATACAAGGAATTTTCACGGTATTAAAATATAGTGTAGCTATTATACAGGGAACTTTTCCAACAATACTATTACAGATTATTACAAAAGTAGATTTGCAAAATAACTACGATACTGCTGGCCATAACTGTAGGTAGTCCAGACAGTTTACTCCTCGTTGTAGTGCGGTGATACTTCGGCGGAGGCGTCTTCTTCTTCTTCACCTAGTGAACAAATACTAGGTCGTTTAGAATACGACGAGCAAGTCCTCGGCCAAGAACGGTGAAAGTTAAACAAAATAAGGAATATGTAGTTTAGAAAGAGAACAGGGTATGCCAAATTACACTGCTATATATACATCTATATATATATATACATCTGCTTTAGTAAAACATGAATGAAATCAACGTCCTACTCCATAATAAGATTTCTGAGCTTTCCTTGAGCTTTTAGTAGGAATTGCTTTCCTTGAGCAATTAAGGACACTGCCCACCTATAATAGGCAACGTTGTTTCTGGAGTAAGATTGAAATGAAATACAGTTTTGAAAACAATACTCCGAATAATCCTCTAAATATTTCCCGTGAACAATCTCGTTAACCTGGGATCAGGCTGTGATTTTCGAGCCTCCCTTGGGCTAAAAAAATCATCTATTGATGTTACTGTCAAATAGATGCATTGATTTTGAGCCTCCCTTGGGCTAGTACACCCTAGTCGAAACTAGATGTACGGATTCACGAGATTTTCGAAAATACTGATCAGCTTTTGTTATTTATGTTACGGGATATATAGGGATATTCAGTTGTTCTCCCCTCCCAAATGCTTTCTAAATAAGAAATTTTCTAAAAATTTCCGAAAGTCAGAAATTTGTCTATCTCCTAATTTTTCAAAAATTTCGGCAGAGTCTCCTTTGTATTTAGGAGCCCCAAAAATTTACAGAAAACATGTATATGATAAAAGAAAAATATTGGCTCGCCGACCCCTTCGGTGGAGCAACTCTCAACACCGGAACCACGCAAGTAAATAATTGGGCTCGCCGACCCCTTCGGTGGAGCAACTCTCAACACCGGACCACGCAGTTATAAAAGAATAAAAGGAACTGGGGACTTTTACCTGAGCAAGCAATAGTTACCTTCTTTGGCAATTAGTCGGGTCGCGGCTTGCTAAAAGTTTTGCAGTTTATCAAAATAGAGCAAAAGTTTATCCAACTATACTAGTTAATATACAAGACTTTATAACATATATCTATATATGTATATGTATATATATATATATATATATATATATATATGTATATATATATATATATATTATATATATATATATATATATATATATATATATATATATATATATATATATATATATATCATGTAGATAGTATAAAGAAAAATCAAATCAAACCAAAAATCTTCAATATCAACATTTTAATTTTTGTGTGTGAAGTAGGAAAATGTAGAAAAGAGACTTATTTCTAAATATGAACACACAAAATTAAGTACTAAAATAGAGAAATACAGGGTCCTTGTACTTTTACCTTCTCGGTGTGCGGTCCAACTGTTCAGTTCTTATGTGTATGTCAGACTTACCATTGGATAGTCCCATATGTCCATATGTGTTCGTTTGTTCATGAAAAATTCAAGTTCAAAGTTCATGTCCACAATTGAGAGTTCAAAAATTCATGTCCACAATTTGATTCCTCTATTTGTGTCCAATGCATATATACTTATCCATGATATGTCCAATTAATAATTCCAGTGCCTAAGTTTAACAAATTTAAATTCCTTTGCCTACGTCTATAAAAAATTGAACCTTTACTATAAATCAAACTTTGCAAAATTTTAAGTATCTCGAATTGGGTTAAATGCTACCCAAAATTTTAGAATTCAAAATTAAACCATAATTAGAGATATTTCCATAACTTATATTCCCAATTTTAATATTATGAGATGAAAAAAATTAATATGTAACATAAAATTTCAGATTTAAAAGATTAACCTATATAAATTTAAATTCCTAGTATTACCAAAACTTAACAAAATTTTGTATGATCATAACTAAAAATTTCAGAATCTAATAATTCATATTAACCTAGATGGAAAAGATTAGAGAAGAAGAAGGAGAAGAGGACTTGCCTTGGATTGGGAATGACCTAGACTCCTCCACAAATCCTAATTTGAACCCAATAGCAAATAACAATCCTTGTTAGTACTCTAATCTAGTTTGAATTAGAAATATAAGGATTGGGGGAAGAAGATGAGGATTACCTAGGGTTTCCTCCTTGGAGAGTTGAAGTGGAAGAGGAGGAGATGAAGAAGAGGGGGGTGGCGGAGATGGCCGGGGAGGGGGCGGCCGGCGGCGGCAGGCGGGCGGCGGCTGGGGGCGGCGGCAGCGGCAGCAGGTGGTCGGGGGGGTCGGGTGCGTGTGTGTGTGTGTGCTTTTGTTTTTTGTTTTTTTTCTTTCTTTCTTTCTGTTGTGTGTGTATGTGGTTTATATAGAGGGAGAAAGGGGGTGCTGGTGTGGGGTTGGTGTTTTGGGGGTTGTGTGTGTTTGTGTGTGTGGGGGGAAAAGAGAATTATATAGAGAAAAAGGGGGTGAGGTGTCCCCTTTCCACACAAGTCCATAGGACACATGGGAGGGGGCACTTGGCCATCCTAGGGTTAGGGTTAGGGTTAAGGTATGACATGTCATGACAATAATAATAATAATACTAATAAAAAAAATAATTATCATAATAATGGTAATAATAATAATAATAATGGAAAAATAAGAGTATGACAAGTCTACTCCCCTTAGAAAAATTCCGTCCTCGGAATTTGAAAAAACTAGAGTAGCGGTATGATTACTGACCTGACTTAGGAAATAGATACGGATATTGTTTCCGCATATCTTCTTCCTTCTCCCAAGTTGAATCGCCACCTTGCTCCATGCGATTCGTACTAATGGAATGATCCGATTGCGGAGTACCTTCTCTCTTCGATCCAAGATCCCAACGGGTTTCTGTTCTATCCGTAGTGTAGGCCCAACGGCGATTTCTGAATGGTCGAGTATATGGCTCGGATCTGACACATATCTTCGTAATTGGGAAACATGGAATACATTGTGAACTCCCTCTAGTGTTGGGGGTAAAGCAAGCCGATATGATACATTCCCTACTTTCTCCAATATGTCGAAGAGCCCAATGTATCTCAGACTCAGTTTTCCTCTGGTCCCGAATCTGATGGTTCCCTTGGTTAGTGAAATCTTCAGAAAAACGTGATCTCCAGGTTGAAATTCTAGTATTCTTCGATGCTTATCAGCCCACATCATCTGTCTATCCTGGGCTGCTTGCAGGTGACTTCTTATTGTCTTGACTATGTCCACAGTTTGTGTCACTAGTTCTGGCCCTAACAATTGTCTTTCTCCTACGTCGGTCCAACATACCGACGATCTGCACTTTCTACCATACAGTGCTTCAAATGGAGCCATTTTGATACTATCGTGATAACTGTTGTTATATGAAAATTCCACCAGATGTAGATGATCATCCCATGCTCCCCCAAAATCTAAAGTACAAGCTCTTAGCATGTCTTCTAGTGTCTGAATGGTTCTCTCAGACTGGCCGTCTGTTTGGGGGTGGTAGACGGAGCTAAATTTTAATTGAGTACCAAGATTTTCTTGCAAGCTTTTCCAGAAGTGTGAAGTGAATCGGGTATCTCTATCCGATACTATACTCACTGGTACTCCATGCTGACTGACAATCTGTTTCATATATATTTCTGCCAGTACCTCTGTTGACTGTCCAACTCAAAAGGGAAGAAATTGAGCGGACTTTGTAAGTCTATCCACAATGACCCAAATAGCGTTAGTACCCCTTTGGGTCCTAGGCAGTCCTGTCACAAAATCTATTGTAAGATGCTCCCACTTCCATTCGGGTATAGGCAAAGGCTGAAGAAGTCCTGCTGTCCTTTGATGTTCTGCTTTCACTTGTTGACAGACGAGACACCTGGATACGAATCTGGCGACTTCTCTTTTCATCCCGTGCCACCAAAACGTCTGTTTTAAATCTTTATACATTTTAGTGTTGCCCGGATGAATAGAATATTGTGAGTTATGGGCTTCTGTCATGACCTCTGTTCTTAAATCTCCACTGGGCACACATAATCGATCTCCGAATCTTAGCGATCCGTCCGAATGCTTTCTTATCCCGGTCTGGAGCCCTGCTTCTGTTTGTTTCCAAATTTTTGAAGTTTTGAATCACTTTGTTGGGCTTCCTTAATTCTATCTATTAAGGAGGATTGCACTTGTAAGTTTTGCCATATCTCTTCGGTTATCGGGCATATTACTTCAATTCCCATTTTCCTCAAATCCTCAAGGATTTCCTTGGGTGTGTTTAAAAAGAAAGCTTCGGGTCTTCTACTTAAGGCATCGGCCACCTTATTAGTCTTGCCTGGGTGATATGTTAATTCCATATCAAAGTCTTTCAATAGCTCCAACCATCTTCTTTGTCTCATATTGATTTCCTTTTGTGTGAAGACATATTTTAAGCTCTTGTGGTCTGTGTATATTTTGATTCTTTCTCCGTATAAATAGTGTCTCCATAATTTGAGTGCGAACACCACCGCTGCATGTTCCAGATCATGAGTTGGATAATTTCTTTCATGTGTCTTTAATTGTCGGGATGCATTGCTATGACTCTTCCGTGCTGCATCAGTACACATCCTAGATCCTTTCCTGATGCATCACTATATATCTCATATCCACCCGAACCAGATGGTAATGCCAGTATTGGGGCTGAAATTAATCTTTTCTTTAATTCGCCAAATGCTGCTTGACATTTCTCTGTCCAGTTAAACTTTTCTTCTTTTCGGGTAAGACGGGTTAAAGGTTCTGTAATTCTTGAAAAATTCTCTACGAATCTTCGGTAATAACCAGCCAATCCTAGGAAACTTCTGATTTCTGCTACGGACTTAGGTGTCGGCCAAGACTTAACTGCTTCCACCTTCTTCGGGTCTACCGAGATGCCTTCTCCGTTGACGATATGCCCTAGAAATGGTATTTGGTCCAGCCAAAATTCACATTTACTAAGCTTGGCATATAATTGTTCCTTCCGCAGAGTTTGCAATACTGTCTTCAAGTGCTTTTTATGCTCCTCTTCATTTTTGGAGTATATAAGAATGTCATCAATGAATACAATCACAAATTTATCCAGATATTGATAGAACACTCGATTCATCAGGTCCATAAATATAGCTAGTGCATTTGTCAACCCGAATGGCATAACTAAGAATTCGTAATGCCCATACCGAGTTCTAAATGCAGTCTTTGGAAAATCTTCCTTCTTTACCTTCACTTGATGATATCCGGACCTCAAATCAATTTTTGAAAATACCCTTGCCTCCCCTAACTGATCAAACAATTGATCGATCCTAGGTAAGGGATATTTATTTTTGATGGTAACCTCATTCAAGGCCCTATAATCAATCACTAGGCGTAGGATACCATTCTTCTTTTTCACAAATAACACTGGTGCACCCCATGGCGAAGCGCTAGGCTGAATAAATCATTTGGATAATAATTCCTTTATTTGTTTGTTTAACTCAGCCAGCTCCTCCTTGTTCATTGGGTATATCTTTTTGGCTATGGGTGCAGCTCCAGGTATTAGATCTATAGAGAATTCTACAGCTCTATCTGGGGGTAGCCCTGGCAATTCTTCTGGGAATACGTCCTTAAATTCTTCTACTACCCTTGGAAAGGTTTGCTTTGCCACTCATTGCAGCAGTACTGGTAATTCAAATTTCTCTAGTTCTTCTGTATTGAACTCATTCTGGTCTCTTACAAATTCATAAAATTCTCCGTCAGGAAGTTAAAAGAAAACTTTCCCCTGACCGCAATCTATGTTGGCTAATGTTGCAGTTAGCCAATCCATACCCAATATTATATCATAGTTGCTTGTTGGAAAAACGAGCAACCGAGTGCAAAAAGCTCCTCCACCCAATTTTATGGGACATCTACTACATACCCGACTGACTTCTACTACTCCACTACCGATGAGGACTTTTAGTGATTTAGGCAGAGGTTGTGACTCTATTTCACATTGTGATATAAAAGAAGATGCTATAAATGAGTGGGTAGCCCCGGAATCAAATAATACTGATGTTGGATATACAGAAATTAAAATAGTACCTAAAATTACTTCTCCAGGAATATTTGCATCTTCGGCTCCCATCACAAATGCTTGTCCTTGCTTATTCCTCCTTTTGTTATTATTTTGGGCTTGAGCCGCCCGTTGTGCTTGTTGAAATTGATACGCCTGAGGAGCGTAGGGCAGCCTGTGCTGATTTCCATAAGCCATACCTGCTTGTGATGTAGGTGCCTGCATCATAGGTCGAGGTTGGGTTCCTTGAACTGGAGGTCGGTATCCTTGATTGAAACTTTGTGTGGTTGTTCCAGTTGCAGGCAACTGAGGGCATTGGTTGGTTGAATGATTTCCTGCTCCACATTTCATACAAAGCCCCAAACTTTTCCTACATACATTTATTTTATGGCCTGGTTTGTGACAGTAATTGTAGATAGCGGATCTGTCTGGGTTGCCGTTCTGAGGACGCTTAGGTGGTCCTTGCCAATGATTCTTGTGGGACGGTGCTCCTTCCTCAAAAGTTTTCTTAGGTTGTGAAGACCGGAAAGGTTGTTCTTCCTTTAGGATCCTTTCTTGGTCTCGAGCAGCTTCTGTTGCCTCTGAAAATGTTTGGCACCGATAAGAGGCGACCCTACTTTTTAGTTGGGTTCCAAGTCCTTCTACGAACCTGGATATTTTTGTTTCTTCATCCGCTATCATGTTGGGGGCAAATCGACTAAGCCTAGAAAATTTCGCGACGTACTCATCAACTGTACGTCTCCCTTATTTCATATAGTTGAATTGTCGTTCTAATTCTATCCGTGCTGACTTAAGATAGAATCTGTCTTCAAATTTCTTCTTGAATTCTGCCCATGACATGTCCTGGTCAGAATCTTCTGGGTACTCGGTACTCCACCAGTATCCGGCTATGTCTTCCAGCTGGATGTGGATTGCTGGTACCATATCCTCGGGTTTAACTTTGGCAGCCTTCATCAAACCTTCAATGGTTCTCAGCCATTGACCCGCTTCTATCGTATTTTCAGTCCCTTTAAACTTGGGCGGCCTAAGATCCCTGAACTCTTTTAGGGTTTTATCCTTGTTGTTGTTTGAATTCTGCATTTGTTCTAGTATCGTGGTATTTGTTGCATGGGCAACATTGGCCTGTTGATTATTGGATTCCAATAATTGCTGGAATAAACGGAACATGTCAGCCACAGTTGGCTCAGTTGATACTTGAGGTGGTGGATTGTTTGTTTGATCATGATTGTCCATATCCTGAAATAAAAGACACAATTTCTCAGGGGATATTCGACTCACAATGTTCATTCATAATAAGGTGTACAGCAGAGCCATATATTTATACATATTTCACTAAAATGAGAGTAATACAAAATGTGGTTTCTACTCTCAACTTCACATTTGTTTACATTCATTTCACCTAACCTACTCATGTCACTCCACTTCCCCCAAAATGTGACATAGTATCTATCTCTGTCTATCTCTACTTGTATACATATCTGCTGATTTTCAGAATACCATACAGCAAACAAAAAGAGGAGGATTCCTTCTTCACTATACATTCATGGTTAGGTTTTTCTTATACTATAGCCTCAATGAGGATCCTTTCCTCAGTGAGGATATCAACTTCTGGATGGAGTCTTTCAAAGTCATCTAGTGTACCCTCATATCCATGTAGTCCGATGTAGATGCGGTTTGGGTCTCGGACATGCAGACAGTAGGTTGTATTTTATAACATGTTTCAGCTCCGTCCTCGATGTCTCTGATAATGGGACGCATGACTGCATAAAATACTTGGTAGATATGGATGTCGTACCAGTCGGGTGCGTTCCACATTAGCCTTGCATAGCGCTGGTATAAGTACAAAGTGTAATCACTCCCATCCCATTCCAAACTTGGCATAAATAGGTCCATACCTACATTCATAATATTCTTAAGAAAAAAATATTTTCCAGGAATATAAAAATATAGAAAAGCATATTTATTTATTGATAGCACAATATGTTCCTACTACATACATTCATATATTTACATTTCTACTAAATACATTCATATTCCACCTATATATTGGGGCCTAATACTTATTTTACATTCACACACATCTAATACTTATTTATACATATATATTTACACACCATCTTCATTCTGGGGTTTAAATCCACATTCTCCTTATGTTAAGGATCATTACCTCTGGGTACGCCTATTTTCATTCTTCCAAGGTACCGTTACGTTCGTTTTCTGGACCTTCAGAGGGTTCTGCCTTGATCAGTACATAGTAATACACCGTATTATAATATACTTTTCTTTCATCTACTATATCTGTCACCACTGGGTATTTCAGTTCGTAATGTACCTCATAGGCTTCTATCATTCCTTTTGGTGCTACCTTCCACATCTTCTTCACAAATGCATAATATTCATCCATGCTGTGCTGTCATTATTTAGTCTTGCGAAAGGTGCAAATCGGGGCATGATCTACATCAAGAATTTCTTGAGTCACTATCCATTTACTAGGATTAAATAGTTAGTTAGAAAAGAGGTGATCATCTACTAACTATTGATACTTCCTTCTCAGAGATTCCTAAAGTGTGATTGGGACTCGTAGTGCTCCTTATGATTCTAGAACCTACGTTTTATCCGAACCTATGTCCTATCCTAGATTTTTTATTCTTGCTGACCTGCATGGGCCACCACTTAAAAGACGTGTCACGTCCCGCTTCCCGGATGGAAGGGTGACGTCATAAACACATTCCCAGGCTACGCGCCGAAATTCGCGATTGTCGCCCGTAATCATCAGCAGAATGGAAAATACAAGAAATTTTCACGGTATTAAAATATAGTGTAGCTATTATACAGGGAACTTTTCCAACAATACTATTACAGATTATTACAAAAGTGGATTTGCAAAATAACTACGATACTGCTGGCCATAACTGTAGGTAGTCCAGACAGTTTACTCCTCGTTGTAGTACGGTGAAACTTCGGCGGAGGCGTCTTCTTCTTCTTCACCTAGTGAACAAATACTAGGTCGTTTAGAATACGACGAGCAAGTCCTCGGCCAAGAACGGTGAAAGTTAAACAAAATAAGGAATATGTAGTTTAGAAAGAGAACATGGTATGCCAAATTGCACTACTATATATACATCTATATATATATATATATATCTGCTTTAGTAAAACATGAATGAAATCAACGTCCTACTCCATAATAAGATTTTCGAGCTTCCCTTGAGCTTTTAGTAGGAATTGCTTTCCTTGAGCAATTAAGGACACTGCCCACCTATAATAGGCAGCGTTGTTTCTGGAGTAAGATTGAAATGAAATGCAATTTTGAGAACAATACTCCGAATAATCCTCTAAATATTTCCCGTGAACAATTCCGTTAACCTGGGATCAGGCTGTGATTTCCGAGCCTCCCTTGGGCTAAAAAAAATCATCTATTGATGTTACTGTCAAATAGATGCATTGATTTCCTAGCCTCCCTTGGGCTAGTACACCCTAGTTGAAACTAGATGTACGGATTTACGAGATTTCCGAAAATACTGATCAGCTTTTGTTATTTATGTTACGGGATATCTAGGGATATTCAGTTGTTCTCCCCTCCCAAATGCTTTCTAAATAAGAAATTTTCTAAAAATTTCCGAAAGCCAGAAATTTGTCTAAATTTTTCAAAAATTTCGGCAGAGTCTCCTTTGTATTTAGGAGCCCCAAAAATTTACAGAAAACATATATATGATAAAAAAATATGGGCTCGCCGATCCCTTCGGTGGAGCAACTCTCAACACCGGAACCATGCAAGTAAATAATTGGGCTCGCCGACCCCTTCGGTGGAGCAACTCTCAACACCGGACCACGCAGTTATAAAAGAATAAAAGGAACTGGGGACTTTTACCTGAGCAAGAAATAGTTACCTTTCCTTTGGCAATTAGTCGGGTCGCGGCTTGCTAAAAGTTTTGCAGTTTATCAAAATAGAGCAAAAGTTTATCCAACTATACTAGTTAATATGCAAGACTTTATAACATATATATATATATATATATATATATATATATATATATATATATATATATATATATATATCATGTAGATAGTATAAAGAAAAATCAAATCAAACCAAAAATCTTCAATATCAACATTTTAATTTTTGTGCGTGAAGTAGGAAAATGTAGAAAAGAGACTTATTTCTAAATATGAACACACAAAATTAAGTACTAAAATAGAGAAATACAGGGTCCTTGTACTTTTACCTTCCCGGTGTGCGGTCCAACTGTTCAGTTCTTATGTGTATGTCAGACTTACCATTGGAGAGTCCCATATGTCCATATGTGTTGTTTGTTCATGAAAAATTCAAGTTCAAAGTTCATGTCCACAATTGAGAGTTCAAAAATTCATGTCCGCAATTTGATTCCTCTATTTGTGTCCAATGCATATATACTTATCCGTGATACGTCCAATTAATAATTCCAGTGCCTAAGTTTAACAAATTTAAATTCCTTTGCCTACGTCTATAAAAAATTGAACCTTTACTAGAAATCAAACTTTGCAAAATTTTAAGTATCTCGAATTGGGTTAAATGCTACCCAAAATTTTAGAATTCAAAATTAAACCATAATTAGAGATATTTCCATAACTTATATTCCCAATTTTAATATTATGAGATGAAAAAAATTAATATGTAACATGAAATTTCAGATTTAAAAGATTAACCTATACAAATTTAAATTTCTGGTATTACCAAAACTTAACAAAATTTTGTATGATCATAACTAAAAATTTCAGAATCTAATAATTCATATTAACCTAGATGGAAAAGATTAGAGAAGAAGAAGAAGAAGAGGACTTGCCTTGGATTGGGAATGACCTAGACTCCTCCACAAATCCTAATTTGAACCCAATAGCAAATAACAATCCTTGTTAGTACTCTAACCTAGTTTGAATTGGAAATATAAGGATTGGGGGAAGAAGATGAGGATTACCTAGGGTTTCCTCCTTGGAGAGTTGAAGTGGAAGAGGAGGAGATGAAGAAGAGGGGGGTGGCAGAGATGGCCGGGGAGGGGGCGGCCGGCGGCGGCAGGCGGGCGGCGGGCGGGCGGCGGCTGGGGGCGGCGGCAGCGGCGGCAGGGGGTCGGGGGCAGCGGCAGCAGGTGGTCGGGGGGGGGGGGGGGTCGGGTGCGTGTGTGTGCGCTTTTGTTTTTTTTCTTCTTTTTCTTTCTTCCTTTCTTTTGTGTGTGTGTGTGGTTTATATAGAGGGAGAAAGGGGGTGCTGGTGTGGGGTTGGTGTTTTGGGGGTTGTGTGTGTTTGTGTGTGGGGGGGGGGGAAAGAGAATTATATAGAGAAAAAGGGGATAAGGTGTCCCCTTTCCACACAAGTCCATAGGACACATGGGGGGGGGGCACTTGGCCATCCTAGGGTTAGGGTTAGGGTTGGGGTTAGGGTTAGGGTATGACATGTCATGACAATAATAATAATACTAATAAAAAAATAATAATTATCATAATATTGATAATAATAATAATAATATTAATAATAATAATAATGGAAAAATAAGAGTATGACACGATACATGTTCATTACGATTAAATATTAGCAATACGATAAACAGTAAACATGATAAACAAGAAGTAAGATATAAACATATACATATACCCTAACGATTCTAACTTTCGTGCACAAGTAGTAATCATGATAAATCAAAAAAAAAAAAAAGACAACATGAATTATAAAGAACTAACAGTAGAAAGATGATATGAAGATACATGTAGTACAAAATAAAGGCAACATAGGTCATATTGATACTTGCCTGCTTTGATAGATGATGAAGTCACAAAATCAAGACGTCATATCCCGATCTATCCCGTCACATAAACAACCACAAATTAGGTCTAAAATTCTCACTCTAAAAATCCTTAAAGTGAGAAACAGTTTAACCTAACTAATTCTTAATTCTGAAATAAATCATCTAAAACCCTAACTTAATCTAATATAATTCTAAAACAAAAATTAAACACAAGTTTTTGGCCAAAGAAAATCACGGTTCCCAATTCGAGACTCGTTGCACGCAAATCGAGGCATATCATTGACTAATTAGTCAAATATTAGAACTCAAAATTTTGAGTATGCAACCTAGTGATTTCAGTGTCACAAGTGCATTGGAATCGACGGTACCAGAAAATCACGTTTTGGTCAAAAGTTATCGCAATTGTGGCTAACAGTGACCAAATCGATGTATCATCGGCCAAAACTGAATTCTACGAATAAAATAAAATACTAGACGAATTTTAGAATTTCTAGAAATGTTATATGTTGTATATTTATGTGTCAGCTTTCCAAAACTTCAAACGGATTGCAAATTATAGTTCGAAATCTCTCAAAATCTCGAAAACCGTGTGACGTATTAATTTTTGGACAACCAACACTCAAATAATTATCTAGAAATTCATACTCAAAATTCTGAAAAACAAATTAGATATTCATAAAACTAACCTTGATACGCTTGTAACAAAAAAAAACGACATGCAAAATGCACGTCTGGATTGGCGGCAATCGCTCTGTGAAGTTGAGAACTCTACTTGAACTCTCTCACAAAAAGGTTGCTGGAATTTTTAGGTTTTCGGAAATAATAAACCATATACATATATATAGGGAGAGGGAGTCAGTGGGCCGATAGGAGTCGGCTGGGACTTTGTCATGTGGCAGCACCCATGTGCCCCCGCTGAGATCCAACAACCCATAGCCAAGCCGGCTTGGTTGTGACTTCAAGCACGACTCGGCTTGGGATTTCATGTATGGCTCGAAGATCGAGTCTCACCCGCCCCCATTGTCTGCCACCTAGGCCCCGCTGCCAGACCTGTGTAGCTGCCATGCAGGCCCAGCTGGGGGTGTGGGTTTGTTTTTTTCTTTTTCTAATTTTAAAATAAGAGTTTTAACTCTTTTTTACCCCCAATTAATACAACATAAATCACTAAAATTTCATAAAAATTCCTAGAAAATTCTAGAAAATAGTTTCAGGGTTCTAGAGCCCAAATAAATCATTTGGCCTTAAAAATAATCTCATGCGTCCTTACAGTAAATCCTAGAAGCCAATAAAAAAAATAATACAATAGATAAAATTACCTAAATTACTCCCAAAAATCCAATTTTTTTTTAAAATAGTGAAATAACATATTTGAAACTATCCAGGGACCCTAGTGACCACATATGACCTACTTTTGCTACACTTCACCTATAGGTTTAGGTACACACCCCTTGTGATCTTAAAATCAAAATATTGATCTAACCACTCCATACCTAAAAAAAAAAAATTTCCAAAATAGAAAAAAAAAATTCTAGAAAACCAAATGCTACAGATCTATCCCGAGTCACCACCTCCCAGAATGATATGTGAACATCCTAGACAAACGAACAGTCTTGATGAAAAGAAGTTAAGAAGTGTGCCCCCAGTCTTTATAATTGTCCATAAGAAACAAAGGTGAACATTTTTCGCTCAGCCAACAAGAATGGGTCCTGAGAGTCAGCTTACTAAAGCCTATGGACAAGCCCTCTAAAATTCAATAGGTGAGGCCTAACTTAAGTGAGCATGCCCAACTTTGGTTCCCTAGCTAACCCCTCTTATTGGTCAATAAACTTGGTGTAAAGCAACTCTATCTTTAAGAAGGACAAATTCGCTGCTCGACTAAGAACTCGAGGGAAGAACTCGAGGGATATATATATATATATATATATATATATATATATATATATATATATATATATATATATATATATATATATAACTATCCCTATGTTTTACACTTATTACAGAAACTACCCCTACTTTGAAACTAATTATGCGGACCACCCCTGTAGTTTCTATTTTCTATAAAAATATAACACTAACTACCCCTATGTTTTATAAAATTTCTAAAGGAGAGGGGTGGTGAGTGTAATTAGTTTCAAATAGGGATAGTCTCTGTAATACTCATAAAACATAAGGGGGGTTGGTGTATTTATTTCTATATATATATATATATATATATATATATATATATATATATATATATTATTTTTCTTTTTCTTTTTCTTTTTCTTTTTTTTTCTTTTTTTTACTAGCACGTGCGGGCTCAGTTAAATCGTGTCTCCCCGCACACGATTTTTAGTCGATCGTCATGTCATTTTGGGCTCTCCATGCAGATATTATCCGCACTGACTTTTTTATCGTCGTCCCACACGTATGCCTCGTGCACTCCGCGCACTTCCGAGCCTCACAGGACGGCCGACATCTTTCGACGCCGGCAACTCAACGACTCGCTTAGTCCACGACGCCGAAGGCGTCCCCGATGTTTTCACGACGCCTACGACAGTCGATGCCGTCCAGCCACCAGTTCTATGCGCACGACGTCCTTACGACGTCTTTCCGATGCCCATTGGGCACCGCACGATGGGCCGCGTGGTCGGCCATCATTTATACCCGTAGTAGAATGGTGCCGGTCCTCGACCGTCCATGCGGAGCCCCTAGCCGTTGAGTTTTCATGCACGGGATGTCTCATTCTATCCCATGCCAGCTCAGATCATGGTCATTTTTCGTCAGTCCTCCGACGTAGTGGATGTCCCGCATCGTACAGACCAGGCTCATCATCGTCCTATATATATATATATATATATATATATATATATATATATATATGGTGCGAAAAAAAAAATATATATATATATATATGGTGCGAAAAAAAGATCCGCCCGCGGAGCCCCGCCAACGACCTTCCTCTCCACCCGCCACAATCCCCCCCTCCCCGCATCATCGGGCCAGCTCGATCCAATGGTCGAAGGCGACGGGGCTCCCGATCGGAACCCGTATATATATATATATATATATATATATATATATATATATATATATAATGCCTGGAGGCTGAGGCCCGAGCTTGTGGCTAAGTTCTTCTAGGTCCAAACCCATATTTGGTTATGAGTGAACTCTCCTGTGTAACACTCACCTGCACTCTCTAAGTCGTAGCTATTCAAATCTGGAGATATAATCAAATGTCGTTCAAAGTAGCAGAAGCATCTTGATGTTATCCCCTGCCTTTGCAGAGGCAAGTGAAGTAATGAAATGTCCTGTACATGTGCAATGAATTCAACATACTCCTCATACTAAACGATACGTTGGTCATATATGATAAGAATATACCCTTATGAACATCATGGTGTGATAAAAATAGGAATAATTAACAACTTATCATGAGAGGACTATATAGAGTCCCCATTTCCTTCTAAAAATAGGTACGTGCACCTTTTCTACCGTAAGCTCTATAAAATTATTCGACTACACATCTCATAACTTGAGTGTCGGTGTGACACATAGTGATATCATGCCCTCAACATTTGTTCATGTACGTGTATAACAAAGTTGTAACCCCCCCCCCAATCGGTCCAGTTTTTATTTTTTTTAAATAAATTCAATTATTAAATTAGGCTCCAATATAAGTAATTAGAAATAACTAATGGAATAAATAATATTTTTAATTACATTATATATTTAATGTATGATAGATGTTAATTTAGTATTTATAGATATTAAATTAGGTATAGATTATTCAAATTATTTATATATATATATATATATATATATATATATATATATATATATATATATATATATATATATATATGTTAATTATAATAAGACTATAGATGATTTAGATAAACATAAACTATATTTAAATTAATTATAATCATAAATCTATTAGCAAAGCAACTTCATCCATATCTTATCATTAATAACCAACTCCTATGAATCCTAAATATAAGTACATAAACTCTAAAATAAATACATAAAAAAATTCTTTCACTTTCCCTTCCTATCAGTCAAAACCTGCCTCTACTTTTTGTCCAAAACTATTCCAAAATTTGTCCCCAAAAGTCCCTTTTTTTAGCAGCTACATCGAGTTGGAAGTTTCATCTCCTAGTTCCGGACTCTGATTCGATTTCAGTTTTTTTTTGCTAGAACTGTATCGAGGTAATACTTCATAATGCATTTTAATATACTTATTTTGAAAGCCATAATTCTGTAAATTTCTTTCAGTATCAATCGCCCAAAATATGACCATATCTTGCTGTTTTCGAGATTCTAGAAGATTTCAAACTCGTTTTTGCGATCCGTTTGATGTTTTAAAAAGCTAAAACTGAGACCTATAACATATAATATTTTTAAAAATTAATTAGATAGTTATTATTCTGTTTAAATAATAAAAGTTGCAGACAATTAGTGATCCACCGAAACCATAATCTGTAACTAGTAAATTAAATATCTTATAATTGATTTATGAATCATGCGAACCGTCGATTCCAGTATTCTTGTAATGCTGAAATCTATATGGTTGTGGACTCAAATTTTAAGTTTGTGTTGGTTAACTTTTTGGTCAACAGAATGACTCAATTGCGTGCTACTGTTCTTATATTGGCAAACTTAAATCTAATGGCTTAAAATTCATAGTTAATCTTTGTTAGAAAAAGTGAATGTATATTTGTTATATAATAATATTAATTATTTTCTATCAACGAATCTGTGGCAACGAATCTCTTAAAAGGTGTATATTTGTTATATATTAATATTAAGTCTTGAATCTGAAATTAGTAGATCCGCACGTAATGATGTATTGTTTTGTTCTTCAGCACAGATGTAGCAGTGTTTTAAGTCTTTGATACTAGCTTTAATTGGTATCATGTCTTTTGATAATGGCTTTAATAATATACTATATTCGGTTTTCATTTCTAATTGACCTTTTCTGATTTTTGATTCTGTTCATAACACTAGTTTTGATTTGCTCTCCTATATAAAATATAACAGAACAATTTTCTTTATAAAATTTATTATTTCTTTTCAATAATTGGTCTGTACTATTATAATGTAACAGACAAAAAGGCAGCAATTGAGAACACTGTGATGATCACTTATGCTCCTGTCCATATTGGACAAGGAGAAAAGCCGAAAAAGTTCAATAGAACCGACTTTAAGCACTGGCAGCAAAAGATGTTCTATTTTACAACTTTGATCTAGCAAAGATTTTAAATGAAACAGTTCCTGTTCTGCAAGAAGTTAAAACTGACAATATTGTAATTACAAAAGTTGAAAAATGGAAACATGCAGACTTCTTATGCAGGAACCACATATTAAGTGGATTGGACAACCATTTATGGAATGTTTACAGTCTACTGAAGACTGCAAAAGAGGTCTGGGATGCTCTAGACAAGAAATACAAAGTAGAAGATGTAGGGTCCACGAAATTTATAGTTGGCAAATTTCTAGACTACCACATGGTTGACTCCAAATCAGTGGCAAGTCAATTGAAGATTTGCAATACATTTTTTACGAACTGGTTGCCGAAGGTATGGCCATATGTGAACCGTTTCAGGTTGCATCTGTAATTGAAAAACTTCCACCTCTATGGAAGGACTATAAGAACTATCTGAAACATAAACATAAGGACATGCCACTGGTAGACCTGATTGTCAGGCTTAAAATAGAAGAGAATAATAGGAGCACAAAAAAATATCTTCTATAGAAGCCAGGGCAAATGTCTTAGAGACAGGACAAAAAGAAAAAAAGCACAAATATACTAGAGGCTCCGCTCAAGGAAACTACTCCGATCAAGGGAACTATAAAAGGTTCAAAGGTAAATGTCATATATGCAAGAAAATAGGACATAAAGCCGCAGATTGTCGTAGTCATAACTACAGCAATTACAACAACAACAAAAACAAGGGATGTCCTCACCAGGCCGATATGACTGAAGATGAGCGTTTGGCTAAGGGCGTTGATGACCTGGTTTTGATAGCTGTTGTTTCTGAAGTAAACATGGTAGGAAGCAACCCAAGGGAGTGGTATGTCGACACTGGCACTATCCGCCACATCTGTGCTGAAAAGACTATGTTCAGTACCTACCAAAGCGTCGACCAAGACGAACAACTCTTCATGGCAAATTCTTCATCATCAAAGGTTGAAGGACAAGGGACGACCATTCTGAAAATGACGTCAGGAAAGGAATTGAAGCTTAACAATGTTTTGCATGTACCTGACATTCGGAAGAATTTGATTTTCGGTTCTATGTTAAGCAAGCATGGGTTCAAATTAATATTTGAATCTGACAAATTTGTACTCACCAAAAGTAGAGTTTATGTAGGGAGGGGTTACCTCAAGGAGGGCCTCTTCAAAATGAATGTAATGACTGTTATGCCTAATAAGATGATTAATTCTTCTTATATTGTTGAGTCATCTCATATGCGGCATGGAAGATTAGGTCATGTTAATTATGATTCAATCAGGAAACTAATGAACATGGACTTAATTCCTAGATCTGCAATAGATTCAAATCATAATTGTGAAATATATACAAAAGCAAAATTAACCCGTACATCCTTTCAAAATCCGGTTGAAAGCGATATCGAACCATTGGATTTAATCCATACAGATGTATGTGATCTAAAAGGCATACAAACTAGAAATAGGAAGAAGTACTTTAGCACATTCATCGATGACAGTACTCGTTATTGCTATGTCTATCTTATGAAATCAAAAGATGAGGCAATAGATATGTTCAAACAATATAAAACTGAAGTAGAAAATCAACTTAATCGAAAGATTAAAGTTCTCAAAAGCGATAGAGGTGGTGAATATGAAGCACCCTTTGCAGGATTCTGTGCAGAACATAGAATTATACACCAAACCACTGTACCATATTCACCACAATCTAATGGTATCGTTGAACGAAAGAATCGAACAATTAAGGAAATGATGAATTCTTTATTATTAAGTTCAGGACTACCAGATAATTTGTAGGAAGAAGCTGTACTTACAGCCAACTACCTTTTAAATAAGGTATCCCACAAGAAAAAGGACAAGACTCCATATGAATTATAGAAAGAAAAGAAACCTTCCTATAAATACCTCAAAGTATAGGGATGTCTTACAAAAGTGGAAATTCCTTTACCTAAAAAGGTCAAGATAGGTCCTAAGACATTTGACGACATATTTATAGGATATGCTGAAAATAGTTCTGCTTATCGGGTTCTCGTACATAAGTCGCACATTCCGGAGATACATAATAATACAATAATTGAATCTAGGAATGCATTATTCTTTGAGAATATCTTTCCATGTAAGAAGATACATGAAAGAGAAACACTAAAAAAAAATTATGATGATATTAGACATACTGGTCAAAAGGATGCAGATAATGAATTTCCAGATAAGGAAGATGAGCCTAGACGCAGTAAGAGGTCTAGAACATCGAAGACCTTTGGACCTGAATTTCTAACATTCATGTTGGAAAATGAGCCTCAAACTTTCAAAGAAGCAATGTCTACACTAGAGGCACCACTTTGGAAAGAAGCTATAAATAGAGAATTAGAGTCCATTATGCAAAATCATACATGGAAACTAGTTTATCTTCCTCCAGGATGTAAGCCATTAGGATGCAAATGGATATTCAAGAGGAAGATGAAAGCTGATAGAACTACTGATAAATATAAAGCGAGACTGGTTGTCAAAGGATATAATCAAAAACAAAGAATTGATTATTTTGATAATTATTCACTAGTAACATGGATAACATCAATTCAGATGTTAATTGCAATAGCAGCATTGCATAATCTTGAAATACATCAAATGGATGTAAAGTCTGTCTTTATAAATGGTGACTTGGAAGAAGAAATCTACATGAATCAACCAGAAGGATTCATTAGCAGGTAAAGAAAGAAAGGTGTGCAAACTAGTTAAGTCTCTATATGGACTTAAACAAGCACCGAAACAGTGGCACCAAAAGTTTGACAATGTAATGATGTCAAACGGATTCAAGATTAATGAGTTTGACAAATGTGTATATTCTAAAAATACACAAACTGAATATGTCATTATATGTAGATGATATGCTAATAAAAGGCAGTAATAATAACATAATCCAGAACACAAAGAAGATCTTAATAAAAAAAAATTGATATGAAAGATCTGGGAGTTGCAGATGTTATATTAGGAATTAAGATTTCTAAAACACCAGATGGGCTAATATTATCCTAATCTCATTACATTGAGAAGATTATAGAGAAATATAATCAAAATGATAATATCATTGCAAAAACTTTAACATATCTCAATCTTCATTTAAAGAAGAATACCGGAGAAAGTATTTCACAAGTGGAATATTCTCGTATAACTGGGAGCCTAATGTATGTCACGAACTGTACGCGACCGAACATAGCTTAATCAGTTAATAAACTAAGCAGATATACAACTAATCCAGAAGAAAAATACTGGAAGGGTATTATTAGAGTATTCAGATATTTAAGATATACTAGAGACTATGGATTGTATTATACTAAATATCCAGCTGTACTCGAAGGATACAGTGATGCAAATTGGATATCTGATACTAAAGACTCGAAATCCATAAGTGGATATATTTTTACACTTGGAGGTGCAGCAATATCATGGAAGTCCTCAAAACAAACATGTATAGCTAGATCAACTATGGAATCTGAATTCATAGCTCTGGATAAAGCAAGTGAAGAAGCAGAGTGGCTCCAAAATTTCTTGGAGGACATTCCAATATGGACAAAGTTCGTACCAACAATTTGTATACATTTTGATAGTCAATCTGCTATCGGTAGGGCACAAAGTCATATTTACAACGGTAAATCAAGACACATTCGAAGACGTCATAATACCGTTAGACAACTTCTCTCTAATGGCATAATTACGATTGATTATGTAAAATCAAAGAAAAAACTTGCGGATCCACTAACTAAAAGTTTGACAAGAGAGCAAGTATATAAGTCGTCGAAGGGAATTGGCTTGAAGCCTATGATAAAAGAAATTCCATAAAGGAAAACCTAACCTAGTTGACTGGAGATCCCAAGATCTAGGTTCAAAGGGACAACCTAATTATGTGAAATTCTTAAATGACACTGACGAGTATTTAAATACTCCGCCATTCTCTAGGATGACAAATAACAATGTCGCCTGCAAAGAAAAATTATGGTAAGCATTGCTTTTAATAATTTCTATGACTTAAAATTTAAGTGGAGTATAGCAGGATACTCTTATTAGGAAGTCACCTATATGAGTGTGGAAGTGGGGCCGCTTCTATGAGAATTATAAGGCTGAATTATCTAAGAACACTTATGAAATCAAACAAATGTTCAGGGCCAAAATGAACAAAACAATAGAAGCAATATTGGTCAGAAAGAAGTTGTGTGATATTTATTGACTCAAGTTTACAACAAAAGTTGAACAGTTCAAGATATCATGTTCACTGGATAGCTAATAAACTCGATAAATATTTTCAAGGAAAGGTTCAAGGCCAAAAGCTACCTATCCTGATAAAATAACTTTTCAAATGATCTGTGTATGTGTGTGTGTGTGTGTGTGTGTGTGTGTGTGTGTGTGTGTGTCTGTCTACATTATGTCTACAAGGTGTCTATATTGTGTCTGCATTGTACACATCCAAATATTCATTCATGTGGGTATTGTTGAAAAAAGTGAATGTATATTTGTTATATAATAATATTAATTATTTTCTATCAACTAATTTGTGGCAACGAATCTCTGAAAAAGTGTACGAATTTATTTATTGGAAAGGTGTGTCCTTTCCATCGTGTCTCTTTATTTCTATAAAACCATAAGTGCTTGAATGAATCAGACACACACAATTCATCCATCATCTAGTATTAAGTCTAAGAGAGAGGGACTACCAATACTGCTTCGACGAATTCCTACGGTATAAAGTACTGCTACCGAAGGAAAGAACCGTTGTATCCTGGAAGACTAATTGCCATTAAACTGTAAGCACCAGTGCGGGACGAATATTATCTTAAGGTCATTAAACCAAGTTCAAGCCTCAGTATCATTTATTTATTTATATTCTCATTTTAGAGTCTAAATACAGAGTTGGAACTATTTCTACTAACAATCTTTAAATCAGAACTTAACATAGAAAAATATAATTTAAATTAATTTTATTCAGAATTATTAGTAACCTTCTTAGAAAAATTAATTATTTAGAATCATTAGTTGTTCGTAGAATTCATAGATCTAACATGTTAAATTTGGTACCATGGGGTACGTTGGTTGATGGCATGATTGGATAGAAAGTAAATTGGATTGCATTATCGAGAGATTGTGATTACATCACCTTTGGAACAAGCAACTATACCTTGCTATATTTACTGTTTATTGTATTTATTTTAAGCATGTTATTATTTTATTTCATATTTGTTCTAAATTTATATGTTGTAGACTACGCATCCAAGTCATATTTGGATACAAACGACTGTGTTAGTTATTTTACGTTACTTATATTTATTTTATGCATGTTGTCCTAGTTTTAGCGGACTACCTCATGATTATGGGATATCCTTACATCTCTTTGGCTATGAAACAAGCTTCTCACTGATCAAAATGGATCACCACAACTTCTTGAAGAAGAAAACACGATTACAAGCATACGAAGAACGAAGATGACAAGAAAGAATTACTCGAAATGATCTCCTCTCTTTGATGTATCCGTTAATCCTCTCGTTCTCTCTCCAATAGCTGTAAAGCAGTCCTACCTCCTTTTTATAATGTTTTAGAGATATATTTTAGGATTAAGAAACACCTAATATATATAGCCTCAAACCTACAACTAATCTGAACCATTGAGGTATTCCTATTATATGTAGCAATACTCACTCCAAACCATTGATGTATTCCTATTATTCCTATTATATATAGAAATATCCAATCCAACTCCATTGAGATATTCCTATTATACATATAGGAATACCCAATCCGACTCCGGGATGTTCATCACATAGGTTGGAAATCCCACCCAATTGAACAAGATTACCATGGCCCCGACATTCATGTACATATGCAACAAAAAACTCGCCTAGGCTCAAAAAGATTTCATCATTGAAAGAAGGAGTCCGTAGACCAATTTAGTACTTTCCACAGAGTTCCCTGGTGGTGGTAAAACATCATCAAAAGAGATGAAGAAGAGTTGTTGGCATTTGGTTGTCACAAAAGAGCCTAGGGAGCTATGGAGGATATCCCTAGGAAAGGAGGTTGATGGAGGATAACCCTAACAAATGGATGTTGATAGATGAAATAAATGGGTAGAGGATTGGAGATTTCTGGACAAAAAATGAGGAAGAGGACATTTATCGGTTTTGGCTTAAATATGAAGGATATGGTATAAGTTCTAAACTTGATGTTTGTTTAGTCTTAGGTCAATTGCAATGAACAATGCTACTTATTTGATGATATGTATCCTATAGAAGAATACATATTGCATATCATTAAAGTTTTTCACTTTATGATAAGGAGCAAGTAACTTGTGCTTATTGAAATGGTAGCATATATCATGTATACATATAATGTATCATACAATAACAATAGAGATATGGAGAGAGAATTAACACACCAAGAAATAATATTTAGATATTCACAAAAATGAAAATACACCATAATGAAATCTAGATTATAGATACTAGTACGTCTTTAAATTAACTTTTTTTTTAAGCAAAAAGTACTAGAAGAACAAATTATATATTTTTAATTTTTGTATGTAAAATTACCAAGCTGCTCATATTAAATTTTATGAAATTTTTTAATTAGTGAAGTTAGGTGAGGACATAATTGGAATAAAAGTTTAAGTTGAAGTTAGATTTTATTATTATATAGTAGTATAAATGTGTTGTTATTTAAGCATGGTGGGCGTCATTGAGTATCTATAATGGTGTACCCTGGTAGGGGTGCGCATACAACAGTTAAAAACCGAAAATAGAATCGAACCGAAATATAACAAACGCTTTGGTTTTTCGGATATCAGTTCGGTTTTCGGTTTAAAAATTTAAAAGTTTGAAATAACGGTTCGATTTTTTGTTCTTGATCCGAGTAACCTTTACCGAATCGAAAACCGATTTAGATTTAATAATTTATCAAACTACCCTCAATCTATAAATATTAATATTTTTTCTAGTCCCTAACTTAACGCACTCTATCCTCTTATTCTCTGTCGGTGCTTCTTTGAGCTCTCACTCTCTCTACCCTCAATTTATATATACTAATATTTTTCACTCTATATATTGTAACTATTTATAAATACAACAATGTCAGATTTTTTTTTTTTTTAAGATTTGTTATTTAAATAGGCCCATTTGCTAACAATTTGATGGCCCAACCCATTGGCCCATGGAATCGAACCGACCGAAAATCGAACCGAATTAATTCGGTTCGATTTTGTTTAAAACGATTCGATTTTTGGTTTACGTTTATTTTGGTTTTTATATATTTGGTTCGATTTGAACCGAACCATTACTCACCCCTAGACCCTGGAAGTGCCTAACGTTATGCACTCTTTTACTTCTAAAAAAAAATTATGCACTTTTTCATTTAATTTCACATTGGCTGTCCAAACACATGGGAAGAAGGAAGGGACAAGGAACTGAAAGTCTGAAAGAAAGTCCCAACTTTCTCAATTAGAACTCCCATTTTACCACCTCCAGCTCCAAGGAAGTAGGACGTTTCTAAACTAGAACTCCCAGTTTACCCCCTCCCCCTACCGACTGTACAACCTCCGACCCAGCAGCGCCCCCCCCCCCCCTCCCCGGCGCTGCACCACCCCGTCCCCTCTCCTCTCTCTCCACCGTATGCGGACTGCCGCCACAGCCACGGACGGAGAGAGAGGAGGGGAGGAGGTTTTAGGCACGACACAGAGAGGGGGGATGGGTGGGTGCAGACGTGGGAAGGGGGTGCAGCCACGGGATGGGGTTAGGGGTGGGGCGGGGTCAAGGTCGGGGGTGGTGCAGTTGGTAGAGGAGTGAGGGGCATGGATAATTTAGTCCATTTTAAATTTAAGGGTATCAAGTTGGTATCTATAAAAGTTCAAAAAATAAGTTGAAAAACTTGAATAGTTGAGGGTATCATGTTGTAATTTAGTTTATAAAATAATTCAAATATGAGCCGAATGGTTATTCTCATCTTCACCTAGTACTTGTTGTTGAGAACGCGGTGTGATCCGAACCAGAGTTGGCCCATGAGGTGTGATATTGGATTGGGCCCATATGCCTTAAAAGAGAATTCTTATGTAAGGCCTGAACCAATTCTAATTATCTACACTACATGATCTCACCTCCTAACCGATGTGGGACTAAATTACCAACTCCATTGTCACCTCCCATTTGAGCGCTCAACCGGAAACGAGATACAATCCAACAATCTCCACCTTAACTCGTTTCTGCTGACCGAGCAACCTAGCAAATCCGGCTATCATTTGTTCGTTCCCGCTAGCCGAACACCCTTAGCACACTTCGGCTACATTTTTGCTCGTTTTCGCTAACCGAACAGCCTTAGCACACTCCGACTACCTTTGCTCGTTCCCGCCAGCCGAGCACCTAGGAGATCCAACATATTGTCATTTTGATCCGTTCGACCACATAACCAAGCTTGACGCATTCATCCACACCACAATTGTGTGTCAACCACAAAACCTTGCTCCACTTTGGGCTCGTCAAACCCACATTTGAAACCAAATCTTGTACCAATTAGAACCGCTCATCTGAATGTTCAACACCATCTGTCTCGAACCAATTAGAGCCGTCCAAACTAGTCCCGTAACCATGGGCTCTACCACTTGTTGAGAACGCGGTGTGACCCGAGTCGGAGTTGGTCCATGAGGTACGATATTGAATTGGGCCCATATGCCTTAAAAGAGAATTCTCATGTAAGGCCTGAACCAATTCCAATTATCTACACCACATGATCCCACATCCTAACTCATGTGAGACTAAATTACCAACTTCATTGTCACCCTCTATTTGAACGCTCAACCGAAAACGTGATACAATCCAACACTTTGTGCACCCACCAGAGTAGAACAGCTTACAATACCAACCTATTGACATGTGGGCCAAAGCATTTTCCTTCTCCAGGCCATATGCCGTCGAGCTGATTTAGTTTGAGATATTCCCGAATAAAAAAAATACACACTCTATACCTGGCTAGGTCCGTTTTGGCCAAAACATGACGTAAAGTTTTCAATTTAAACAGTTATTATGGAACTGGATGGTAACTTTAAGGTTGCAGAACAGCGTATGTGCACTCAGAAGCACAACAATTTGACGTGCTCGTTACTTCAATATTTCCAGAATGATTCTAACTGAAAATGAATCTACCAGTGTAGAAAACTACGGTCTCCAACATTCTTAATTATTGTTAAGAAACGTTACACAATTGACTAAATGAATGCACAATAATAATACAAAGTTTACATAAGCCAAATTTGGTACTTTTTCTTTGAGAAGATGACAGCAATGATGTAGAAAATGAATTTATCATCACCTATTATATATATTACTAAGTTCCCTCTTATATCAATTACTCATTCTCGCAGTGAACAGTCTCACTTCAAGTATACTCCATTACAAGCTTGTTCAAATGGAGTACTACTGTTACAACTATGCCGATATAGAATGGCTGGGAGGAGGATAGGTACGAGAGTGAGCTGGGGAAGGGGAAGAGGGAGAGCATCTCTCTGAAGGTTGAGGTACCTCACATACATTCTGACTGCTGTCAGAGGACTGCTCCATGTTTATCCATCTCCTTCGATCCATAAATGCCGGCTTAACAGGAGAAGCCTCTGGTTCGGACCTGCACGTTAACATGGCAACCACCTCTGACATTGGTGGCCGCGAGCTTGGAAGTGGCTGGAGGCAATGAAAGGCTATTTGACAAGTTTTAAGAACATCAGTTTCCACAATCCCATCTGCTCGCAGTTTCGGATCGACAAGGTCAATCACCTTCGACCTCTCGTAGAGCTTCCATGCCTACAAGCCAAAGGCACAAAACAACTACTTTGTGAGTAATTTAGAATGGATTCAAATTTTTTCCGAATTGAATTTCTAGTTGCACCTACATATTCTGGAAGATACTGCATCTCGGACGACATCGAAAGGTCTGTGTTCTTTCTGGAACTAATGATTTCCAGCACTAGAACTCCAAAACTGTATATGTCAGCCTTTTCTGATAGCTCCCCTCTGATAGCATATTCTGGCGCAGTGTACCCTCTAGCCATTGGTTCAAGAATCGTATCAGTACATACTCCGACGTAATTATAGATTAATAACACAATTGATGCCCCAGAGTTTGGAGTTGTAGATTGTTTTGCCAAAATCTACTAATTACCAATAACAGTTACGGAGGTCACATTGAGATGTGCAGAAACTAAATGAGCCTACCATATTTCAGTTCAGAGTAAGGAAGATAAAAAATAAGAAAAAGGGTTAAAAGATGTTAGGAGCATTTACTTGTATATGCCTCAAAATATGTAGTTTTGAATATTCATCTCTCTATAAAATTCCAAATGTCAATTGAAGTATCTTTGGCTTAATGTGTCGTAGAGTTTAATGGATGCAGTTCCCTATAGCATATTGTATCAACTTCCCCTAGACTCTTTGTAGTCGAGAGGAACTTGGAGGCCACTCTCTGGCTGTTTAAGCTTAAATTGCATAATCAAAAGGTAGGTCTACCTACTTTCCAATTGTGTGCCTAGGTTTTATGTCATGACACTTTCATGTTCATAGCTACCCTTGGGTAGGAATTTTGCACCAACACCAACACCAACACCAACGTAGAGAGTTGATGTCAAATCTTTTATGGAGATTTCTTATTGCTCCATTGCCAACCATATTTTCATGGGAGAAGGTTTGAATCATTAAGATGATGAATCATCGTATTATCGCACAGCCAAACCAATACCTGCGAAATCTTGTATATATCCTGCAAGCATCACAATTTGTTTAACCTTGTTTGCTTCATCTAGATGATGAATATCTATTTGTATTTAAAATTGTTGCTTGTCCTAATTAATCTTCCGATATGCAATTCATCTAATCAACAAGAGCCAACAATAGGGTAGAAGACAAACACTGACTGTGTATAACCAGTATAGGAAGCCAAAAATAGAAAAAATAAACTAGCAAGGGTCTGGACTTATAGTTGATCTCGCTAATAGAAACGTAAAGCCGATAGCTTGTTTAAATCTAGTTGCCTTCTGAACAATAAACACTAGAGCTGTGCTATAGTGAATTTGATGGTCTGAAACAAAGGCATAAATCCTACATCTATACCAAACTCATTGGAGAAGTATCACAAAGCCCAAATATCATTAATGAGAGGTTAGCACTGCATTATAAATTATACTAATTAAGGTAAAAGTGACATTCAACAGAACAAGACAAAGAATGTTTAAGTTAAAATATAAAAAGTTACTCTTCAGATTGGCTTTTCCTTCAAAAGAGAATTTGTGGTGCTATTTGGAACAGTGGCCAATATTACATCAATGTAATGTGAATTTATGATGCAAAGTATGAATGCAGAATGCAACGTCAAATAAGAATATATATTGTGAGAGACATCCTGTTCAGATTTATGTATCTAAAAAATACAAAGTTCGACATAACTAATAAAATGAAAGGCATCTCTATTATTAACAAGAAGAAAAATCTATAACAATATGGACATATAGAATACACTATTCACTATCTATTAGCAACTTACAGAGTTCCGGCAAATGTGGTGCTGAGATATGCTTGGTCTTCGGGGAAGAACCTGGCCAACCCAAAATCACTTATCTTAGGCTGGAATTTTTCATCAAGGAGGATATTGCTGGCCTTGATGTCCCTATGAACAATCCTTAAATTAGAATCCTCATGCAGGTACTGTAAACCCCGAGCTATGCCAAGAATGATTTGAAACCGGGTCTTCCAGTTTAAGAACATGTCATAATTTCCTGTATCATTGGTTCATTAGCACAAGAACCAAGACCCTAAATGACTTCTATAAATTTGCAAAGGAAAATGTTCTTCAAAAAATTTCGTGAAAACTGCCAAAATAAAACTTTCAACATCTAGCATACAAACTTCTTGATTTCCTAATAGAAAAAGAACTCCTGTTCCTATGTTGACTACAGTTTAATTTGTGGCAAATATGTTTTAAACTTTAAGTCGTTTAAAATACTACAAAAAGCTAATTTCTTACACGGATTAGTGGAGCACAGACAAGATTACAATGACAAAAATACAAAGGCATGCAAGTAAATATTGAATAACAAGGAATTTTAAGATAAATATATAACTCTACTACCCATATCCCTGGTACACAAATTAAAATGAATACAACTTTAACAGAATGAAACTACACCCACCATATAAGCTAGCAACCAGAAGTTAATATCCCTGTTCTGAAGGATCAAAATCATGGAACTGACAAAAGGTAACTATGAAGCGAATTAGATAGACACTGACCATATATTATACTGTCTAAGCTTTTGTTCTTCATGAATTCATACACAAGCAGCCTTTGTGCTCCTTCAGAGCAGCACCCAACAAGACGAACCAGGTTTTTGTGCTGGATGCTTGTTATCATCATGACTTCAGAAAGAAATTCAGACTCCCCTTGCCTAGATTTTCCAAGGGACAACTGTTTCACTGCAATCATCTTCCCGTCATCCAGGGCCCCCTGATAAATAAACCTCATGATAAATAACAATACATAGCTAGAGGAAACAAACTCAATCACAAGTTAATTCCTTTTTTGCTTCATCACCTGATAAACTGGACCGAATCCTCCACTTCCAAGCTGGTTATTTGGGTGGAAATTATTCGTTGCTTTCTTTAGAGTTTGGTAGTTGAAGTAGCTAATTGTTCGAAAATTATCACTGAAATAATTAGTACCTGGTAGAACAAAAGGGCAGTTGAAAGTAAGTGTATTTAATCACCTCAACTTTTAACCTGTTTAAGTTTTGAAGATAATGCTTACTTGGAACCTTTTTAAATGATTTCAACAACTTCTGCAGTGCCTCTGGCTTGATACATTTCAGCCAAACAGCTAACAGGATCAGAACAACTACAAGAACTAATATACCAATGAGGAAAAATAGTGAGGCTGAAACAGTTGAGGGTGCAGATGACTGCTCTAGCAAAAGAGCTCTTCGTGGTGGAGGTAAGGCCACTGCAAGCATAAAAACAAGTAGTCAGCAAAAGTAATATTGCTTCCCGTTCTTCTTCTTAAGAAATATTTCACAAACGAAAGCGGCAAAGAACACAGTATCCACTGGCTATTCTCTAAACTCAAAGGCAACGAGAGGTTCCCAAAACTTCATTCCATGTGAAACTGAAACAATTTGAACAAAGAAGACGAAAAAAAGCAATTAAGATGATCAACTTGGAAACTAGCATCTCTGAGGCACCATGTTTAAATGATGAGGGTGCAGGCCACTGGCAACAACATGGGATAAAGGAAAAGGCAAGGATTGAAGACTTCAATCATGCAGTTTAGGGAGATTTGGAGCCGGAGTGCTCAAAGAGGGGCTTCAAGGTAAACTAGATACTACTTGTTCGAGCTTGCATATAATATAATACGACAGGGCGTTGCAAGAAGCCTTGACTATTTGATGGAATGATAATTATCTTGAAGACATAGGTTTCAAGAGGAATCTGGTCCAAATAATAATACTCTCCAAACAATGCTGGTATGAGTCTGCTTCCCAGCTCTTCATCAAAAGCATTGGCATCCTCGAGAAAGGTGGAAACTTTGGTGGATTTCAATTCATAAATGGATAGTGCGACTGCTTGTATGGAGAGACCAAGATATTCATGTTTTCAAGAGATCTTAATAGAAAACTCAGTAAAAGGAGGGTGTCTTGGAGTGGAAATAAGGCAAGGTTGAGAGGAATCCACTAGAGGATAAACGGCCTATTTGTGAGAAGTTCTCATCTTCTGACTGAGTCATTGTGTAGTGTGACGGCTAAAAATGGGTTGCCTTGATACCATGCTAAAGACCCTGCCACTGCTTAAAATGGGTTACTTACTATGTCAAATGAAATCAGCCTAGGATATTGCTAGGGAATATTAATAGTGGTATTCTTTTATCATAATGATAAGGAGGAATCCTACCGCATTGTGGAAACTAAAAAGGGGCGAGTGACTGGCTAAATTTAGGCATTTTAGTTGTTGAAGAGAGTGTAGGCATGGGTGGTATGGTTCCCTATATTCATGGTGGAAATGAGAAAAAAAAAAAAAGAGAGCAAGATCTTAAGAAATGAATTATAGAAAATGAAAATTATTATTTTGTGTCCAAGCTCCCTAGCCCAAGTGGTTGGGGGGGGGGGGGGGGGGGGGGGGGGGTGCCTCACTTGGGGGAGGTCCCAAGTTCGAGCCCCCCCGTGGCATGGGATGGCTGGGTGGTCGCGGGGCGGCCACGGTCCCAAGCTGGCAGCCTCAAGGAAATTTTTTTTTTTTTTTATAGAAAATGATGGATGGGAATATCAAAATGTATAAAGAAAGTTCAAATGAATTCAAGGTTGTAACTATCGTACATTGGGTTCATATTTGATTGGGCATTGCTATATCAGACCAAATATATGCTGATAACTCCATGATATGTGAAAAATATTAGGCATCCATATTGGCCACTCCAAATATGGCCATATATAAATGTTGACAAAAGTAATCACTAAATTAAAGATAACGCTCTTCAGGTAAGATGGATGAGATGCAAAATAGTTAGCCTGTTGTAGTTTCCAGATTGCCGTGAAGAAGCCTAAAGATTCTGAAGGCTGGAAGGTGATCCTACAGGCGAAGGGATGTAGCTGAAAGTTATCTTTAGGGATTAGTGGGGTGGGAAATCTTCATCTTTATGGCCTAATGTTTGGAGGGAGAATGTTCTGGTAGTGCATCATCCTCATGTTATGTCTTTGGCTGAGGTGCTTGATAAACGGGATTGAATTTTGATGGGGGGAGCATGGATGCATAGTGTTTGTTGCATTGAAATCACTTCACCTATGGGGGCGTTTGGTACACAGGATTGTTTTTATTCCCGGGCAAATTTTGGGTGGGAAACCAATTCCGATGTTTGGTTTAGGTTATAAAAGTTTCTTTCCGGAAATTGCAACTAATTGGATAAATTGTTTACAGACAAAACATGGAATCATATCCACTAAGAATTAGTGGGTATATTTTTTTTATGGTTAACCTCCCATTCTCCGAGAGAGTGGGAAATCATAAAAAAGGGAAAAAAAAAAAAAAAATCCAGCTTTTCCACGACAAAAAGAGGTATGACACACAAATTCTTAACAAAAATATCCATGTTCCTTGACCCAGCTTTCTATCAAAGCAAAAGAAAACCTTGATCTAGAAGACAAGGAACGGGAAAGAAAAACTCTACCAGAACCAGACTAAACACCTTGTTCTTTGATTGGAAAGCTCGAGCATATGAAAAGTAATACACACGTCCCAGGTAAATTTTGGTCAAAATTGGCTATAGTGAGAAGAATATAATACTGGGAATGCGGAAAATATCAAAAGCTTCCCTTCCAAAACTTGATCAGCAGAACCTCAACACCATTAGATTCCACTTAAACAATATTTCAAAAAAAAAAAAAAAAAAAAAAAAAAAACGAGAGTTCTTTTCTACTTTGACCCGAACGCAACTCACAAAATTTAATCCTTTCCAGGTTCTCATTCCTAATGAACATGGTCTCTTCGACGGTACCATATGCTGAAACTGAAAGATCAAATTCCCGGTCAACGCCTAGTAACATTAATTAATCAAAGAACAAAATCGATTGATACAGTTCCACAAATACGAGTAATCAATGGGTGAATCTCTCTAGCAACACAAGTACATAAAAACATCAAAGCAGGAAACGACACATACTTAAAACTGCATTTACAAAAAAAAAAAAAAAAAAAAAAAAAATCTCATTGAAGCAATAACACGAACAACTTGTGCACATGAAGAGAGAGAGAGAGAGTGGTGCATACCAACGTCGCTTAACCAACGAACCATTCTCGGTCTTCTTAGCTGAATACGCACTTCAACTGAATTTGAGGATCCCTTCAATAGTTTCTCGAATGCCCTTCAATGTCATCGTGCGTGTGAGAGGGCTGTTCTTCTCCTCCTCTTCTTTAGCCTTTCTCAATGTCACATTGCATTTTTGTTTTTCCTTTCTCCGAAAACAATACGTAAACGATTTGGTAGCCACAGCTGATATGTCCCCACCCGCACCAATACGCGAGAGCTGGCCGAGCTTCATCGCCATCGTTACGATCGATGCAGATGCAGATGCAGACACAAATGAATGTCCTCCAGTCTTGGATTCTTGAAAGGCCGTAAATTCCAAGGACGTGACAATTGGCGGAAAAAAACAAACAGCTTCCTCTCTATGTTAATGGCCATGTCATGAAATCATACTTTTCGTATGTAAAAAAAAAAAAAACTATCTAAACGCGTAATTTGTTAGCCCTGCTGCAGATTTCGTGTTTGATATGATTGTTCTCTTCTTCTTGGACGGTTTACTTAACAGCTGGGCGTTAGACTCAGCCTTCTTTCCCTCAACTGCATTGGGAGCAGGAGCGGAATCTGAAATTGGATTTTGGAGACATTCCAAAAATAGGTGCGGTATTTGTAATGTGCCCGACAACTACTAAACATATGTGTGCTTCTATAGGGTTGAGAGTTAAGTGATAAAAGTTGAGTAAAAAAAAAAAAAAAAAATTCTGTTTGCTTTGAGCATGGAGGTTTGGAAGGAAGAGTCATTAAGCGTCTGCTTGGATTGAGGGTTTAGAGGGTTAAGTGAGAAAAGTTAAATGAGGAAAAAATAAAATCATGCTTGGTTTGAGGGTGAAGGTTTATGAGAGAGGGTTATAGAGGGTTAAGTAAGGGTTTATTTCACCCTCTTTTGTCCATTTTTTTTAACCTCCCAAATCGGAGGGTTAACGAGGGTGATTGAGGGATTTTGTTTAAAAAGTCATAAATGTACCTTATTTGTTTATAAAATATTATAATTTTTTCTCCATTTTTTCTTGTTCCCAACATGTTAACCTGTAACTTCTTAATTTGTGAAGATATTTTAACAAGTTCTAATTAAAATTTCAATCAAATGTAATTTTATGACATATGTAATAAGGTTATTTTGGTAACTATCATATTTTTATTAATCAAACTCTCATTTAAAACCTCCAATCCACGCAAGAGTTATTAAACACCCCCCACTTAACTCTCCCTCCAATCCAAATAAGGTTCTATGTATTGACTCTACTCTCCCTCGCTTAACTCTCCCTCATTTAACCCCACTTAACCCTGCTTATTTTTTTCCCCTCAATCCAAGCAAACCCTAAGGGTTAAGTGAAGATTTATTTAGTCTTCTTTTCTTCATTTTTTTTACCTCCGATTCGGAAGGTTATCGAGGGGGAACGGGAATCTTTATTTAAAAAGATATAAATATTCTTTTATTTCTCCTATAAAAATATTATGTCCTTCTTTTTTTTTCATTGTTCTCTCCGTAACTTCCGGACTAGATGAGTTTTGTCTTTCTCATACTTCATTAGGTTCATAAAATAGATGGAATGTAATATAAAAATTTTGTCTTTCTCATACGAAATTTTTTATAGGGCAAATAAAATTTTTACAAATTTTTGTTTTGTCTTCCGTAAGGAAGAGTCATTAGTTTTGTATTCCTCATACGGTCTATTGGTGTACTTAAGAAACGGTTTAAGATCCTTGGAAGTGGGCAAGAGCCAACTTGCACTGTCAAGACCTAGAACAAAATTATAGTAGTCTGCTGCATATTGCATAATTACTTAATAGGGGTAGATCCAGATTTGGTGAGAATTTGGTGGTTGGATTGTTATTTTTTGGACATATATTTTCTTCATTGTGTTTGATTTTACATGGTTGTAATAATATGAACTTTGCTTACTTTTAAACGGTAGAAGTCTATAATTCTTATGTTACTTAATTTATTGTGTTTGAATTCTACTTACCTAATTCATTGTGTTTGAATTCTAGTTATTTTATTTTTTTGTTAAGATATTTTGACAAGTTTTAATTAAAAGATCAATCAATTAATCTAATTTTATGTCATATGTAATAAGACTATTTTGGTAAGTATTGTATTTTTATTAATCTTTCTTCCACTCAAAATCTCTAATCCAAGCAAGGGTATTAAACACATCATACTTTACTCTCCCTCCAATTCAAGTAATGTTATATATATTGACTCTACTTTCCTTCACTTAAATCTCACTTTCTGCTTATTTATTTTCCCCTCAATCCAAGCACACCTAAAAGTACATTATAAGTGTTGGCCTTTGTTCTTAGAGTAATGCTATAATTATAACCCTCCTACAACCAATGGGATTACAACCGCCATGTAGCCGGCCTCCAATGGGGGAGAGAGAGGGGAGAGGTGGGACTGAGGGACCATGTTAGCAGGAGAAAAGTAGGTTGTAAGGTGTTGGTTGTAAACTTAGCATTATTCTTGTTGTTATCATGTCGTATCATACTCTAATCTATGCGACATTTGGATTTGATTATCTAAACCATTTTGATTTCAAATTTAATAATTTCAATCTACATAAGAGATTGTTGGCTCTTTTTGTTCTTTTAGTTAAATTCCATGCAAAAGTATGACACAAAAAAGTTAAAAAATGAAACAAAACATAGCAACCGAAATGGACTCCAAAAGCTCTCTAGCCTAGTAGTATTAGAGCGGACACCCGGAGGGGCTGGCAAGTTTCGAGTTCCCCAATTGTGTGTGCGTGTGAGATTTCAAAAAAAAAATTGACTCCAAGAGAAAATTTAAAAAAAAGAAAAGAAAATAATAGTTTTTGAAGGAAAAAAAAAACTATCATATTTACATAAAAGGACCTTTTTTTTTCTCTATCTAGATTTTTTTCCCCTTTCGATTTTCTCTTTTAAATCAGACTCCTCCCCGTCTCTCTCTCTCTCTCTCTCTCTCTTATAGTTTCTCTACATCTCTTCCAAGTTAGAAAAAAAATATCTTCTCCTAATTGTTTTGTATCTCTCTAAATATAATTTTTTTGCTTTCTACAAATATGCAACAAACTTTAAAAAGAAAATATATTCCATGATTTCTTCTATCTCTTTCCTAATTTCTCTTGCTAGTTATCTTTGTACATATTCCTCTACTACGACCCAAAGCAATATACATAAAAAAATATATAATATGGACTTTTTGAACTTTATGGGGGTGGAAGTGGAGGCAAATAAGGAATAACTAATAATTAAGTACAATCAAGAATTCTAATAGGTAATTTAAACATGTGTTCGAAATAATACAAGAATACAAACATCTGATGCATGTTAGTATCTTCCATGAGATATTCCAGTCCTGGAACTCTCTCTGACTTTAATCCACTATTAGAAATAGTTACACTTATGAGCTTTGATCCGAAGGCCTCGCCAACTTTTTACACACGAGCTTTGATTTGAAGGGCCCATCGACTTCTACAGAAGTTTTGATATGAAAGCTTACAGACTTCAACCTCTTACAAGAATAATTTTAATCTTCTTACAAAAATTGAAGGTCCAATTTAAAATTTGCTTGAAAACTCTTATCTCAAATAGTTTGGCATATGAAAGTTTTTGTATATGTGGAGAGCTTTATATATGGTAGGAAAGTTGAAGTCGAAAGAAATAGGAAGAGTTTATATAGCTCACAAACAACAATTCTCAAAATATGAATATTATTGTGCAGACAGTAAGTTGACGGTATATTGTCCGTATAGTAATAGCTATAAAACTGTAACGACCCAGTCCCAAATTACGCAGGAACAGGAGTACGTATACATGCCAGCTACGCATCGAGTGGATTTCAGCTTGGCTCGAATACGTATAAGCTGTCTTGGTGTTCTAATTCTATCTATTAGTCAACTATAAATATATTTATCTCAATCCACAAGATAAGTAACATCAAGAATGAACAATATATGTCATGATCTGCAGTCCAATAACATATATATATTCGATTTGACCCGAAGTACGTTATGGGTCTACAAAACAAGATTAAATAGAAGAATAGAAATAAGGAATAAATGTAAAAGCACGATAAAATATCTGAGCCAGATACAACAATACCTCCATGATCAGTGGACTATCTCTACATGACCAACTATGTGGAGAGATCACCAGGTCGTCAGGGGACATAGCAAGGTACAGAAAAATATGCCAATATAACAGTAAAGAAAATATAAAATAAAGGGTAACTTCTCTAACCAGTCTAAGTGATATGCACATAAGAATATTTTTTTGGATATCATGCTTAGCTACTGAGGCTCACAAGCTCGTCAGCAGACTATTGCCCTGAGACACAATGTCATGGAATCAAAGGCATACAAGTAGATCAAGTAGATAACCACCCAAATTCGGCTAGAGAGACGAAGGTATACTAGTAGAATACCATCCAAGTCCCTATGGAAACGAGGCTAAACTAGTAGAATAACAACCAAGTCCCATATATAAAAACGAGGATATACGAGTATATATATATATATATATATATATATATATATATATATATATATATATATATATATATATATATAGGGAAAAAAAAATATATATATATATATATAGGGGCGGGTCCGCAAGTGCCCCCCCCCCCGGTGCACCGTTGGATCGAGCGCGCCGCGTGGGGCCCGCTCGTGCTCGCTGGATCCATCAGTCGAGAGGGACGAGGCTGCCATGGGGCTCCCGATCCGCTCCCTATACACACACACACACACACACACACACACACACACACACACACACACACACTTCCTGATATGGCGATAATGTTCTCCCCAACCCATGTCTAGAACTAGCAAATCAAGTCAAGTCCAGTATAACAAGTCACAAGTGCAAGTATCAACCTTCTATCCTATCACGAAGTTCATAACCACGAATACTCATGTAAATTTTGTATCATGAATCAAAAGCTAAATGTCTAGTATATTTATCTTTGAACTAATAACATAAAAATTTATGGTAGAATTACAATGACATAATATCATAATGCCTTTAAGCCCATTTTTCTTGATGTATCATTGACTAACTAGCGCTTAAGACCTTTGGTGAGCAGATCTGCCAAATTCTCCTGGCTCCGAACATCAATCACTGCAATGACTCCATCATTAATGCGATCATTCAGTGCTATGTGCTTAAGGCACAGACTCATCTTTTACCATTGAAGAGATTATTTGATGCCATTACTATATTCGCATGGTTGTCGTAGTAGATCGGTACTGCCAGAATATGCGCACCAACAGAAGAAGATCATACATGAGCTCTCGAAGCTATTTTTCTTCATTCATTGTACCTGTCAGTGCAAAGAACTAAGACTCAATAGATGAATGAGAGAGAATGGTCTGCTTCTTCGACTTCCACGATATAGCAGCTACTCCTATGGAGAAGACATATCCTCGTGTAGACTTTTTGCTCTCAATTTTTGAGCACCAGCTTGCATCACAGAAGCCTTTCACTACTGTCGGATAACCATTGTATTACAGTGCATACTTCTGAGTCCTCTTGAGATATCGCATGACTCTCTTTACAGCTTTCCAGTACCTTAACTCTAGATTACTCGTGAACCAACTTAGATCTCCACGACGAAAGCTATATCAGTCTTTGTAGCATTCGTATCATACATCAAACTTTCGATGACGCTTGAGTACTCTAACTGCCTGACACTTTTTCTGGATTTGGCTTCAACTTTTGGTCACCATTGTACTAAATATTGATCCCTAAAAGATCCTGATATCCATAGTGAGTAAGCATTTTTAAAAAAAATAAGACTGTGACAGCGACATCCCAGCTTTTGTTCGGATGACATCAATATTTCCATGTCCTTCATACTTAATTTGCACGAAAGGAAATTCTTTGTCTCTGTGACACATTCTAGATTCGTACCCAGGATCAGAAAGTCATCTAAAGACAAATGATGACTCCTTTTCCATCAATGAACTTAGTACAAGGATACTTATCTGTCTCCATGATCCTATAGTTGTTTGATCTTATGACTTTATCAAACTTTTTATGCCACATCTTTTGGAGCTTACTTTAGACCGTATAATGATTTTACCAACTTGTAGACTTTGTCTTCAAGATCACTGACGACAAATCATTCTGGTTGTTGCATATAATGTAAGATCTTCATTCAGGAACACTATTTTTACATTTATCTGATAAATTACCAGCTTGTGAATTGCACCGTAGGCAATTAACATCCCGATGGTCATCATTCACACTACTAGAGCATATATGTTAAAGTAATCAACTTCTTCTTCTGAGAAACCTCCTTGGCTACCAGTCTTGTCTTAAATTTGTCAACAGTTCTATTGGCCTTTATCTTCTTCTTGAAGATCTATTTATATTTGATTGATTTTGCTCCTTCAGGTAGATCAAATAACACCCAACTGTTGTTGGAGGTGATCGAGTCATACTCATCATTCACAGCCTCCTCCCAGAAGGCATTATCTCTGGTCTTCATCGCCTCATCATAAGTAAGCGGATCTGTTTCCATATGATAGGAGACAAAATTATCACCAAAGTCCTTTTGTCTTGACCTGCTTAGCCAACAGCTCTGCGATTTTTGGTTCATATATTATCTTTTCAACGATAATATCTTCTTGGACTACATCTTTATTGGTAGAAACTATCACGCGCTGACCCGAGAAATCGCTCGTGCTCGCTAGATTTCACCCGAATCGTCGTTCTCACTAGGGCGTGATGTCGCATGAGCCTGGAGTTGCGCTCATACAAGGCAAGATAACAGGTTCACGTAGTATTTATCTTAAATTGATAACATTTGCATGCGAAAGAAAACAAAATATATAATTGATAAATGAACCGAAGATTACAAAGGCTTTAAATAGCCTAACTGAAAATGCCAATAGGCTTACAATGCTCATGATCTCTCTAGCTCATAAAGGATCTTGTTCCATACATCATGTCTTCTATAGCACATCTAGACTCTCGGTCAAACATCTTCATGTTGCAAGCCGAACCCAATATGGTCAAACGCCTTGAAATGCTAAGGAACTCCATGTCTCAACGCATCCAAGCGAAGCTCCGCCACGAGTAAACCCATCCCTGAACCTGTAAGCAATCTGGTATGGGATCAGTACTTATCGTCCTCGCTGTACCGATCGAGACCCACTCGCCTAAATCAACACTAAGTAATTTAGTAAAGCATGTAGATTTTATTGGTGATCTTTTTATTTAGCCTTAGAATCAGTTTCATAACAAGATTCAAAGCATTAAATCATGTTATCAATAGCAATTAAATAATAAATGTGTCCAACACCGTGTCCCTGCGACAAATATTATTAGCCACATGATATTCATAAATATAGTGATCGTGCACATCTTTGTCTCAATTCGCTAAGCCCGTACACCGATAGCCATCCATACAACCAATCAACCAACTCAACAAAATCTTAAGGGTGGTAAGACCTACGCCTGCACCCAAGTCTAATATCAGCCCACCGGCCCTATCTATATGAAGGTGGTTACGACGTTCCACACCATAATAGACTGGTATCCCAATGTGTAAGTCGGCGATCGCTCTATGTACGGGTTGCTAGCCTAGTAGCCGAAGGATCCCAAACTTACTGGTATTATAACTTGTCACATCAATAGCAGGTCACAAGCCATCCTCATGAAGGGCACCATGAATACCAAGCATAATTCCCTCATAGGCCGAACGGTCCCGGTGCCTCGGCCATAACTCGTTTGAGGGAAGCAACGCATGTGCACAGGCTATCTAAGTCCATTGACCATGCAATACACAAAAGTAAGTAAATTATCATTCCAACTAATCTCAAGTTCTCAATTCATATTCTATCTCAACACAAAAGTAAGCATACTCTTCAATGTTCCGACAGTTCCGTGGTGCTGCACCACAACTTGTCCAATTCACTTACTAACTCATTTGTATAGTCTTCGTTTACGGATGCACGCTCAATGCCATATTTTCAATGTTCTATGCCTAGTGTTCAATATTTTCTGAGTCATGATTTGATGCACATCTCAATTTGCCTTCCAATGTTCTATATCAATGTCCTACTGCGACCCATGCACTTGATGCATGTCACCTCAATTCTTGATTGTTCAATGTTCTATCTTAATTTTCAACATGCACTAAGACTTATATTTATTCGAGCATCGTTCGTTAACTCGATAGCAACATTCGCATACAAGGTATATTTTTTTTTGGCATGAAGGAATAGGGGAAGGGTCACGAACCCGTCCACCTTAAGCCGATACGCCTTGTCGTTTCGTTGAGCCGATGTAGTTCGATTTCATAACTTTGTTGCACGACCAACTCTTCTGACTTAGCCATTCCGTTGAGCTACTCAACTGAGTCGACCTACGGTATCCATGCCTCAGTTCGTTACGAGGCAATATTTTGGTTTTACGGACACCGTTGTAAATAGGCAAAATGTCGACCTCTTATAACCCAGCATAAAAGCGTAGCCTGTACATGAAATCAGCTAAAATCAATAATTATTCAAGACGGACTTATTCTTTGTATTGATTCGATTTATTGGGTCTTCGAACCGACTCAAAGCTTTCTTTTTTGGCCGACGTAACTCTTGTATCGATTTGACTCGATGTATTATTCGGGTCAACGCAACTTTTTGAGTCAACAACTCAGCGTAATACATCATGTAGTGCGGGGCATTATATAATATACCACTGAGAACAAGGTTCATCCTCGAACTGAATCTAACACTAATCCATGCGTTTCTCTTGATCGCTCGAATTTTTGATCCATATAATCTACTCATCACCGACTCACTATCGATGTTCCTTCTCTAGCGTTCATACAATTTCTTTAATACTTCTCGATTCCTTCCTGCAGTTTCAAATAAATTCAGTATACCATCAAGTTTGGATCATACACATATTTTAGGCGTCCCATTAATATATGCATTTCAGCCAAGCATAATGGTAGAAAATTCGAGCAAAGCTAACAGGTTCCACTTAAATCCTCAAACATGAGTATCTCAACCAAACACATTGGTCAAATCATAGCGTCTATTCCTAAAATCCTTCTCGTATGCATAATTCCATAACACGTGATCATTTTCCAAACACCTTTCCATACGACATGATTCAAAATCGCAAATTTGACTCCATAAGTTTCTTATCGACCATATAACGCATGCGTTGCATCAAGTTGTTGCGCATCCAATCGTAACAATTATTCGTGGCGCCTACTCGTCCGTCCGTTTTCTATCTCTTGTGCAACTCAAATCCTTTTATCCAACTATTTGTGAAGTTTTGCTTCAACGATATGGACTAAGTCCAACATGTCCAAATTTCTTCTGCCTACAATTCATACTATGCTTTGCATGCAACTAATCTGATATGATTCACAATCTCGAAACTATCTACACATCTTATTTAGGGCTACCCCCGCTAGGTAACTTATCCAGACATATATGCTTAATTCTCCTGACACAAGAGGCCAACTTGAGTCTATGATGCTCAAAGGCAATAATCTTTCTGACCCAAGGTCTCTTACGATACATTCATCTCCGATTCTCGATTGAGTACGAATTCTCTCCTTTTTACCCAGTTTCGAATCAATCCCACTAGTGTATTTCGCAACATAGATTATTTACTTAACGTGCAAGTCTAACCGTTACCTGAGTCACGATCTGTAACACAATCTCTAGGGTCGTTCCCTTATTCTCGCTTTCGTACACAACATGATTCTCGTAATCGCCTATCCGCAGTAATATGCTAAGTACGTTCATCAACATCCATCCGAGACTAGCAAACCATTCGAATACTTATTCAATCAACGATCAAAGTATATCTCTATCAATCCAATCGTCGACCAAACCGGTCTATTTACGTACTCATTCGATCGATCATCAATATCTGACTGTATCAATCTAGTCGAAGGCTACTTCGCTAAATTTTGTAGCATGATATTCAATCGCCTAGGCTTATCCTCAACATGCACTACATCATTATTTTATCTTCGATGCAATTCTTTATGCGACTTCGTTAAGGTCATACTATGGTCTCCGACATCTACTTGATTTGGTGGTCAAGTCTTCTAGGGTCAGCTGTCCCAAAGCTACGCTCGATAATTAAAGATCATCAACGAGGGACAGTTACTATGAACCATGCTATATCCTATCTCGATGCCAAATCAATTTTTGACTATTTCTATGGGATTTAACGCAATCCGACATAATCCTTCAATCCACAATGTCTTATCCTATCCTTACAACTGATGCGTCGCTACCATCCAAACACTCATGCACTACCGTTAATAATATCGCTAACCATGCAACATTTGTTCATCTCGAGTACGAGTCTATCTACCCACAGTCAATATCTGACACACTCTATGCTCATCACAATAATCCTCGAATTCATCTTCGCATCAAACCACAAGTCGAAAATCCAATTGCCAAGCCCAGATCTCTCGCAGGTTCGGTCATCCCTGCTGGGCATGAATCACCATGCCAGCGCTCACACAGAATGATTACAAAGACTTTGAATAACCCAACTAAAAATGCCAATAGGCTTAAAATGCTCATGACCTCTCTAGCTCACAAAGGATCTCATTCCATACATCATGTCTTCTATAACACATCCAGACTCTCGGATAAACATCTTCATATTGCAAGCCGAACCTAGTGCGGTCGTACACGTCAAAACACTAAGAAACTTCATACCTCAATACATCCAAGCAAAGCTTCGCTATGAGCAAACCCATCCCTGAACCTGCAAGCAATCTGGTAGGGGATCAGTACTTATCATCCTCGCTGTACCGATCGAGACCCACTCGCCTAAACCAACACTAAGTAATTTAGTGAAGCATGCAGATTTTATTGGTGATCTTTCTATTAGCCTTAGGATCAATTTTATTGCAAGATTCAAAGCAGTAAAGCATGTTATAAATAGAAACTGAATCATAAATGTGTCCAACATCATGTCCCTATGACAAATATTGTTAGCTATAAGATATTCATAAGCATAGTGATCGTGCACATCTTTGTCTCAATTCGCCAAGCCCATATATCGATAGCCATCCGTACAACCAATCAACCAACTCAACAAAATCTCAAGGGTAGCAAGATATGTGCTTGCACCTAAGTCTAATATCAGCCTACTGGCCCTTTCTATATGTAGGTGGTTACGATGTTTCATGCTGTAATGGACTGGTATCTCAACGTGTAAGCCGACGATCGCTCCACGTACGGGTTGCTAGCATAATAGCCGAAGGATCCCAAACTTACTAGTATTGTGGCATATCACATCAATGGCAGGTCGTAAGCCGTCCTAATGAAGTGCACCACGAATATCAAACATAATTACATCCTAGACCAAACAGTCTCGGTGCCCTAGCCATAACTCGTTCGAGGGAAGCAACACATGTGCACATGCTATTCAAGTCCATTGACTATACAATACACAAAAGCAAGCAAATTATCATTCCAACCAATCTTATATTCTCAATTCATATTCCATCTCAACTCAATCTATCTCAAGTTCCAACGGTACTATGACCCAATACATCCTTATTAATGCATATTGCCCCAATACACAACATCTACTCAATTTGTTGTTCTCGACTTATTTGTATAATAGCAGTTTCATGACAATTATGCCACAACTACAAGCTTCGCGGGCGAAGCATACCCTTCAATATTTCGACAATTCTATGGCGTTATACCACAACTTGTCCAATTCGCTTACTAACTCATTCGTATAGTCTCCGTGCACGGATGCATAATCAATGCCATCTTTTCAATGTTCTACGCCCAGTGTTCAATACTTTTTGAGTCATATATTTGATGCACATCTCGATTTGCCTTCCAATCTTCTACCATCAATATCCTACCGCAACACGTGCACTTGATGCATGTCACCTCAATTGTTGATTGTTCAATATTCTATCTTAATATTCGATACACACTAAGACTTATATTCATTCGAGCCATGCTCGCCAACTCGATAGCAACACTCGCATACAAGATATATTTTATTAGGCATGAAAAAGTAGGGGAGAAGGGTCATGAACCCGCCCACCTTAAGCCAATACGCCTTGTCGTTTCGTCGAGCCAATTTAGCTCGATTTTATAACTTCGTTGCACGACCAATTCTTCTGACTTAGCTATTTCGTTGAGCTACCAAGTGATTCGGCCTACTATGCCCATGCCTTAGTTTGTTACGAGACGATATTTTGGTTTTACAGACACCGTTGCAAATAGGCAAAATGTCGAGCTTTTATAACCTAACGTAAAAGCGTAGCCTGCACACAAAATCAAGTAAAATTAATACTTGTTCAAGATGGACTTATGCTTTGCATTGATTCGATTTATTGGGTCTTCGAACCGACTCAAAGCTTTCTCTTTTGGCCAATGTAACTCTTGCGTTGATTTGACTCGATACATTATTCGGGTCAATGCAAGTCTTCGAGTCAAAAACTTAGCGTAATATACCATGCTGTGTAGGGAATTACAGTAACAGCTGAAGAACAGATGGCAACTCTAGAGGTGGGTGAATAGAGTTTATAACAATAATACCCAATAAAAATTAAACTTCTTTCACCAGCTGAAAGTAATCAGAGTAAATGCGAAAATAAATAAGGAGCAAGAAAGCATACGCAAACACAGCCGGTTTTTAACCTGGTTTCCCTCGGGGAGGACTAGTCCAGGCCTGAGAACTCTAGCTCATGATTAAATCCACTATTTGTGAAATAATAGTTACACCCCGTGCCTTTTCTTCAGAAGAGCACGTCAACTTCTTACAAAAATTGCAGTGGCGATGCTTAGAATTTTCCAAGCGACTTCTTGAACTCTTGCATAAACTCCTGACTGAAAAGTACTGAGCACTTGAGGCTTAGGGAGCTTGTGGCTAGTAGATGAAGAAGGGTATGGCTTGTATAGAGATTTAGAAAGAAGAGAAGAGAAGATTGGATGATTAAAAATGAGAGAATTCATGGCCTATTTATAGGATACCAGGTAGGCAGAATTCGGCCAGAATTCTGGTTAGAATTTTCAAAAAATTGGCCATTGGACAACTTGCAACCAGCCAACCCTAAAAATTAGGATGCTGATTTTTAGGAGGCAGAGTTCGGCCCAAACTCTGTGTGGAGGCAGAGTTCGGCCCGAACTCTGTCTCCAGAGCACAGAATGGGTCATTGGTCCAATTGGCTTATTTGGATATGTGTGGAGCTATTGGATTTTGGATATGGGTATAGGTTAAGTCTCAGATGCTCAGCACAGCTCAGTTTACATAAGTCTAGACTCAATAAAATTATAAAATACAGACTCAAAAAATAACTTGCATTACAAATCCGAGCTTTCGTCTGACTTGTACTGGATGTAGTCTTCATGTGTCGTATTGAATTATCACAAGTATCATGTAGTCAATTTTATCAATATTTGGTTGACTGTAATTTTGTGTCAACAATCTCCCCTATATTGATAATTGACAAAATGATAGTTGTATATTCAATATTCATACCTGGACACTTTTAAGAGAAATGACATAGCTCAAATGGCATAGCTTCCCCGTAATTAGTGCCAAGCTAGCAATAGCTCTCCCGTAAAGCAATAGCAATAGCAATAGCTTTGAATCCTGTCCTGTTGGCCTGATAAAAACATTCTTCCCCCAAAGCACAGATACAGATACAAAAAGAATATAGAATATACCAAAATTTCTCCCCCTTTTGGCATTTAGCAATGAACCATAAACAAAAAGAACTGGCAAGCACACCAAAAGATAATAGATAAAACTGCATAGAGACTGATAAAACTACTGAATGTCTCAAGAGTCACAAATAGTAAGTCTAATACAACCAAAGTGCATAAAAAGAACTAAAATCCAAAGTGCATAAAACATAAACTACGATCCTCAGTAGCAACAGCAAGTAGAATTCTATATCCATCATCGAGCTCGTGAAGGCCCAGCGTCGTCGGATGGATCAGTGAAGGAACGACGAGGGTCCACGAAGGCCGCATCCGGATCCAAGTAGCGGATAACCCAAGGATCATCGATACGATATCCATCGCGAGCAGGGTCCCGCTCCATAGGAATAGGCATAGAAGGATGCCGGGACATGGAATACCGAATATCGTACAGCGAGTTGCTAATGGCACTCATCTGCAAGGTAGTCCGGTAGTCAAGCTGAGTCCAGCGATCATCCTCTAAGGTGAATCGATCGCAGAGCATAGTCTGGAGTGACTCTAGAGTGGCAGGAGGAGGAGGAGGATCCTGTCCCAGAGGAGGGGCATCGGGCTCATCGTCAGAGTGCTCGGACACAACAGGTGAGCCAACTGCTGCCTGAAGCCGTCGTGCCTTAGAGAGGAAGACAGGGGCAGGTAAGAACTGGCACTCATCAAGAGGTACATGAAAAGCACGAAAGACCATAGGAAGATACAAAGTATAAACCAAGGATCTTGGTTTCTTCCTAGAATTAATCATCCAGTCCATCATGGTACGTGGAAGATTAAATGGAACATGAAAGTGGAGGTGATACAACGCCGAGATTTCAAAGTAGGTGACCTTATCGGTGGATCCCGCTTTGGGTAGAATAGTGTTAAAGATAATCCGATGAAGTTCATAAAAATAGGGATTGAGATACTTGGCCAAAAGCTTGCGAGGACGTGTGTTAGGGGTACACAAGTCGTCCTTGAAGCTTTCAAGGGAAGACCCATCGGGAAATTGAAACGATCGAGCTTCAACAAGCTTTTCCCATGAGTTTGGCTCCTGGAGTTCATGGTGTTCGGCCAAATCAAAATCATCAAAAGAGATGTCAATGCCCGCAACCCGTGAGAAAATATGTGTATCATCATGAGTTAGGTTGCAGTAGAATATTTGAATAGCATTGCGATATATAACCGAGTTGGTGGTGACAAGTTCATCAAGATAAAGATCATGAAAAAGTGAATCATATTGAGAGAAAATAATAAAATTGATAGGATGACCCGCAAACACCGGACGTGTCCGAAAATCACTAAACTATTCATTTGACACATCAAGTGATACAAATATCCGGTCGTCAAATGTGTTTGGGTCAAGTGGACGAGGTGGGTTAAACAACGAGTGGATAGGTGGTTGTTGTTCAACGGGCGGTTCAACACGAGAAGGAGCATTCGAAGAGGACGCTCCCTCGGTTCGAAGTCTCTTCCCTCGATTGAACAATCGTGGAGCCATGAAATAATAAAGACAATTGAGAAAATTGGGATGGAGAGAAGTGGTAAAATATACCTCAATATGATGATGAACAATGAAGGAGAATGGTGAGGGAAGCCTTCTCCTTGAGTTTGGAGAATATATATGCTCTAGGGAGGAAGAACTAGGGTTAGGGTTTGGAGAAAATATGTTTGGAGAAGTGTAGAAGGTGGCAATGGAGGAAAAAGAAGAAGAAAAACTGAATATATGTGTAAGGGTTCCAATGGTCGGAATAGATGTGGACCATTAGATCAAAATTTTGATCAGCGGCTGAGGCTGCTCCCGGTTCTGGGATGACCAAGCCGAATTCGGCCCGAACTCTGGGTAAGGCAGAGTTCGGCCCGAATTTCGGATTCTGTAGTCAGAACAGAAATCAGGCAAAATTTTTTTTGATAAAAAGGGAGAGATCAAAAGAGTATGATAAAGAAATATACAAACTTGAGAAAGACTAAATTTGAGAAAGAAAAGTTAACGCTAAAACAAAGTGAAGTATAGAAAATTTGAATTTTAGCATGTGATAAAATAAAAATGAACCATGTAATAAATAAGGAATTATGCCATAATTCAATATTTTGAAGTTGCCATGGCTTAGCTGCAGCGGTCGGATCCCAGCTAGCGGTAGTCCTGAGGACTAGTGCACCGTGTCGCTTAGGCTTTTACGCCATGTTGTCAGAAGGACCCTTTCGACTTGTACCCATAGCAATTTCATCATAAAAAAATCAAGACATACTCGATATTTACGCAAGTTTATTTTAATTAATAACAGCTTCGTCCAAAATTCCAAGTTCACGACAGAAAAAACTGAAGCGCTCTTCGGATAATGGTTTTGTAAAGAAATCTGCTAGCTGATGATTAGTGTCAATAAATTCTAAATCAATAGTGCCATTTTGCTGATGATCACGTAAAAAGTGGTAACGTGTTTCAATGTGTTTCATGCGTGAGTAACATATGGGGTTCTTAGTGAGATTTATATCACTAGTATTGTCACAAAAGATTGGAATGTGCATAAAAGATAAGTTGTAGTCTTCAAGGGTTTGCTTCATCCACAGAATTTGTGCACAACAATGCTCAGCTACGATGTATTCAGCTTTTGTTGTGGATAGTGCGACAGAATTCTGCTTCTTGCTAAACCAAGAGACTAAAGCCTTTTCTAATAAATGACACGTGCTGCTCGTACTTTTACGGTCGACCTTGTATCCAGCAAAATCGGCATCAGAGTAACCAATGAGGTCAAATGATGTTGATTTGGGATACCATAGGCCCACTATAACCGTACCCTTAAGGTATCGAAAGATACGCTTAACAACAGTCATGTGTGATTCCTTAGGATTTGCTTGATATCTAGCACACAGGCAAACGCTAAACATAATATCAGGGCGACTAGCAGTTAAATAAAGTAGACTGCCTATCATACCTCGATACTTACGTTGATCCACAGGTTTGTCGCTTTCATCTGGTTCTAGTTTAGTTGTAGTAGCCATTGGAGTGCTGATTGGTTTGACGTTGTCAAGGTCGAATTTCTTCAGCATGTCTTTTGTATACTTTGACTGACAGATGAAAGTTCCATTTGACATTTGTTTGACTTGTAGTCCAAGAAAGTAATTGAGCTCCTCCATCATGCTCATCTCAAACTCGGTCTGCATACACTTGGCAAAATCTTGACAAAGGGTTTCATCAGTAGAACCAAATATAATATCATCTACGTATATTTGCACTAAGAGAATAGTGTCTTTGAAAGATTTTATGAAAAGTGTGGTGTCAATTTTCCCTTTTGAAAAACCTTTTCCATGCAAAAAATTGCTTAGCCGTTCATACCAAGCTCTAGGGGCTTGTTTGAGGCCATATAGCGCTTTCTTCAGCTTGAAAACATGGTCAGAAAATTTATGATTTTCAAAACCAGGGGGTTGTTTTACATAAACTTCCTCCTTAATAAATCTATTCAAGAAAGCACTTTTAACATCCATTTGAAATAATTTAAAATTTTAAAAATTTGCAAATGCACAAAGCATCCGAATGGATTCCAATCTCGCAACAGGAACATACGTCTCATCGTAGTCGATACCTTCCTCTTGGTTGTATCCTTGGGCTACTAGACGAGCTTTGTTACGTGTAACTGAACCATCTTCATTTACTTTGTTTCTAAAAACCCATTTAGTACCAATAATCGAATGATTTGTCGGTCTAGGAACGAGTTCCCATACTTGGCTCCTCTCGAATTGGTTGAGTTCCTCTTGCATGGCAGAAATCCAAAATTCATCATTAAAAGCTTCTAAAATATTTTTCGGCTCAATTTGTGAAATGAAGGCAGTACTAGCAATGGAGTCTCTTAATGATGATCTAGTAGTTACTCCACATGAAACCTCACATATTTCCAATTTTTTTGGATGTGACGGCTTAAAAGAGAATTTCTTTGGCAAGCCCTCCAGAGAATTGGTTTTGGTGGTGGTATTCATTGGAGTAGAAGTTGATGGCTCAACATCATCATCAAGAGTGGCTGCTGTACTGTTATCCTCATCAAAAGTCACATTGGTAGACTCTTCCACAATTAATGAGCGTTTGTTAAACACTCTATATCCCTTGCTCTTGGCAGCATAGCCAAGGAAAATACTATCGTCAGCTTTGGCATCAAATTTGCCTAAGTTGTCTTTGGTGTTAAGGATAAAACATCTACAACCAAAAACTCTAAAATAAAAAATATTTGGGGTTCTTCCAAACCAAAGCTCATAGGGTGTTTTCTTCGTAATAGGACGAATAAGCACCCTATTTAAAATATGGCATGCTGTACTGACAGCTTCAGCCCAAAAGTATTTTGGAAGTGAGAACTTGTTCAACATGACTCTACCCATATCGCCAAGAGTCCTATTCTTCCTCTTCATAACACCATTTTGTTGAGGAGTTCTTGGACAAGAAAACTCATGATCAAAACCATTAGAGTCACAAAACTTTTCAAAATCAGTATTTTCGAATTCGCCTCCATGATCACTTCGGATTCGAGTAATCATGTAGCCTTTTTCGTTTTGAACTTTCTTAACAAAAATCTTGAAAACCGAAATAGCATCACTTTTATTTGTAAGAAAGAAAACCTATGTAAATCTAGAAAAATCATCAACTATAACAAAAACGTAGAGTTTTCCACCAAGACTGGCTACTCTACTAGGGCCAAATAAATCCATATGGAGTAATTGTAAGGGTCTAGTAGTGCTTACAGAGTTTATGGAATGACATGAGGACTTGGTTGCCTTATTCAATTCACATTCGGTACATACAGTGTCCTTTTTGAATGTGATGTCGGGCAAGCCTCTAACTAGCTTCTTAGTCGATAGCCTGGATATAGTATCTATGTTGGCATGACCAAGACGCTGGTGCCACAGTAATCTTTCATCCTTATGAGCATATAGGCATCTACCTGCATTGTTAGTATCTCTATACAGATAGAAAATATAAATATTATCCTCTCTTGTCCCTTCAAAAGCAATGTCTCCCGTTGACCTATCATAAATAAAGCATTTATCTTGTCCAAAGTTAATGTCATATCCATGGTCAGCAAGATGACTAATGCTGAGCAGGTTATACTTTAACTCGGTCACTAGACAGACATCCTTTATTACGGGAGAAGGAGGATGGCCAATAATACCATTTTCTATGATATACCCTTTTAGGTTGTTGCCGAAGGATACATATCCTTCTCTCTTCATCGATAGTGATGCGAAAAGATTTGCGTCTCCAGTCATATGCCGCGAGCATCCACTATCGAGAATCCACTTACTCTTAGTTTAGGAGGGAAGGTCCACCTACATCAAGAGTAGATATGACCTATGGTACCCAAGTTCTTGAGGGTCCTGAAAAGTTAGTTTTCAAAAACCATGCATATATGTTTCTATCTACTAATCTTCTAACTCTATATTATGGTGAAATGTGTCCATGTAATCCATAATAAGTACAAATAGCATTCCTATTTATGTTAGGAGCATGATGATGGTATCTATATGTAGAGTGGTGTAGAGTAGCATGGTGATAATATGTAGAGTGGTATGGAGTGGCATGGTGATGATGTCTATGTGGAGCATGATGATGACTATAATCATAAGCAGTATGATGGTGATTTTGTTTATGTGCAACATAGTGATGATTGTATCTATGTGTAGCATGGTGATTATGTGTCATATTGGAGTGAAAGTTATTTCTACGTGCATGTGATTTGTGTGCTTTATGAAAGTGGGTGTACATGAAAGCATGATTGCGTGCTGCAGGTGTATGACGTGTTTGAGTAGTATGAGAAGTGTTGTGCTTTGTGTGTGTCTCATATGATTGGGTTTGAGGTTGAGCAACCTGTTTTCCCAATCTAATCTCTAATTTCTTAGAGATAGCCTGCAGTTCATTAACCTTAGCATTCAAACCATATATTTTAGTAACAGAAATCTTGTGTCTACTCTTTTCTTCAGCAAGCTCCGTGTTGAGTGAGGTAATTTCTTGTGTTTGTTGTTCAATACGTACTTCGGCATCATGAAGGCTTAGTTTAAGCTTACTCACCTCATTTGTGACTTCCGTGGGTGACGTGTCTCTAAGGTTATCAAGCAATAAAGAAAGTCTTTGAAATTCGACTTCATGACTTTTGATCTTTTCCTTGGCATGTTTATATTTACCAATGACCTTTTTGTGATCATCAAGTAAATCGGTGAAAGCATCGCCAAGTTCATCAAAAGTGAAATCATCAAGAGTTTCATTTGATACCTTGTTGGACGTTGCCATTAGGCACACGTTTGCAGTGTCTTGAGAAGAGTCCTTTTCTTCTTCAGAGTCACTAGCTTCGCTTTCATGCCAAATACTTGTGTTGGCATATTTCTTTGAAGAAGCCTTCTTGTATGGTTTCTCATAACGGTTGCTCTTCTTTAAGAATGGACAGTCTTTTCGGACGTGTCCAGTCTTCTTGCAACCATAGCATGTTGGCTCTTCTTCATCATCTTCTTGTGGTTCCTTCTTTCTTCGGTTGAAGCGAAGGAATTTCTTGAAGTTGCGGACAAGGAGAGCTTGATCATCACCTTCCAAGTTATCGTCGTTCGTCTCTTCGGGATCAGCCCTTCGTCGGTGAGCTTTGAGGGCGATCTCCTTAGCCTTAGGAGCAGGCTCTTCGAAGACTTTGAGGTCAAGCTCATGAGTCATCAGCTTTCCCATTAAAGTCTCCATGGACATAGTTGTGAGATCATTTCCTTCTATGATGGCTGTCACCTTAGGGTTCCAAATCTTTGGTAGCCCCCTAAGTAGCTTGCGAATCATCTTGTGATTTGTATATTGTTTGCCGAACGAAGATAGGGGATTGATGATGTCGAGGAATCTTGTGAACATTTGCGTGATCGTCTCATTTGGCTTCATCTTGAAAGCCTCATATTCTTGAGTGAGACAAAGTATCTTCGATTCCTTGACTTGGGTGGTTCCTTCATGCGTCACTTCTAGAAGTCTCCATACTTCGTGAGAGGTGGTGCATGTTGAGACCCTGTTAAACTCATTCCTGTCTATAGCACAAAATAAGGCATTAACAGCTCTCGCATCTAGACTTGCATGTTTCTTCCCCTCGTCAGAATATTTGTCATGTGGTTTCTCAACGAGATCACCATTGACAACTATCCTGGCGGGCTTTTTGTAACCATCGGTGACGATAGTCCACAGGTCGAAGTCTAGCGACTTGAGATAAAAGCTCATCCTTGTTTTCCAATAGGTGTAGTTAGTTTCATCAAATATGGGAGGCCTATGAGTGGACTGCCCTTCACCGTGATTGGAAATCAAGGATTGTGTGGTTGCCATGGATCAGCTCTAGGATGTTTGTCCTTGTTGAGAGAGCCGAGCTCTGATACCAATTGAAGAACAGATGGAAACTCTAGGGGGTGAATAGAGTTTACAACAATAATACCCAATAAAAATTAAACTTCTTTCACCAGCTGAAAGTAATCAGAGTAAATGCGGAAATAAATAAGGAGCAAGAAAGCATACGCAAACACAGCCGATTTTTAACCTGGTTTTCCTCGTGGAGGACTAGTCCAGGCCTGAGAACTCTAGCTCAGGATTAAATCCACTATTTGTGAAATAGTAGTTACACCCCGTGCCTTTTCTTCAGAAGAGCACGTCAACTTCTTACAAAAATCGCAGTAGCGATGCTTGGAATTTTTCAAGCGACTTCTTGAACTCTTGTACAAACTCCTGACTGAAAAGTACTGAGCACTTGAGGCTTAGGGAGCTTGTTGCTAGTAGATAAAGAAGGGTATGGCTTGTATAGAGCTTTAGAGAGAAGAGAAGAGAAGATTGGATGATTGAAAATGAGAGAATTCATGGCCTATTTATAGGATACCAGGTAGGCAGAATTCGACCAGAATTCTGGTTGGAATTTTCAAAAAATTGGCCGTTAGACAACTTGCAACCAGCCAACCCTAAAAATTAGGATGCTGATTTTTAGGAGGTAGAGTTCGGCCCGAACTATGTGTGGAGGCAGAGTTCGGCCCAAACTCTGTCTCCAGAGCACAGAATGGGTCATTGGTCCAATTGGCTTATTTGGATATGTGTGGAGCTATTGGATTTTGGGTATGGGTATAGGTGAAGTCTTAGATGCTCAGCACAGCTCAGTTTGCATAAGTCTAGACTCAATAAAATTGTAAAATACCGACTCAAAAAATAACTTGTATTGCAAATCCGAGTTATCGTCTGACTTGTACTGGATGTAGTCTTCATGTGTCGTATTGAATTATCACAAGTATCATGTAGTCAATTTTATCAATATTTGGTTGACTGTGATTTTGTGTCAACAACAGCCTCTTCTACACCAACATTATTCTAAAATATTTACAAAAATAATATTCTTATGCCTTGTAAGCTTTTCTTCAAAGTATTATGCATCGTGAGATTCGATGATATGATTTGATTTAATATCAAGAAACCTCCGAGTATTACCTTTTTCATATATCCCAGGAATATAGACTTAGTAACCCTCTTTTCTAGCTTATGAATCTTCATATCCGGAAGCTTCATATATGCCACACACTCCATCACTCGAATGACATTCAAGTTGAGTCTGACCTTGAATCAGAGTTTATGAGGAGTAACTTCGAAGTTGCGAACGGTACTCTATATAAAATAAAAGTAGATATAAGCACAGCTTCTCCCTAGAGTAGTTCGGAAGTCCCGCAGTTAACATGATTGAGTTCATTATTTATGTTAACGTCATTTCTTTCTCTCTAGAACTCTTTTTGATTGAGGAGAATACGGAACAAATGTCTCATTGATAATTTCATGTTCTCTGTAGAATGTTGCAAATTCAATATATCGATACTCTTATTTTTTGTCCGATCTGACGTTTGGCTTCCACCTTGAAGTCCTTGAACTTTTTGAATGCTTCATCCTTTGATTTGAGCAGATAGACGAACACATACTTTGAGAAGTCATTGGTGAAAGTTATGAAGTATTTTATCCAGGTTATTATGGAGAATTGCATAAAGTCACAGATATCTGAGTGCACTAACTCTAGAAGATCTGTGCTTCGGTTCACCCATTTGAACGATTTTTGGATGATCTTCGATTGTGCACAGACTTCACATTTTTCTATCTTATCCCGAATTTGGAGATAATCCCTAAACTAAACATTTTATTTATGTCATAGTCTATTGTGCAACAACTCAAGAGTATAATCAGAAGAAAAGACTTTATTAACATTTTTAATAGAAGTTACAAGCTAAACCTTGAACATCCCTTCGGTAGAAAATACATTTCCAAAGTATGTTCCTTTATAAGACATCACCATCTACCCAGCATTGATGTCCATCCTCAAGCTCGTATTACAGAGCACTCCCTGAGACCAGGTTCTATGTGATCATCGGTATATGCTTTACATCCTTTAGCATCAACGACTTTTTCGAAGTCAGATTCAGCAACATCGTCATGATCCTAATTACTTCACCTTATGCCTTATTCGCCATCAAAAAACTTGATCAACTCCTTCACTTGCAGTAGCAAAGTCATCTCATCTTCAAACTGCATTTTGGAGAGTTTTTCGAAGAGATAAATCTTCGACATATTATCGTCGGCTTTGTAGTACTTTTCAGAGCCTCTCAAATGCCCTTAGCATGGACCTTCTTGTTGTATAATTCAGCCAATAAATCATCCATGGTGTTCAGAATCAACAACTTGTAGAGGTTGTTGTCAGTTCCTCCACTTCATTTGTAATACAGTGGCCTCAACAATCTTTGAGCATTATCATTTTTCGGAATAGAAGGTTCAGCATCTGTAAACACCTTATCAACATTAACGACACTACCAATTACTGTTAATAACGAAGTACCTTAGTGACGGAAGTGTATTCGTCGCTATGTAGCGACTGAATAGCGACCACATAGCTACAGTTAATTTATGCAAAATAAAATTTTAAAATACGTCGCTGCAGACGTCACTAATCCATCGCTAAGTTAATACCGGCAGATTAAAAATGGATATGTTTAGTCGCTCGAGACGAATAAAACTTATGCAACTACCCTTTCGTTTTCATTCTTAAAATTTTGTCCAAAATATAACTTCCCCCCAAAACCCCTTCCTCTTCCCTACTCCTCCTCCCCTGGCCCCCTCTCCGACATGGCAACCCCCTCTCCGGCACGGCCCCTGCCAGGGACCCCTTCCCCGATGACCCCCTCCCTCCACGGCCCTCTCACGTGCGTGGCCCCCCTCACGCGCGCGGCCCCCCTCCTCCTCCTCCCTCGACCCCCTCATGCGCACGGCAACCCCCCACGACGACCCCCCTCATCCTCGATTCCCTTCTCCTCTCTTGCCAGAGACCCCTCTATGTCTAGGTAATTTTTTTTAATTTTGTGTTACTTTTTTAAATTATGTTAATATGAATAATTTTGCAACAAAACATATATTACAAAAAACACAAAACTTAGACAAATTGTGTAGAAAGTTGATTGATATTGAGAAGAAATATATTGTACTCTAGCTAGGTATCAGACTAGTAGTGATTAAGAACTCAAATATAATAATTTATCAAAAATCTAGAGGAACTCATGAGTTCTTAATTTTTAAAACAAATAAGTACACTTTGAATGTTAGTAAAATCCATATGTCACATACATATTTTATGTTCTTAATTATTTAGGTCTAATTTAAGTTCACTTCGGAGCTACAAGAAATGCGATAGCCTGTACATAAAAATTTGTCACTACCATATTTCCAGAAGAGGGCTATTTTTGTCATTTTATATTATTTATATTGCATGTATAGTCATTTATTTAATTACTTGTGAAGGTTGCATTTATTGGTAGACTAGTCTAATTATTGGACTTTTGATTAGTGGACATATTTGGACTAGACATGACCACTTGGACTTATGTTTTAGGTTGAACACAACTAGCCACATTGTTGAGTTAAGATTAGGAATAGAATTAACCCAACACTTAGACTAGAAACTACCCCACATTAAGTTAAGTGTTCATGACAACTTGAGGGGTGTCTTGGACATTGCAAAGTGGGTTTTAGGGCACATTTATGGCAACAAAAGGAGGGGGTTCTCTCACTCTTCTTCATTTTTATTTGAGCCTCCAAGAAACCCTAGTTAAGCCCTCTACAAGCCTCCTCCATTTTACATACTTCACTCCACCAAAACTCTTCCAAAACCCTTCCAAACTTCACTAAATCTTCATCCTAGAAGGCTTGGAGCTTGGAGACTAAGGAGCAAGAGAAGAGTCCAAAAGCTTAGAAGATTGTGTCATACTTGACACTTGAGTCTTCCAAGAGAGTTTCATTGGGAATCCATCTCTAAATAGGTAAAACTCTTGTCATTTTCCTTAGTTTTATTTTTATGCATGACACTAGTAGGAACACACCCATGGACTAAGGGTACCCATAGGGAGAAGAGAAAGGGTCTATCCATCATTTTGGTAGGAGTTATTTAGAGTTTTTGTGTTATTTCTGGAAAAAATCCGAGGATGGCACCCCAAGTGTTTGTCAAAATAAAAAATAGACTATTTTAACTCCCATAGGGAGAAGAGAAACGCTCTATCCATCATTTTGGTAGGAGTTATTTAGAGTTTTTGTGTTATTTTTGGAAAAATCCGAGGATGGCACCCCAAGTGTTTGTCAAAATGACAAGTAGACTATTTTAGCTTTCTTTTTAAGTTTTATACTCATGATTAGTTTAGTTTGCTAATTTGGAATAGATATGTATGATTCTAAGTAATTATATATATATATATATATATATATATATGTATATATATTATGTATATTGCATATAGGCCTCATATATGCACTATTTTGAGCCTCTTGAGAGGGTTGTGTGTCCTGGTTTCAGTTTGTTTTGACCAAGTGTCTCTAAGTGTATGTGTGTCATAGTGAGTAGCCTATGTGTGGGTTTTATGTAGGTATGTGTAGTGCCAAGCTTTGTGAGTGAAAGTAACAGTGTTGTTGTGTCAAGCGAGAAGGAATTAGAGGCACTGTCACAGACAGTGGGGACTGCTATGGTGTGTCATGTTTGGAGTGTCTTGAGTGTTTGTATTAGAGAGTTAGTGACATGAGAGTGCACTATTGAGTGAACCTGTGTCATAATGGTGTGTGTTTATGGGTGTTAGGGGAGTATCAGGGGTGAATGTGAAGGGGGAAGAAACTGTCAAATATGACATTACAGTGTAGAGAGGTTTAGGAGTCTAGTATAAGGGGTAGTGTGTTAGGGAGTGACAGTTTAAGTGGAAGCAAGGCTTGGCTTTGTGCACACAGACAATAGGCTAATGTATGCATGGCTTTAGGCTATTGCATGTCCACTGAGTACAAGTGGCTAGGCTGTTCTGCACTGTAATAGAGTGAGAGGGGTGTTTGAGTTTGTGCCAAGTGTCCTAGTGTCAAGTGTCTTATGTGAGGAACTTTCAAATAACAATAGGACATTTAAAGTGTGTGTAACGTAGTCATACTTGATTGTCAAGTGGTGAGTGCTAGATTAAGTGATAGGTAAGTGTGACTGAGTTACATTGTTTAGAGAATGAGAGAGAGGACTATACTGGGGTGCTAGGTAAGGGGTTCAACCCCTCTGTTCGAGCATAGCAGGCTTGGGGAGTTTTCCCCCAAGCAACATCAAGACAGAGGCTCGAGAGGAGCCTATACCTTGTTCGAGCAGTCATGGGTTCACCCTTTGGTTTAGCCACTATAGGCCACATGTCAGTATAGCCTAGGCATCTTAGCCAGTGGCTTTGGGCATCTATAGCAGGTGCAAGCCCCATGGCAGCAGGTCAGGTGTAGGACAGGAAAAAAAAGAAAGAAGTGGCCGGTTGGCCTTGGTGTGTAGGCCAAAATTAGCCACAACAGTGAAGGGGGATTTAACCCCCTTTGCACAGGCAGTTGGGGGCTTTAGGCCCTGGGCCACTTGGCCATTGGCTATGTGATTAGAGAGGGTAACTGTCAACTGTGACTGTATGGTGAATGAGTGTCCTCAAGAGGGTTATATGTGTGCCCAGGTTCAGGGTTGGGAGTGAGGGTTATGACAGTTAGTATTTTGTGTGTGTGTGTGTGTGTGTGTGTGTGTGTGTGTGTGTGTGACCTGTGTTGGTTAATTTGTTTATGAAGTGAGTAGGTAATGGCACGTGTACATATGTGTGTGAGTATACTATGGACTTTATGAAGAGATAGCAGTGACAGCAGTAAGAGTATGATGTTGGAAGGCGTTAGAGTGTCCAGGTTAGTATAAAGGTGTGTTTGGACATTGAGTAGGTAAGTGATTACCTATGCCACTATAGGAAATTGACTGTAAGTAGGTAATGTGGCATTACCTAGAGGTAGGGTAAGCATGAGTAGGTAAAGAGTTTACCTATGTGGTAAATGGGTTAGGGGTTTACCTATGCCTAATATAGGTAATAGGTAAAACACTTGTATAGGTAAAAAGAAGAATAAGTAAGCATGTTTACCTGTGTCTAAGGGTAGGTAATGAGTGATTACCTAGTGTAGGTAAGCATATACATTGGTAATAGGGTAATACCTATAATTAGGGTAATATAACTCATAGGGTTTACCTACAAGTTAAATAAGGTAATGTAAGGGTTATTATACAAAGGTAATATATAATATGTAGGTAATATATAGAAAGATAGGTAGGTAATGGGAATTATGCATTGCCTATATATTTAAATAGGTTAACTTAACCTAGGTTGACTCGATTTGACCAAGGTTAACCAGTTTAACCCAAAAGTCAACATTTAAGTCAAATTGACCTAGTCCCAAAAGCCTAGTTTTGACTTAGTATTAACTTAGACTGCATGTCACACACTAGATATCTATGTTAAATACACACTTAAACATTAAGTAACTTATATATATATATATATATATATATATATATATATATTTAGGTCTTTGTGACTCCATTTTGGGCTTCTATTCACATTTACTGCTTAGGACCGCAGACGAGTACATTCTCTGATAGTTTTTATTATTTGCTGATTATTATAATTCTAGTTCTAGTATTGTAATACTTGATTCCCTAACATGATAGAAATACGGATTGATATTTCTGTATTTATTTACTTACGACACACGCATCTTACTTGTTTGGCCTCTATTTTTGAAAATACCTACATTTATTACCTACTTTATCTGGCTGGCCTCGTACTTGATTTGCGTATCGGGACGGGTTCATTGTACTAGTCGGGCAAAAAATACTTGAGTAGATATGTAAATATTCCTAAACATGCTGGAACTACCCCTTACTGGTCTAATTTGGAATGATAGTAGTCGCACACCTCACGTGTGATGAGCCATATTACCCCTAGCCGTTTACATATCGAAAAAGGTATTTCAAAATACTGGTATAGTTGTAGTCTTGTTGGACTCACTTTATATCTCTTGACTGGACTCACTATATATATTCCTGCTGGACTCTCTTATATTTTCTTATTGGGCGCACAATGTATTTCAATTAGTCCTCTTACCCTTTATAATCCATATTACCATATTTCTTAATTTACTATGCTCATCCTGTTACTATTCACTAGTTGGTAGCTGCTCTTTATATTATGTCCTTTTTTTTCTCATCCTAACTACTTGCTACAACTACTTTTATAGTTTTCATTATTTAATTAGAACTGTTGTTATAGGTTTGCTTCGCTCCAATCCTGACTGGATATATTTTTCAGTTGACGAGCTCGAGGATACTTGTCCTACCTATTACGATGCTCCAGAGACCTAAGGATTGGATCCCCCGAAAGAGTAGCTTAGCCTTCCTAGATGGGTGTTAGTTAGATAGTATCACTATTGCCGAATTTGTCTCCAGTCTTGATATATTTGAGACTTGTTATATTTATTCGAGATTTGTACTTATTTATAGACGTCTAGACTTTGTTTTATTTGACTTGTGATATTAAACTCTATTTCATCATTTTATCTTCTGTCTATTCATTCTATCATCTTTCTTAGATATCTGTGATTGAGTATATGTTCTAGTTGATATATTATTCCTCCGTGCAGAGATGACAGGTTATATCCCTATATGTTAGATGTTAGATATTACAGACGACAAATACAGCATTCTATCGTCGACACTGCGGCGTAGGCTGGACGTACCTACGTGATCGTGCCCCTAAATCGAGTAAGGGTCGTGACACATTTTTGTGGTAGCCTATGCCGGTCGAGGTCACAACTAGTACAATTTTATAGTGGTGCTCAGACTTAGACTACTACTACGAGCCTGCTATTAGGATATAGGAGATATGATATTAGGATAAGAGGGTACTCAATCACAATTAGGCCTTCTTGAGATATTCCTAGAACGACCCCTAAGAATCTCATTATAAATACTATCCCGAAATTCATTTCTACTTATTTTCAACTACTCCTCCTTGTTCGTTGTTGACTGAATTGTGTCAAGATGAGTTCATGGACTACATCAAAGGTGTATTCTGGTAGTACATATTAGGCGAGACAGTAAAGATTGCAGCTGTCCGTCTTGGTTGTGAAGTCTAGAGTTTACCGCGACCATATTATCTGGCAAGGCAAACTTTTTATCACATGTTTTTGGATATACGTATCTTAAGTTATGGAGTTGGGATTTCTTAATGTAACTGCCTAAATCTGGGAGAGAGATATTTTTGTCATTTTATATTTATATTATATTGTGTCTAATTATTTGTTTTATATTGTGTACATTATTTATTAATATTGTGTTAGTTATTACGGTTAGTGGCTAGCCAAATTGTTAGATTTGTGTTAGTAAACCGGTTAGCCTAGACACTTGACTCGAGCCCAATAATTAGCAAGACATGACTCATAGACCAACTCATTTGATTAGATCAAATTAGACTCATTAGTCATGACCAATTAATTAGAATAGAGATTATACTATTTTTCGAAATAGGTCCAAATCCTTCCATATAGTGATTAGCCTTTATGACAACATTAGAGAACATGTAGGACATTCTAGATTAGCTAAACCTAGCCCTATATGGCAGCCATGTATGTAGAGAGATCCCCCATTCTTTATTTCAACTCTCATTTTTCTTATGTTGGTATTCTCCTTCAAGTAAAGCCATTCCTCCACTATTTTCTCTCAAATCTTACCATTTTCTAACATATTCCTCTCATTCTCAATACTAGGAAGATTTTAGAAGGAGCTTGGAGACTAGGAGCAAGGAGAGGAGTCCACTTGCTAGGAGCTACGTGTCCGGATCGTGTCCATTTGGCTATTCATTGGGAATCCATCTTCCAATAGGTATACACCTCACTTTTTTTGTCATTTAGACTCTATTTGTGATAATAAACCCCTAGGAATTCACCCATGGACTAGGGCTACCAATAGGAAGAGTTTTGAGATACTAATGGGTCTCTATTTAAAAGTTAGGATGAATTTTGTGCTATTTTTAAGGAATTTTAGAAATGTCACACCAAGTATTTGATACTAGGTTTAATAGGCCTAACTAGTGTAGAGTTGGTAGTGTGTGTCTATTTTATGTCCACAAATAGATACGTGTAGGTCGTGTCATGATACAGTAGGACACGGGATAAATTTGGGGGTTTTTGGACTCCTACACATGTGGTGCATATGCTCTATCACACATGTCACTTGGCACTAGCTTAGAAATGCCCTAATTATGTTCTAGAATATATTTTAGGCTTAATTATGAATTTGGTAGGATTTGAATAAGATTTGATAGAGTATCTTAGGCGTATCGTAAACTTGTGCAACAAATGTTCGATACGTGTCCCCAAGCGTTAAGATTTTGAATACATGTCCTAAATAGGATATGTGGTATGGTGTCATGATATCTCATGAAATGCACGGTTAGATTTGTGTGTGCATGTATATGTACCTACATATAGGTGCATGTATATGTACCTATATGTATACATATATTTCTGTGTATCTATATGTATATTATAGGATGCATGTTTATGTATGCTTATGTGAGACTAATGTTATCCATATATGCAAATACATGTGAGTATATGGATATAAATAGAGGGAGGTGCCTATAGGAATATATGGGCGATGTGTTTGTATCAATAGAGAGCAAGTATAGGATAGGGGCAGATGTGAAGAGCAGGACAGCAGTATTTTACCTGTCTTGAGAGTAGGGTGTGTGATGTGTGTATATATATTTGAATAGTTATATGTATATCTTGAGTGAGCTAGTGTAGTTCCTAGGTACGAATATATGTGTGTATCCAAACAATTAGCAAGATAGATGTATAGATAGGTAAGACAGTAGTAGTAGGCTAGTGTAGGGTGCAGGCCTTGTGTGTGCATTTGCACATAGGCATGGTCCAACCCTGTTTGCAGGTGGTGTGAGTGCATGTATGGGGAAAGGTAGAGAGTGTGTATCCCTTGTGTGTGACTGACTGTTGAGTGAGTTGTGTAGTGTGCAAACTGCTTGGTAAAGAGAAATTAGTAAAGAGATGAGGCAGTGTCTATATGGTGCCTCATGTGTGTGTTAGAACTTATGGCAATGGGGGATTTAAGAGAATGGACAGCAGTAACAGTATCAGGTATGTGCAACATTACAATGGTAGAACAAAAAACACTAGCAGGAGTGGTATCTATACAGAATTTAGCAGAAGGAGAGGGGCACCAGTGCATATGTGTGCACTGGTTATAGGAAGCAGCAGTTTGCTGCTGTATAAGAGTAAAGTGTGCAGTAGACAGGTTAGGTGAGAACCTGTGCAAGATAGAGGGGGTATTTCACCCAACAGCAGTGAACAAGTATAGGTTAGTGATGCAAGAGGAGAGAAAATAATGTGTGCAACATGGTGCAGCTGTGCACAGGTGATATACAACAGAGATGAGGATTAGGAGCAGGTTAGTAGTAGCATTAGTAGCAATAGCTGTGGGGGGCACTTTGTTAGTGCAGAACAGAATATGGGGTCATAGCAGTACATGTGGCCAGGTTTTGAGGGTGGGGATGTAACCTTGTTACACAGGTGAGGGAGGAGGCTCCATGTTCCCCGCAAAGCAACAACAACAACATGAGGAAGTGGCACTTCTTGTTTGTGCACAGAGCTTGGGTAGGCAATAGGCAACAACTGAAATAAGGTTAGAGGCAAAGGTTTAATAGATGAGGTAAGGGGCATTGGCCTTAATGTGTTGGGTTATGATAGGGAATAAGATATAACAATTGTAGTAACACATGTGGAGAAGAGTGCGTAGGTAATGTTTAGGTAAACACATAGGTTAGGCTTTAGGATAAAATGTATAGGTAATTGGTTTTACCATGTGAATGTTGGTAAAGTCTAAGTGAACTCATTAAGTTAGGCCTTAGGATATTTGAGTGATAGGGAAATTGAGTATTAGATTTACCTGGTACTAAGGTATTAGGTAGAAGGAGCATATATATTAGGTAATACCTATGAGATGGGTAAGTTAAGAGTAAGGGTTGACTCAAGCCTAGATACCAAGGTAAGTTTAAGGTTAAAGTTGAGTGATGATTTTGTGTGGGGTATTGAATGGGTATAGGTAATTTCAAGGTAGGTAATTTGGGTTACCTATGAGAGTAGGTAAGGGTGAGTATTGGTATTTCCTATGGATATAGGTTAAGATATTGTGTATCACTTGTGATATAAGTTAGGGTAATAAACATGGGTAATAGGCATAGAAATATAGGTAATACCTATGATATGAGATGCGTATTGGATATTAAATCGAGTATGGGTAATAGGGTATTTAGATATTGGATAATGTATAGGATAGTGGAATAACGCTAAGGTATATTGGTATA
>JANAVB010041620.1:14179501-14219501 GCA_029216955.1 Iris pallida | reverse complement strand
ATTCACTAGTTGGTGGCTGCTCTTTATATTTTGTACGTATTTTATTTCTTGCTTATCCTGTACTAATTGCTACAACTGCTTTATAGTTTCATCATTTAATTGGAACTCCTACTAGAGGTGTGCTTTGCTCCAATCTTGACTGAATATATTTTTTAGTTGACGAGCTCGAGGATACTTATCCTACCTATTACAGTGCTCTAGAGACCCAAGGAATGGATCCCCCGACAGAGTAGCTTAGCCTTCCTAGATGGGTGTTAGTTAGTTAGTATAACTGTTGTTGGATTTGTCTCTAGTATTGATAAATTTTAGACTTATTTTATTTATTCAGGATATGTACTTATTTATAGACTTCTAAACTCTGTTGTATTTGACTTGTGATATTAAACTCTATTTCATCATTTCATCTTATGTCTATTCGTGCTATCATCTTTCTTAGATATCTATGATTGAGTATGTGTTCTAGATGATATATTATTCCTCCATACGGAGATGACATGTTATATCCCCTATCTGTTAGATGTTAAATATTACTGATGGCCTATACAACGTTCTACTGTTGACAATGCGGCATAGGCTTGACGTACCTACGTGCTCGTGCCCCTAAATCGGGTGCGGGTCGTGACAAAATTCGATTAAGAAATACGGTATCCTGTACATAGAAATCCGATTAGTTCACTTCGGAGGTGGAAGAAATACGATAGCTTGTACATAGAAGTTCGATTAAGAAATTGCAGCTAAAAGAGTCAAAATCCTTATTTAGGTATAATTTAAGTATCATTGTTTCATATCTATGCCTAGTATTTGAAACAACAAATTGATAAGACACAGTTATATGCGTGCGGACAGTCGCCTCAGACTCCGACACCTCTTCTGCCTCCTCCACCAATAGTTTGATGTTTTTGAGCATCTTGTATGATTTTTGTTGTATTGGATCGATGAGTTTGTATGGACTTTATGGAGGTTATGTATTATTTGAGGGATTTATGTATATGTACTATATTGGTGCTTGAAGAGTTTGTATGGTTTCAGCAGGTTTGAATATATATGGAGTTCATGTTACTGTATATATTGGTGCTAGATGAATTTGTGTATTATTTGAAAGATTTAGGGAGTTCATGTTATTGAATATATATATAATAATTATATATATATATATATATATATATATATATATATATATATATATATATATATATATTTTATATATATATATATTATATATATATATATATATTTTATTTTTATTTATATATATATAATATATATATATGTATATATATATTGACAGATTTGAGAGAAGTAGGAACCAATTATTCTGCAATAATGATAAGCACAGCGACATACCAGCGACAGAATACCGACAGATTTCTGAAAAATTTGCAGGCTAGCGACGAACTAGCGACTCCTACCGACGAAAAATTTGCACCTCAGCAATGAACTACCGATGAAAATTTCCATCGATAACTTGTTGTCTGATACCCAAAAGCGTATCAGACGAGTTAGCGACGAAATATTTCGTCGCTGACCTTCTGGAAATTTCTAATTTTGGTCTCACAAAAGTTTGTTGCTAATTCGTCGCTAAGATGTCGTAGATTTTGCCGACGGGTTTTATACGTTGCTAATCCATCGGTGACTTTTGTAGGCAAATCCTTCGGTGTAGTGTTACTATAGCGACGGATTACCAACGTACTTTTCATATCGACAATAAACCTATCGATGTACACATTCCGTCGGTAATTCTAAGTAGTGACGAAAATGTCATATTTAGCGACGGATGTTTCCTTCGCTACTTGACAATATTTTTGTAGTGCGAGTTAAAGATTAAGACTAATCTTCCTCTTCTAAATATTGTAATGCTCTCTGTCAAAATTTTCAAGTTTGTTAAAACTTGTGTCGAGAAGGTTTGAACGGTTGTTCTTCATCTTACTCGCATCTTGTTTTGAGATTGTTAGTCCCAAAACAAATAAAAATACGAAGAATCAGCCCAGAAAAATAGAGATATCACACGAAACCTCCCAGAAGATTTTTTATTTGTTCTGATCTTGAGTTGTAGTTGAGATCAGAAGTTCACAAAACAAGTTTGCCCACTGGTGTCTTGATTCTAATAGAACACTATTAATCTTTCATATTGTACTCTTTCTCAATTACAAACTGACAGAAAACAAAGAATGTTCTTTCTTGCAAATGTTTTACAATTGAGACAGAACACTTATATGGAGAAAGAAAGAAGAAGAATGAGACAATGTTTGCTAGGGTGATAAAAATCACTATTGTATAAGCAAGAATCGCCTTAATGCTTTCAAGAACCAGTAAGTTCACAAAAGAACTTCTAGATTGCTTGTCATCATCTCTGCACTGACTCACACAACTCATGGACTCCAACAACATAATACAATCTTCATCTTTTTTTTTGAAGTAAGTCCTCAAAGGGGAATGAAGAGAGTATTTATACAGTAGGGAGGAAACCCTAACCCTCATCATGATTGCCAACTAATTACATAAAGATATAATTGAATTAAATTTAAATTCCACAGAAACTGGATCTGAATATTTTACTCTATCTTTCCATAATCATTCAAATCCCGCAATCAGTAGGATTATGTGTTGACAATGCTATCTGCGATATGCACATAGCAGCGCAGCAGCTCATGCATGCAGGAGTGTGGCAATGCATGCGCCCAAACGAGTAAATATGTATCGCCTCGTATATCCCGTGCATGCACCTCACGTATGAAAGGAGTGCACGAGCATAACAAATACGCACGAACGCAAGTGCGTCATCATATGCCACATTATGCCCGAGTCTGAGTCCGAGTCGTGGGGCTTAGCTCCAAAGAATTTTCATACGAATATGACAAAAAACATAAATGCTTTCATAAGATGTTCAAAGTTAATCCTACTAGAAAAATATTACACATGATATCTACCACATGGGCTACACCCTCATGTGCATCTCTCAACAATAAGCATGATATAATATTAAGATACTCACTTTGAGTTGTCACGACCCGCATCCGCTTTTCGGGATACGAGTGCGTGTCCAAGTTGTCACGCCCTGACTCGGTAAATCGTTCGTCCTTGCTTGATTTCATCGAATCGATCATCATCACTAGGGTGTGATGCTGTATGAGTCTGGAGTTGCACTCGTACATGACAAGATGATAGGTTTTCAAAATAGTTATCTTTGATTCAATATTCAACAACGAAAGAAACAGAGTATATAAAACAATTATCTTTATTAAATAAGTAGCAGAATTACAAAGCCTTTTAATACCCAAATGAATCATGCCAGATTGGCTTACAACACTCAAGTTCTCTCTTGTCCACAAAGGATTTCACTGTTCCATACATCATGTCTTCTATATCTCGATCGCGTCAATCATGTTGCAAGTCCGAGCGTCAATGCGGTCGTATGCCTCAAAATGCTACGACATTCTAATAACTCAGCACGTTCAAGCGAAGCTCTGCCGCGATCAATCCATTACTTGCATCCTGTAAGCAATCTGGTAGAAGATTAGTACTAATCCTCTCGTATATTGATATTGATCCACTTTACTAGACCGATATTAAGTAATTTATGAATCATGCAGCTTAACTTGTGATCTTTATACATTTGCCTTAGGTTCGAATTCATGGCATATTCGAAAGAAGTAAAGCATATATTTTATGTCAAGCATGTTATCATTTATTCACGTATGCAATCAGACAAAATATAGCAATCTTGTGTTGTTTTGTGGCGCGGCTTCTTACCAATACGACGCACTCATCCTCACACCGATGTAAGCTGAATAAGCCTACCATCTTTCCTATCATGTTATAAGTGCTCGTTGTGCAGGATCTCTGTGTGCCTGCACTATCAGCCCATCGGCCCCTATCTATATGAAGATCACTGACATTTACCATGTTAGAATGGACTTATGTTTCTCAATGTGCATTGCAAGCCACCCCTCAGCCAGAAGTTTCAATCCTCTCTGAAGGTCTCACATTATCGTGTTCCTTTGCCACGATAACCATTCCTCCTTGGCTGAACAGTCCTAGCGCCCCGATGATCATGTTCGAAGAAAATGAACCCGTGCGTGGGTTAATTCAAAGTCCCTTTGATCATGCAATACGCATTTACACATACAACAAAACATAGTCCGAGTCAGAAACTCTTACTTTACATCGTTCCATATTTCTCACACATTCTTTCTATGTTTTCACATTCTTTGTACGATTTTGTTCTTTTGATGTTTTAACGCCTCAATTCATTGTCCAAGTGAACGACCTGAAGGTCCCAAACAATTCAAGCATCATACTACGACTTAATGTTCGGTGATACGTAATTTATACATTTGATGCACGCCCAACACAATCTTTCAATGTGCTAGACATATGTTCATTCTTCCGACTCGTATACCGAGGCACGCCTCGATAGAGTATTAAATGTTCTATCGCTTGTGCACTAAGGCACTCGCGTCAATGTAGACTTTTCATGTTCTAGCATACTAACTCGTATACGGAGGCATGCATTTGATTGATGTTCAAGACTCGTGCCTTGAGGCACGTTTTGATCCAATTGTTCAATATCCCGTGACTCGTGCACTTGATGCACTAATCGATATAGTTATCCCATGTTCTTATGGCTTACGTACCGAGGCGCTCGCCTTTGTGGTATTTCGATGTCCTATGGTGACTCGTATATTTGATGTACGTACATTTTAATTCAAATGTTCTATCTTAGTGTTCGACACGCACTACAATTTCTTCCCTTCGAGCCACGTCCGTTGACTCAATAGGTTAACTTCGCATACAACGGTACATTTTACTTAGGCATGACAGAGTAGAAAAGAAGGGTTAAATTGTCCTTCCACCTTAACCGATACCCCTTGTCATTTCGCCGAGCCGATGCGGCTCGATTTTATAACTTTATTGCACGACCAACTCTTCTGACTTAGCCATTCGAGCACTTCGTGCTGCATTAAACTACTCGACTGATTCGGCCTACCGTGCCCATGCGTTAGTCCGTTGTGAGGTACTACTTTGGTTTGATAGACTCTGTTGCAAATAAAGCAAAATGTTGACTTCTTATAAGTCAGCATAAACACATAGCCTGCATACGAAACCAACTAAAATCAATACTTGTCCGAACTGGACTTATGTTTTGCATCTATTCGATTTATTAGGTCTTCGAATCGAGTCAATGCTTTCTCGTTCAGGCCAACGTAACTCTTTGTATCGATCCGACTCGATGCATTCTTCGGGTCAACGTATCTTTTGTATCGATTTGCATCGATACTTTATCGGGTCAACGAAACTCTTCAAGTCAACGACTCAGCATAATACACCATGCGGAACGGGGCATTACATAAGTCCAGTCTACGCCGTAGTAGCGACGGTAGAACACGATCTAGACCACAATGCTCAAAATCACAATAACTGCTCATAATTAATTCACTGTTCATTCACAATACTAAATCAATTACAACATCAAGATTACATTTGAATAAAATACAATGTCTCACAAAATCTAATACAACAAATTAAAACCTAATGATCAAATCTATCTAACTAGTCTTTTAGAGTCGACCTTGGCATATACCCATATCTTTCCTAATGATCCATTGCATAGCAAGCGACTAATCTAAAAATTGGTTTTCCATCAGGAATGGAATAAGTACATATATGGCAAATTATTCAAGACATAATAGAAACAATAAAACAGAAATAGCATATGATATACACGGTGACATGGTATGACAAGTAAGAAAAAAATAAAGAAGACAATCATGGTAGATAACTAGAAAGAAATATATAAACACGACTATCATGACATGTAAAATGGAACATATAAACACGACAAGCAAGACATCTAACTAAGTGTTCTGAAATACTACTTTCGACATGTATATGGCTAGGGATAAATACGGCAACCCACACGTAAAGTGTATGAGCGCTATCGTTCTTGTTTGGACCCGAGTGAGTGGTTCTTATTTTGGGAGTACGTACATGTCTACTAATATATTTTCCCACCTGACTCATGGATTCATGTTACGACACGAAAAATCATGATACACGATAATCACAAAATGCAAGTCATGAAACATGATAAATAACGTAAATCATGAACTCAATAATCATGAATAAGAATCTATACTCGTGTGAACGACGTGTCACGAGATCATGTATCATGTAAGGCATATCTAAAACATTTAGCATAGAAACTATTATGAAATAAAAGTAACCAGTGTAATGTACTTGCATTAAATTAAGTTGCAGTCGACTTGCATGTAATATGATCTTGTTGGCACAGAAAAGTCACAGATGTCAAAAGTATGCAAGATGATCTCGGATGATGGGACATACCATGTCATTGAGTCCAGAATAATCAAATTAGCTAGGGACGATATAAGGTAGTCCAGAATTCACAAGAAAGATAGGAATACAATTAGTCATGATCAAGAATAATCTAGAAGTAAATTGATTTAGAGGAAGATAATCCCGTAATAAATCATATATATACACTTTTTTAGAAAATATATTATTTTTATTTCAGAAAGCCTTATAAAACATATTTAGTAATACTTTTAAGAAAATACTCATTAGTTACTAGTAAAAAAATAATATTTAGTTTTAAAAATATTTATAAACCCCTTTTTAGAAAATCTATATATATTCGAAAACTCCAAAATATTTAGAAAAATGCTTATAAACTGTGTAGAATTTATTGTTATATATATAAAACTTAATAAAGGTTAGACATATAAAGCCCAAAACTATATTTGTTACATGTATAATTTCTAGGGAAATTATTTAGTTTATAAAACAGTACATATAATTAATACCAAAAATATTATATTAATCAGGGGCGGAGCTAGCCATTCGAATCCGGGGGGGGGGGGCAAATAAAATTGTTCATCAACAAGTATCTTTATTCCGAGGACTTCTAGGTAGAAATCACAATTAGATTCACTACAGGTTCTATTTAGTTGCAATGGTGGGGAATGGAGCATAAAATTAAAAGCAATCAAACAAGTATCTTTATTTCAATTTCTTGTGCCTAACATGTTTAACAAAAACATAAGAAATCTAATACTTGACCTGGTGAACAGACACCAGCAGAGAAAGAAAATTTCATCAGCTAGCAGTGTAAAAAACAGAAGAAGATAATTATCTATCCAACCTTCCTGCATATGGTGCGATGGGAGTGCCAAGAAAGAAGATGAAAAAGAATGTTCATGATCCCTAGAGAAATAGCACAAGACCTAATAAAGTATCACTATTAACTGTCTACTTCCAGAAAGCGCTCTAGGCTTGGAGAATACCGTGTTGCTTTAGCCTGAACCGACGAGCACATTTGACTTCTGATTATCGAATAGTTCTTAGTTCTTCATTAAGGTGCAATAAGATCATTTTCCCTAAAATCAACAAAGGGCCTTAACGACCATTGATCATGCTGCTTGGCTAAAAGTATATGGATGTGCAGTTGTACAAAAGACGAGCTTCTCTAAAAAGTAAAATAGTAACTAACCACATCCCATACCATTATCGGTGCAAAGGCTTGGAGGAGGACAAACAAGACGTAAGCCATTCTTCACTACAAGATGATTCAAACGATTTCTGACATACTGATTTGATGCAACACCTCCTGAAACTACCTACTAGTAACATAAAATAAGCTGTCAGGAGATAAACCTTCAGGGTTAGAAGAAATAACTAAAAATATTTAAGGGACAGAGCGTGGGAATGCACACACCAAACATTTAATAGAGGGTTCAATCTTCATTGCCCATTCAATTGCTCGCTCACATCTATCCTCCAGATGAACTACAGCAACTCGCTGCAGGGAACAAAAATGAAAAATAATAGGTAAACAAGAAGACACAGCTATTGATGAATTTATGCATATAGCCAGCCGTAATGCTCAACCTGAAAGGATGCAGCTATATCTGCACGTGATCTTCTGTCAAGACTATTTGCAGGGGACAATGAATGATGCTGTCAAAAAACTGAAGGTAATGCTGCCATACTGACAACATGCCCTCAAATATACTGCAAAATATTGATACTACAAAATACTTCTACTATTCAAAAAAAACTGCTACCCAACATAATTAGGTACCAAATCTCACAACTCATCCAACTCCTCTCTGCGCGGTTTCATGTTTTGGTAGCGTTGAAGGATCTTTTCATTGTCGATAGCAGTGAACACATCTTTCTCAATATATGTAACCAAGCAGTCATTCATCCATTGATCGCCCATCCGGTTCCTCAGTCGATTTTTTACAATCTTTATTGCTGAAAATGTTCTTTCAACCGATGCCGTTGCGACGGGTAGTAGCAAAACTAATTTCATAAGCAAGTACACCAATGGATATGCAACATTCTTTTTGTTTGAACTAGTTTCACTGCAAGGCCGCTGATTCCCTTAACTTCCGAAAATTCATCACTACTTCGCACATCAAGTATGTAAGTCTCCAATTGATTATCAAGTGCCATAATCCAAACTTCAGAAAATTCTAATGGATAAAATTTAGCAAGATGAATCAGCTTATCCTTATCAAAGGAAGAGAAAGAATCACTTGGATCTAAAGATGCCATACAAACAAGTAGCTTTGTGTTTATCTCATTGAACCGATCATTGAGCTCTAGCAGTTGCGAGACTATCACTGTATAAAATAAGCCAACATGATAATGAAGTAGATTAGTGTTTTGTTGAGCATTCCGTCGTGACCGCCCTCGCACTACGTATATATCATCCATATTTGGAACCACAATATGATTCCTTTCACAAAAGGAAGAAGCTTCAGTTATTAACTTGTTCCATCCATCATCCCTCATCATTTGTAGCCTTTGTTTGGATAAATTAACCAAGGACATCGCATTTACAATGTCTTGGTCTTTTCTTTGTAATGACTGCGACAACTCGCTTGTAATTCCCATTACACTTTTCATTAAGTGCAAATTAAACACAAATTCAAAAGTTTGAATTCCATCTAACAAAGCACATGCCTCACCCTTTTGCTCTGAACTAGTACCATCCTGTGAAACAATCTCAAGCACATCAATAACAGAGGAGAACATAACAACCAAGGATATCAAGGTACCATAATGTGAACCCCATCGAGTATCGCCTGCCCTTTGAAGACTACATTCTTGATTCAAACCACGTCCACTAGAGATTTCACCAGTTCTTAGTGCTTCTATGACCTTGCTATTTTGTGCTTCTCTCAAAGTATCCCGACGCTTGCAAGAACCTCCAACAACATTCACCAAATTATTGATAGTATTAAAAAGAAGAGCAATTTGATTGTGATTTTTTGCAACCGCTACAAGGGCTAATTGTAGTTGATGGGCAAAGCAATGAACATAGAAAGCATATGGATTTTCATTCATGATGACAGTTTTGAGACCATTAAATTCTTCCCTCATATTGCTAGCACCATCATACCCCTGTCCACGTAACTTTGACAAGCTTAATCCATGTTTCAAGAACAATGAATCAATCGCCTTTTTTAAAGATGAGGAAGTCGTGTTGGAAACATGGACAATGCCAAGAAAGCATTCAATGGTTAGCCCTTTTTTATTCACATAACGCAGTAAAACCGCCATCTGCTCCTTAGTAGACACATCCCGAGACTCATCAACCATAATAGAAAAGAAATCATCCCCAATGTCCTCAATCAAGGCCTTGGTAGTTTCAGCTGCAGCGGCACTAACAATATCTTTTTGGATATCATGAGATGTCACTGTTAAATTTTTAGGGGCATTCTTCAACGCAACCGTATTAATATCTTCATTGTGATCGGCAAGAAATTTAAGAAGTTCAAGAAAATTTCCTCGATTTGATGAGTTATCAGATTCATCATGACCACGGAAGGCTAACCCCTGACGCAATAAATATCTAACACAATCAACTGACGCTGTTAAACGAGTCCGATAATACTTTTATTTTTGTTTCGACTGCTTGAATAAAGAAGCTTCAATATGTTGCTTTTGGTTCATCAAACTTAGACACTTGGTCCAAGCAAGTTTGTGTTCACTGTACTTGGCATGAGTGCTTAATCTCTCCTTTTTCTTCCAATTAGTGAAACCCCCTGTTATGAAAGAATCAGTTCCTTTTTTCGAGTTTCCAACATCAACTCTCATGAGATAACAACATAAGCAAAAGGCAGCATCTATTTGAATGCTATACTCTAACCAACCACCAAACTCATCAAACCAATCTGGATTGAATCGTCGCTTTATCTTTTCGATCTCTCTTTGTGGAAATTTATGACCACGAGGTTGGCATGGACCTCTTTGCAAATAGGCTCTACGAACTTCCTCACGCTGATTAGGATGATATTCTGAAATTTGTTGTCGAAAAGCTGGATCCGATGGAAGAGTTTCTGAATTAATTTCAATACGTCTATGTCTAGATGACTGTGGTCTTTCATTTTCATCAATGCAATCCTTACTTTCTTGAGTAAGAGGAGGAGGTGGCTCGAATCTTTTTAGTTTCACCACGAATTTATCGAGTGCCATACCTATAACCTAATCATGAAAATAAAAAAAAAGTTCAAAATCTAAGTGCATAAACCCTAAATCTAGGGATGAATTTCAACCCAATTTCAACCCTGGTCGGCTGGTCCCTTGTTGAATGACAACACAATACATAAATAATCAATTTATAAAATCTAAAATTTCCAAACAAACCAAGCAAATAATTAAACCCTTATGAGTGTTGAGTCACATCATTTCCAAATTAGAGAGGAAAGAGAGAGCGAGAGAGAGGGAGGGGGGGAGAGAGAGAAGTAGAAACTAACTTGATCGCCGCCGGCCACGCTCCGTCCCGCTGGCCACCGCTGCCTCTGCCGACGTCGCCCCTTTTTTTTTGAGAAGAGAAGTTAGGGGTCCGGGTCGTATGGAGTTGGGACTGGGACTGGGACTGGGAGGGACTTGGCTTGCTGCTGCTGCCCTTTTTTATTTTGGTGTTGTGGGGGCAGCCAACAATATATGACTTGCACTTAAAAAAAAAAAATTTGAAAAACTCACAATAACTCGTGGGGGCACTGAACCCAAATTTTTCTATGTGCCTCCGTCCTTGATATTAATTATAATACTAATACACATGTATACATACTAACATATACCCTATCATTATAAATATAATAACATCATTAAATAAGATAATAATAGTTAAGACATATTGATAGATGACAACACAATAATGCCAAAATAAAGGACAACACATATGCTCTCCGCTCTTTGATAAATTAGGAAGGAAATATGAGAAAACGAAAAGAGAGAATTTTTGTGGAAGAGAGAGATGATCAAGTGGGAGAGGGAAAACTATAGAAAGGAGAGCATGAGCGAGAGAGAAGGAGATAAAGGGAGGAGGGTCGCTCACCGAGCGATGACCACCGGGGATTTCTCGAGAGGGTCGGACGGTAGCGGGTAAGAGAATGCAGTGGTCCCCTGTGACTGTCACTAGTGCTGGTGGCAGTTGCCTCGATTTAAGGAGGCCTAGCTCGCGGCGGCGCTCAAGAACCCGCGACGGAGTGGAGGATAGCACAGTGGTACAGCCGAGGTGCTCGTAGAAGGTGGCTCTGGCGAGGAAGCTGGTAGTGGTGGACGCGACGCTGACACAGAAGCGACACGGGGAGAGTCAGGGGCGGCGGTCAGCGAGTCGAGGCAGTAGTGAGAGTCCTGCCAGGGAAGGTTAGGGTTAGATATTTTTTTCTTTTTTTTTGTTGTTTTGTATTGTGTCCAGATTGTTTGGACACAAGGGAAATGATTTTGTGGATCGTGACCGGTATGTCAGACACAAAAATTTTGTATATTGGGATGTAATAAATGTAATAGAATATATATTGTTGATACGAACATGAGGACACGGTAGTGATAGTAGTAACATGGTGATGCCGGAGTTGGTGATGGTGGGGCTGTGTAAACTTGGTGGTCGGCTTTGGTGTAGTGAGGGAGACGTCCACGTATTTGGGTCTGGAGGAGCAACGGGGACAGCATTGTCACGAGTCCAGACAGATGGGGCTTGGTTCGGCAGGGAGGTGGAGATACTGTGGTTGTGTAGGCGAACATGAGGGTTTTATGCATGGTGAGGTGGTGTTTGTTTACATAGTTGGGGAAAACAAAACAAGGCTCCCATTAAATAGGAGACAACTTCTAGCTAGATGGGATTTAGGATTTGTGATAGATAAGCCCTTTCTCTAATTTAAATCAAATAAAATATTTAAACACTAGTTTAATTTAATTTTAAAACCAATAACAAATAATTATATTAATTTAAATCAATATTTGATATTATCACATTATTTGAATCATATGAATTCAAATTTAAATTGAATAAACGATCAACATAATAATTATAAAATAATATTCAGTATTATCAAAATAATTTAAATAATACAAACTTCGGATCGTAGTCGGTTATCGAATAACCGACTATCATAATACTTTGAAGTAAAATTCAATATTATCAAAAAATAGTATAAATAATATTTGATACTGCAATGATAATCTAAGGTATTCAAAATCATATTTGAAAATAAATTGGCAAATCCTTTTGTCTATAAATATTTATAATTCTAAAAATCTATTTTTGAAATAAAATTATTTAAAAGTTCAAAATAATAGTCAAAACATTATTTTTATAATTCCAAGAATAAAATAAAAAATTACTAAGATAAATTAGTACTTTCAAACCATGATTTTTGAACAGTTTTTGGAAAGCAGACAAACAACAAAGTATCTTTTACAAAGTCTCGAAGAAATTCACCTTTAAACACAATAATTAAAATTTAAAAAAAATTTATTCTGGGAAGAGGAGTTACATGAGTGTTTTTCAATGTTGGACTATCTTTTTAGCTCTCATCGTGACTATAAGAAAAACTCCAAATATATATATATATATATATATATATATATATATATATATATATATATATATATTTTATATATATATATATATATTTTATATATATATATATATATATATATATATATATATATATATATATATATAAAAGAATATATATATATATATATATATATATATATATATATATATATATATATATATATATATATATATATATATTCCGGAATGCAGAGCTTTATTGATGTATCAGGCAGAAAATGTCGAAGCCTATACAAGTAAGCGCATCAAGCACGAGCTGAAAAACAGACAACAAAAAGGCCAGGAGCGAAACCGCTCGCTGGACCCGAGCGACGGGTTAGGACAGAACTGACCGGACGAAATCCGCGGAATGTGCGCACCGCTTGCCGTACTTGACGATTTGCCGTAAGGTTTTCCTGAGCAGCTGGTTGGGGTTGTATTGGCGACCTTCATACCTGAATTTGTTCTGATTCTTCTAAATGACCCAAATCCCGGCGGCAGCGACGATTTGATGCCCGTGGGAGAGCCCCAGCTGGCGAGGAGATCGTTGAAGCCTCCAGCTTGAAGATCGTGCCTGCATAGAAGGGAGAGGCTGTCCCATAACCCAGAGGCGAGGTCACCGGAGAGCAGGACGTGCTCTGCTGTTTCTGTTCGATGTGAGATATAGTAGTGGCATTTCGATGCCAAGCTGAAGCCGATGGCTGTAAGGGAGTCGTCGGTTGGGAGTTTCCTGCGATGTGCTCTCAAGATCAAAATAGACCATTTAGTGGGGATGCAGGACTTCCAGAATGGGGCAATTATAGGGGACGAGACTCCGATGCCACTAATCACTGTCTTGGCTGACGCCAACGAAAATGCTCCGTAGGACGAAGGGATCCACTTCCAGACGTCTGGGTCATTACAAAGTTGAACGCCAGCGGTTGCAAGTCTGCCTTCTGCCTCTGGGCCAAGCCAGTCTCTGACCCTGTCCTATCGCCAACTGAATTCGGGGGTCCCAAAGATCGCGGATCGTGCAGTTCGGTGGGGTATCTAGTGTTTGTTGGAGGACGGCGTTACCGAGCCACCGTTAATGGTACAGCGATGACCTACCGTTGCCGAGCAGCAAGCGGATGTGAGGTTTCATGAGGTGACGCCCATGGAGGGTGCGGTGCCAGGATGCTGACGATCTGTTGTTTGCAACCGCGATCACGGGGTGGTGATATCGGAAGTATCTGACCTTCATGAACCTGGTCCAGAGAGAGGTTTTCGTGCAAAGCTTCTACCAAAGCTTCATGGAGCAGGCGTCAACGATGTTCGTCAGTTTACTGAATTCTAGTCCTTCCTCATTCGTGGGTCTGGCCACCGAGTCCCAACTAGCCCTGTGGTGCTTGTCCTTACCTTCGGAGTGGCCCCAGAAGAAGTCAGAGAAGAGGGATTCTAATGAGGATAATACCTTCTTTGGGGGGGAGGGCAAATGGCCAGGGTGTAGATGGGGATGGAGGATAGGACGTGCTTGATTAGGATCATCTTTTCGCCCAGAAAGAGGGTCGCGTTGTGCCGGCCCTCAATTTTTTTCCTGAATTTGCTCACCAGGTCCATGAAGATGCCAGAGTTTGCTTTCCCGTACACCAGTGGACATCCTAAGTAAGAGAATGAAGGGTATATCGTGAAGAAAGAGGTCATGTTGGATAGGGTTTTCGAGTGGATCGTGTCTGCTTTGTGGTGGATGTAGATGACGCTTTTGTTGGTGTTAACTCGCTGAACTGAGCATCTGGTGTATTTTTCTAGAGTTCGGTGGACCACCTCGACCGACCCGATGTCACCAGAGAAGAAGATGAGGATATCATCCGCGTATACCAGATGAGTGATCAGAGGACAACCGGTGGTGGTATGGAAATGGTTGAATCTAGGGATGTTGGCCATGTTGTTGAGGTTTCTGCTGAGCGCGTCGGCAACAATGATGAAGATAGTGGATGATAGGGGATCGCCCTGTCTGACCCCTCTGCTGGATTTGAAGAAGCCCTCAGCTTGCCCATTTATGACAATAGAAAGCAAGGAGTTGCTAATGGATCTGAAGATAACATCAATCCAAATTTCGGAGAATCCAAAGGCCCTGAAAACCCAAATCATGAACTGTCAGTCCAAACGATCATAGGCTTTCTCCATGTCCAGCTTGATGGCGACGTTCCCCCCGGCTGGGAATTTTATGCAGGTTATCATTTCCTGTGTATTTGCAATATATATATATATATATATATATATATATATATATATATATATATATTATATATATATATATATATATATATATATATATATATATATATATATATATATATATTTTATCGAAACTTTATTGAAGAAATAGGCGCAAAATGTCGAAGCCTTTACAAGAAAGCGCGCTCAACGCGACAAGAAGAAAAGTAAACAAACAGTGCGAGACGCGCACAAAATGGAACCGGATTTCTACTGCAGCCGACAGGGGAAGCGCAAGAAACCCGCAAAATGGCCTAAGCAAGGGCCTCCCAAAAAGTGTTGGAGGCGTGAGAGCAGCACCTCCTAGCTTTGAGAATTTGTCTGATAACCTCTCTGTACAATTGTGGAGGGAGGAGTTGGCGGCCTTCATATCTGAATTTGTTCCTGTTCTTCCATAAGACCCAAATACCAGTGGCTACAACGATCTGATGTCCGTGGGAGCAGCTCCAGCTGGCCCGGAGATCGTGGAAGCCCCAGTCGGGAGGACAAGACTCAGTCTGTTATGTAGATTGAACCAAATCAGAGTCGCCAACTCCCCAGAAAGAAGGACGTGCTCTGCCGATTCTGAAGTGTGCTCTACGCAATAGTGGCATCTGGACGCGAGGCTAAATCCGATAGATCTAATGTGATCGTACGTCGGAAGCTTCTGGCGTAATGCACGCCAGATAAGGATGGACCATTTGATGGGTATGCAAGACTGCCAAAACTTAGCGCCCGTGGTATTTGGCATGCCGCTGCCTCTGGCCATAGTCCTGCCGGAGGCCAGCGTAAAAGTCCCACTCGGGTTGGGGGACCATCGCCACGTGTCGGTCATGTCGGTTACCCGCAGATTAGCTGCAAGAAGACTGTCAGCCGCCGGCTGACCAAGCCAATCTCTGACCCTCCCCCAATTCCATCTGGAACTGCCCTTCCCAAATTTGCAATATATATATATATATATATATATATATATATATATATATATATATATATATATATATATATATATATATATACACTAGTGTATCACCCGTGCGATGCACGGAATGTGTATCTAATACTGTTTTATTTTATGAATGTTCTTGATATTTATATAACATATGAAATTAAAACAAAAGTTAGAAACACTTTCAGTAAAAAAAATAAACAAAACTAAATGAGAGTTCTCACACTCAAAGAAAAAACATATGAAAATGAGATTAAATTTTAACAACATAATTATCATTAGGACTAATATTGTAATTCACAAAATATCTTAGACAAAAAATATTAATCTGTTTATCAACAAATTATGACAATATATACCTCAACGAAAATAAAAAAAGACGATAAACTCTAATTTGAAGACATAAAAGATAACATCAATCTGAATTACAAATTTTGAAACACTTCCGTGTACACAACATTTGTTGTTAAATTATAGTGAACTTTATCTTCATTGCATATTAAAATCTTCAATCCTTTCTTATTTGTTACCCTTGAAACAACAACATATAACTGTCCATGACTGAAAATGGACTTCTTCAAGAAAAGTCCAACATGAGAAAGTGATTGACCTTGACTTTTGTTTATTGTCATTGCATAAGAAACAATCAATGGATATTGTCTTCTTTGAAATTTGAAAGGCAATCTTGGATCAGAAGGTGTCAATGACATTCTTGGAATCAAAAAAATACTAAACATATATATATATATATATATATATATATATATATATATATATATATATATATATATATAAATACTAAACAAAAGTAGAATTTTTTTGTAATTTTTTAAAATTTAATCTTTAATTATTTGGATCAAATTTTTTGAAAGAATTTATTTTTAATAAAAGAATAGTATTTTATATCAACATATACAACATAGCTATATATTATATTTAAACTTAAATGGCCAAAATAATTTTAAGCATTATAACTACATGAGTAAGTAATATCACTAATTGGGCAATTGAATTTAAGTCCATATGATACAAATGAGGTATTCTATATATAAACTTACGTTAAATAATTCATTGAATTGCTACAATATTAAAATAGTAAATAACCTACACCTATCAACAATTAATACACACTACAAAAATTTTACTATAATTGGTGCATTGAAACCCTATAGCTACCAACAATTTTAATTAGCTTGAAATCCTACAACTGTCGACAATGAATTACACTCACCTATACTTTTATTTATAGGACAAATATATTTGGTACATCGAAAAACTATAACCTACCAATTATCATTTTGTATGTAAAATTTTAATATATTTAAGCTTTTAGTAACCTACAGCTGCCAAATATAACTTATTTATAATCACAAATAATAAAGAGCCGGCCGACAGCTGCCAAATTTAGCTTTTTACAATCACAAAAAATAAAGAGCCCGCTCATAGTTTCCAAATATAACTTTTTACAATTATAAATATTAAATAACTGGTCAACAGCTGCCAAACACACGTTAAAATGAACAACCTACAGCTGTGAAGAATTAAAACACTCTTTTCGACAGCTGCCAAATATTACATATCTACAATCACAAATAATAAAAGCCTGACCATAGCTGCCCACATGCGTTAAATATATACTAATAAATAGCCTATAAGTTGTGAAGTAAAACACACACACGGGGATGAAAAAATGGATCAAAAAATTTCTATATATAGCCGGATTACTACTCTCCATTGTGAAACCCTAGTATCATAGCTTTTCCGCTACACCCCTGGCCCACCATTTTTCCTTAACAAACAAAGGGTTTGAAACCAAAAACCTAATACTTCCTGACAATACCAGGCTTTATTTGTTAAAACCAACCCACGGTTTTAAGTGGGTGGCAGCTAGTTGTTTCCACCATGATATTATAGAGCATCAAACGGTTTCTATAAACACCCATTTACTCTTCCATTTCTCTCTCTATGAAAGTTGGCAAACATTAATAGATGCCAAAAATCCGACCATTAAATACACCCATTTATGTGCACAAATTCGTGTGAACCATATTTTTCATTTCTTTCTCTCTCTCTCTCTATATGTGATGGATTAATTCATCCTTACGCCGGATTTTTTTGATCTATAATCACTTTTTTTGTGATTAATTACAGAATATGTCAGATCTACACATATATTTCAAGATCTGGGTATTCAAACATTTTTTTGCTTTTTTGTTGTTCGTTTTTTTAGTGATTCATCATTGAATGTTCTAGATCTACACAGATATTTCAAGATCTGGGTATTCTAACATTTTTTTGCTCTTTTTGCTGTTCTATTTAACTTTTTTTTTGAGTGATTCATCACTGAATGTCCTAGATCTACACATATATTTGAAAATCTGGGTATTCTAACATTTTTTGCTCTTTTTGTTTGGTTTTTTTTTGAGTGATTCATCACTGAATGTTCTAGATCTATCTGTTTCCTACGTTATTTTTGGGTGATTCATGACAGGATGTGTCAGATCTATACATAGAAGTAACAATTTAGAATTTTTTTTTCCAATTTTTTGTTCTTGTTGTTCTTTATTTTTTTGATGATTCGTCAAGACATGATCTAGACATGGAAAGAGAACCAATTGTGGGTTTTCTCTTTTTTTGCTATTTTTTGTTTTTTGACATTTGATAATAGTTTTTGTTCTAGAGCTATACATCACATGGTTTTTTATTTTACTGCTTGAAAGCAGTTAATCGATTCGGTTCACCCATTTATATGCACAAATTCGTGTGAATCATGTTTTTTTATTTCTTTCTCTCTCTCTCTCTATGTGATGGATTAATTCACCCTTCTCGTCTGATTTTTTTAATCTATAATCACATTTTTTTTTGTGATTAATCACGGGATGTGTCAGATCTACACATATATTTCAAGTTCTGGGTATTCTATCAATTTTTTGCTCTTTTTGTTGTTCGGTTTTTTTTTTTGAGCTATACATCACATGTTTTTTTTTATTTTACTGCTTGAAAATAGTTAATCTGTTCGGTTTTTAATTATTAGAATCTTGATTCCATTGAAGTTTTTTTTCTTTTTCAGTCAAGGCTTTTGTTTTTTTGGGGTAATGTTTTTGTAGATAGATTTCATTTTACAATTTTTTTTATAGGTTTTTTTTGGTCAAGGCTTGTGTTTTTTAGTTCTTTTAGTGTTAGATCTTCACATGCAAAGGAGATCTATCTGGATGTTTTTCATATGAATAGATGAAATTATTATGTTTATTACGATATGCATATTAAACAAATAGCCAGAATTTCATATTAATTCACATATTTCGTACACTACTACAAACATATAATCTATATATAAATAATTATTTTTGATATATAACATAACGTTTAATGATCTGAATATATAAACAACTATTTATATAAATTTCAGAGAAAGTGAGGAAAGAATTACAAAATTGAACATTTTGTTTTAAACACCTGAATGCCATTTCTTCTTTATGAAAATAAATTGCAAATTAAAATTACCTCAGTGTCATTAAAAACACATTCAAGACTGAATGGTTGCCCTCTCCCTCTGTATCCGGGTACCTCATAGAGACAAATAAGTCGAACCTTCAAATTCCAGAATGTTTTTGAAGGACTAACCTCACGAATTAGTGAGAACAAAGGCACCATTGATAGAGTTGAAATTGTTAGTGCATACTGCTGAGATTTTTTCCTGCAAGTTTAAAAATTTGATGGTTGAATCCATATTTCACATTATTTATAGACAGATTGAACTATAAATGATTAATGTATCATTTGTTGGGAATCCAACAGATGCCTTAGTTGGCGACTTGCTATTTTTAAAATATTGCACAGTCACCAAAGGGTTGCAAATGAGAACAAAAAGCTGAACAATGGTCTAAGGTGGCATCATTTAATGTGGTTGGCAGCAGGTTTATTCCTGGAACATAATGTGGTTGGCAGCAGGTTTATTCGTGGAACATTTAATGCAGCAGACTACTATTTTGTAACAGCAGTGACAGCTGTCATTGTATAGATTTGTCTTTTTTACTTTTTCTATAAATTAAATTAATTTTTTATTATGGCAGCATGTGGGCGGGAAAGTGGCAGTTTTGCAATTTTTGCCAACTATTTTACTATTATATATATATATATATATATATATATATATATATATATATATATATATATAGGGGCGGATCAGAAGCCCCGCCCGTGGAGCCCTGCGGTAGCCCCGTCGCCCTCGACAGTTGAATCGAGTGGGTGCACGCACAGGCCCCACGTAGCCCGCTCGATCCAACAGTGCAGGAGGGGAGGGGCTCTCGCGAGACTCCGGGGATGGATAGCAGATCGAAAGTCTCGCCCGTGGAGCCCTACGGTAGCCTCGTCGCCCTTGACCGTTGGATCGAGCGGGCGCATGCATGGGCCCCACTTGGCCCACTCGATCCAATGATGCAGGAGGGGGAGGGGCTCCCGCGGGACTTCGGTGACGGATATTTTAATCCGTCCTCTCTCTCTCTCTATATATATATATATATATATGAATGCATCTCTATCCTCACATTCTCTATTATGGTCGGGGGCAGACCGAAAGGTTTTATTCACAGTAGTAGAGGGCTTCGACAAGGGGATCCCTTGTCGGCGTACCTATTCACTTTGGTCATGGAGCACTTTACCTGTCTTACAGATATAGCGGAGATGGATAGGAAAATTACTCCAACATACAGACTTGTGAAACCTTCAATTTCCCATTTAATCTATGCAGATGACCTGTGTCACGACCCGCACCCACTGTCAGGGTACGAGAACGTAACAACGCCCAGCCTACGCCGCAGTGTCGGCGGTAGAACGCTGTCCTAGGTAAATCATCTAACAGTATAAGGTACCTGTACAGTTTATACTCTCCGAATGGAGGTGACAAATAGAAAACAATCTCAATCACATCTAGGGTAGAAGAACGAAGAACAGATAGATAGTAACTCAAAGAGAACCATAGCATAGATGAAATAAGACTAAGTGTCTAAAATACATAACATCCAGAATGTTAACTCATAATACAATAAGTCTAAGAGTCTATACATCTCCACATCTCAAAATACAACACAGAATGTGAGACAAAAAGTAAATATAGAAAAGACTGCCTAGACTAAACTGGTCTAGACTACTGGAACATCCTCCTCAGCTGTAGGTGGAACCTGCTGAGGGTCCTCAATACAAGTATCATCTAGTCCTGCTCCATAATAGGTAGACACCAGGGCCTCATCCTCATCCTCTGTAATATTTTCAACAGGTCCAATCAGGACGGGAACGAGCACAATACATCTCACGCAGTGCATATCAGGTTAGGAAATACGATACAGGCAATAGAGTAAGATACATGAACTGCTGAAAGGAAGTATACGCTGTAAAAGAGATAGCTGTAATGAAATATCTACTATAAATAGAGAACTAACAGTGGCTAGTGAGTCAGAGTACGAGATAGCACATGTGAACGGACGGATTTGTACATGATCGAGTTTGCACATGAATACACTACTTTGGAATTGTTCACACGACTACTAGCACTCCCCCGTATCCCCAATCAATACACAAGGATCTGTACAGGTTACGTTATTGTACATGATATCACATGGGGCCCATGAAAGGGTGCACATGATAGTATACATGAGGGCTCAGTAAACATGAGAGTACATGATCACATGAGTGCACATGAATAATAGAAGCATGGGAGTACATGATGATAGTGAAACACACATAACATGAAGTACCCGATGCTCCCGAGGGGGATAACATCTCATGTAAAGATCCATATAGTACCAATCCGTGTTACCAACGTGACAGCAACAAGTAAAGTAATCTAGAGCAAGAAGTAAAGCCTGAACAAGTATGAAACGGTCAGAGAATGTACTCGCCTGCTGTATGAATGTCTGTAGAGAATATGCAGTCTGAGGAGAGGTGTCTGGCTCCTGATCAGAGCAACACAAGTCACAATGTGTTCTAAATAGTAAATATGATGTCTACTATGCAAACTACATGATTCTAGATCAATCTGGTCAAAAGTCAACTCTTGGTCAACTCTGGTCAACTCTAAAGTCAAACTAGTCAAAGTAAAGTCAATACTAGTCAAACTAGTTAGGGTTTTAGTCAAACTAGTCAAACTAGTTAAATTAGGTCATTCCTAGTCATTTCTAGGTGATCTAGGTCAACTTTGACCTAAAGTTGACTTTGGTCAACTTTCAGTCAACAAGGGTCAACATTAGGGTTTTGGGGTCATTAGGGCTAGCCCTAACCATAGGCCAATAACCCTAGGCCATAGGCTAGTGATGGGTTTTCATATAACCTGTAACTAAATAAGTCAAATATATATATATATATCTATATCATATATATATACACATATATATGAACTTATATATATATATATATACCATATATATATATACTATATATATATATAGAGAAACATAGAGAGAGAGAGACTGAGATAGAGAGAGAGAGACTGAGATAGAGAGAGAGACTGAAACAGGGGGGGGGGTTTCAGTTTCAGAAAACTGAAACAACACACACCACACACATAACACATATACATACATATCTACATATATACATAACTACACCCACACACACCCAAATCTCCTCAAACTTGACCCACACTCACACATACCTATATACTACACGTATACATACTAAAATACACTTGTACAATGGATTAAACATATCAAATTTGGTTTTAAAATTCGATTTTGCAAATAGGAATAAACCCAAAACCTGGAAATTAAAACACTGTGCAGTGAAAAATAGGTAAACTCGATTTCACATACGAATCGAGCTAGGACACGAATCTCTAGGTTGGTAATCGTGTCCCCTAGGATACTCTAGGTCTTAGGATACCTGACACAGGACCACGACACGACACGGCGTGTCAAAGTGATAAAAACTCCACTCGGGTAAACACTGGACACTGGGTTTACACACAGTGTCGTGCACGCGTGCACTTAGCTCTAGGACACGACACACTCATCCACGTGTCTCGTGCTCGTGCGTGTGGGCTCGCCTAGGGGTCTACTAGGTGTCCCAGTGTCTGTCTCGTGTCCAAGTGTCGCACAGTGTCGACACGAGGGCCGTATCAGTCGTGAAAATACGACTGATACGCGTGTTTTGCACTGCGTCGTGCAGAGATGCACACGCCTCGTGGACACGACACGAGCCACGTGGGGCCTCGTGGTCATGCCCACGTGTAGCCCAGGTATAGGGCTACACACTCGTGCATACACGAGGTGTCCTCGACTCGTGTCCATGCGACACGAGTCGCGTGTCTAAGTCGAAATTTCGACTGGGCTGTGCGCGTGGGTGGCCAGTGCGGCCTCGATTCCGTGTCCGATACAAAACGACACGTGGTGAAACTTTGGGGGCATGTTCGCAGACATGGCCCCCGTGTCCATGCCAAATTTGGCGTGTCCTAGTGGCGTGTAGAGTGAGAACTAAGGGGGTGGTAGCAGGGGATTTTACAGTGTACTGCAGTGTCTAAACAGTGTTGTGTCCAGTGAGCTTTGTGTCCAGTTTTGGACACGACACAAGCTCAAAATGTGCACAGTGACACAGGGTTAGGTTTAGGGTTAGCTAGGCTAGGTTTTTGGTTAAAAAGATTTAGAAAACAGTGAGTGTTTATCAATGTGACAGTGTGCAAAACAGTGAACATAAATAGGGTTTTACATGTAGGATACGTGTCCGATACGACACCAAACAATTCCTAAATTTCACCAAACCTTACCCACAGCTAGGTTATAACTATATGCATGCAATAATGAAGAAAAAAAGTATATTAGTTAGGTTTAGATATATTTACCTCTTGATGTGGTTTTCTTGAAAAAACACCCAATGAGGAGTGTGTGTCCCCTAGCTTGATGAGTCCTTGCTTGATGAAACTTGGATAACTATTCTCCCTAGGCTTCCTCAGAATACTAGTGTCCTACAATGCAAGAAACTAGAGGTCCAAAGCTTGAGAAATGACAAGGTTATGGCTATGTGAAGTGGAAGGGTTTTTCTTGGTTTTTCAAGAGTTCTTTTCTCATGAAACTTGAACTCTTGAACTAAGTGTTTAACTATATAGGAGAGAGGGGAGGCAAGGGCTGTCATGGGGTGTCCTTGGGGTGTCCTTGGCCGGCCACACCATGGCAAGGTGGTGGGTTCAAGACTTCTAGGCTAAGGCATAGACTTTGTTGCCAAAGTCTTGATATTTTGCACAATTCAAGCAAAATATCTTTAAAGGTAAAATTAGATATTTTCCATTTCTTTGACCAATGAAAAATATCACTCTTAGCCATTCTAGGTTAGGGTTTAACCTATAGATTAGGGTAACTAGGTTAGGGATTATCAAGTCACTAATCAAAAGTCCATGAATAGTAAAATCTCACTAATCCTACTTAATTCCTAGAAAATTACCAAAATACCCCTTAGGCTAAAAACTACTTTGATGTTCTAAGCCTATGGCTAAGCTCTCATGGTCATGGCAACTTCTAGGTTAGAGAAACTAGGGTTTACACTAAGTTATTCTAACCAAAATCACAAAGTTATAAGTCATGACTTAGCATGACTTTAGAAATGGTTTAACTTAACTAAATTCACCAGAAAATCACACTATGACTAAAATACCACTAATAAATAATAAAATAATAAATTTTCAAAAATCCCCAATTTTCAGAAAACAGGGTGTTACAAGTCTACCCACCTTAAAATAATTTCGTCCTCGAAATTTAGATGGTCGTACTCCTTCTAGGTCAAACCCCCAATAATCAAGGACGAAGCCACTACCTAGGCAACATACAAGGTCAATAAGCAAAGTAGGGGTAGTAGACCTATACTGGGTCATGTCCAAGAATTGGTTGGCAGTTTCAGGTCATAAGGTGTCCTGAATTCAAATCGAAGCCAAAAGTAACTCCATAGGGTAAATCAGGATGGAGCCTCGGATCAGGAAAATTGTACTAAGCAAATGAAGCACACAATGGTATGCCTGAGTGGGACACTAAGGTCATGGGTGTAGTATGTCATGTCTAGGTCATGTATGTGAAATTTGTTTTGAGAAAACAACTAGTCTTGTGCTCCAAATTTAAAAGTCACGGTAATGTACCTACGATGATCATAAGTTAGAGTGGGAAAGGTCTATGGCCTAAATTGAACCAAAAATCGTGATGAAATGGTGGTACCAGGGGGACAGGTTAAATGGAACAGTCTGTGGTCTCATCTAGGTGCACTAGTCATTCTAGATCAATACTGTCCTATGGTATCAAAATGTACAAGCAATCTAAGGTGTCCTAATTGGAAAGGTAAGGGAACAACAATCATCAAGGCTATAGGGTCGTCTACCATCCTATATGAAAATGGGTCATTAACAAGTAAGTGAGAATCATTAGAAGTTACCATTCCATAAAGTGGTAAAAGAAAATTGAAAATTTAGGCACAAAAATCACAATTAGATTTTGTCTTGACATGATCTAAGTTGATCAATTTCAAGATAAACTGGAATTTGGGCAAGATGGGAAATCAATGAAATCAAGTATGAGCACGAGCATCCAATGATGAAGATCCAGGTCATGATAAATTTAATTCAACTGGATACGAATACGAGGTTCATAGGCGATAAATAATTTCAAGGAGAATTGTCAAGGCTGTTGCGGATAAGATTCTAAGGCACGTTTAATTTTGTCTCCATCCACGTAGATTAATATATGAAAAGCGAACCAAAACGCAATAGGTTGATCAGACCATCATGCGCCGATTCTGATTAGATAATATGTTAGTGGGTGCGCACCCAATAAAATATATCATGATCAAGCTCGAAAGATAAGCTTGTAAAACTAAGGATAATTTGTAGCATAAGATATAGTAAGGGTGGAATGATGAAAGAATACATAGTCCAAGATCTTAACCAATCGGGTCAAGCATTCAAGATAAGGTACAAGGTTAAGTATTTGAGTTCAAGCAGAACACCATCACATGCCAGGTCGAAAGATTGAGCCAAGGTGGATCTCTAATTGAAATAAGAATTAATTTAGTATCATGGTAGAGGTTATGTTTAGCCATTTGACCAGAAAATCATGTCAAGGAAATAGAGTACAAGGAGACGGGTTTTAGTGGGACATGGAATACCTACATGAAGGTAGGCTAGTCTAGGTCTTATATGTAAAGTTTGTTGGGAGGTAACAGCTAGTATTATACTCTGAATATCTAGGTCACGGTAAAGGACATCCAATGGTCTAGAATAGAAAGTGGGAGTTCGAGACATGACAAATTGATGCAAAAATTGAAGAAGATAAAGTTAACCCATGAAATGAAATTAATCAGGAATTCAGTAAATAATTTAGGAACACAGTCCTAGGAAGATAGATAGGCTACTAGATGAATATAGTTAGGGTTCGACCAATCAAGGTCAAGGTTAGAAGGTCTCAATAAGTCTTTATTTGAGGAAATGTCGAGTAAGTCAGGTTTGGGATACAGTCACATAGTTTGGTAGAAAGAGTTTAAGCAAGGTGCAAAATAGAGAGGACAGTTCATTTTAATGAAGAGCAATTAGCAAGAGGATTAGATGGCAAGAAACAAATAGAGTTTTCTCATAATTGTGATTGAGTACCCCAAAAATAAAAGATATTAATCTAACACTAAGAAATTAAAATCAACAACTAAAAATTTTCAAAATCATCAACTAATACCAGGATTCAAAGTTCTACAGTGAATCCTCCAAACCAAATTCAATCAAGGGAAAATGAGTTTAAATCGTAATTTCAAATGAGATTCTCAAGGGTCATCCCAGGAATCTCTCAAGGTATCCTAGCAGTGATTGAGTATCCACTCTCTCTAAGCCTATTCCTCAAATCCTATCGCAGGCTGTAGTGATACTCTAGTTCGAATACCACTACATAAACTCGAGACCTGCATGGGCCACCACTAAAAACGTGTCACGACCCGCACCCACTGTCAGGGTACGAGAACGTAACAACGCCCAGCCTACGCCGCAGTGTCGGCGGTAGAACGCTGTCCTAGGTCAATCATCTATCAATACCAAGTACCTGTACAGTTTATACTCTCCGAATGGAGGTGACATATCAATATTCATCTCAATCACATCTAGGGTAGAAGAACGAAAGACAAGTAGATAGATAGTAACTCAAGAGAACAGTATCATAGATGAATAAGTCTAAGTGTCTAGTACAACATAATATCCAGAACTGTCAACTCATAATACAAAAGTCTAAGAGTCTATATATCTCCACATCTCAAAATACAACTCAGAATGTGAGACAAAATGTATAGAAAAGACTGCCTAGACTAAACTGGTCTAGACTACTGGAACAACATCCTCAGCTGCAGGTGGATCCTGCTGGGGTCCACAACATAAGTATCATCTAGTCCTGCTCCAAAATAGGTAGACACCAGGGCCTCATCCTCATCCTCTGTAATATTTTCAACAGGTCCAATCAGGACGGGAACGAGCACAATACATCTCGCAGTGCATAGCAGGTTAGGAAATACGATACAGGCAATAGAGTAAGATACATGAACTGCTGAAAGGAAATATACGCTGTAAAAGAGATAGCTGTAATGAAATATCTACTGTATAGAGAACTATAAGTGACTAGTGATGTAGAGCACAAGATAGGCATGTGAATGGCTAGAATTTGCACATGATTACACTACTGAGTTTGCACATGATTACACTACTTTGGAATTATTCACATGACCACTTCTACTCCCCCGTTTCCCCAATCAATACACAAGGATCTATACAAGTTACGTTATTGTACATGATATCACATGGGGCCCATGAAAGGGTGCACATGATAGTATACATGAGGGCTCAGTAAACATGAGAGTACATGATCACATGAGTGCACATGTAATAGAAGCATGGGAGTACATGATGATAGTGAAACACACATAACATGAAGTACCCGATGCTCCCGAGGGGGATAACATCTCATGTAAAGATCCATATAGTACCAATCCGTGTTACCAACGTGACAGCAACAAGTAAAGTAATCTAGAGCAAGAAGTAAAGCCTGAACAAGTATGAAACGGTCAGAGAATGTACTCGCCTGATACTGAATGTCTGAAGAGGATATACTGTCTGAGGAGGTGTCTGGCTCCTAATCAGAGCAATACAAGTCACAATGTATCCACAATGGTAAAATAAAGTATACAATGCATACTACATGATTCTAGGTCAATCTGGTCAAAAGTCAACTCTTGGTAAACTCTAATAGTCAAACTAGGTCACAGGAAGTCATACTAGGTCACAGGAAGTCATACTAGGTTACAGAAAATCAAACTAAGTCAAAAAAATCAAACAAGGTCAAATAGGGTCAAACTAGTTAAGTTAAGTCAATACTTAGTCAAACTAGTTAGGGTTTTAGTCAAGCTAGTCAAACTAGTTGATTTAGGTCATTCCTAGTCATTTCTAGGTGATCTAGGTCAACCTTGACCTAAAGTTGACTTTGGTCAACTTCCAGTCAACAAGGGTCAACATGGGGTTTTGGGTCATTAGGTCAAATTGAGTTAGCCCCAAGCCATTGGCTAGTAATTCTAGGCCATAGGCCATAGTCTACGTTTTAATATAACCTATAACTAAAGTCACATATATATATATGTATATATCTACATATAGATATACACTATTCCTATACCCAAAATGCATAATATATATATACAACCACATACATATATATATATTAGAGACCTAGAGTAACCTAACACACAATATACATATATCTATATATATATATATACACATATATATATAACTCATATATTATATACCATATATATATATACTATATATATATAGAGAAACATAGAGAGAGAGAGACTGAGATAGAGAGAGAGACTGAGATAGAGAGAGAGACTGAAACAGGGGGGGGGGGTTTCAGTTTCAGAAACTGAAACACACACACACACACAACACACATATACATACATATCTACATATACATAACTACACCCCACACACCCAAATCTCCTCAAACTTGACCCACACTCACACATACCTATATACTACACGTATACATACTAAAATACACTTGTACAATGGATTAAACATATCAAATTTGGTTTTAAAATTCGATTTTGCAAATAGGAATAAACCCAAAACCTGGAAATTAAAACACTGTGCAGTGAAAAATAGGCTCGATTTCACATACGAAACGAGCTAGGACACGAATCTCTAGGTTGGTAATCGTGTCCCCTAGGATACTCTAGGTCTTAGGATACCTGACACAGGACCATGACACGACACGGCGTGTCAAAGTGATAAAAACTCCACTCGGGTAAACACTGGACACTGGGTTTACACACATGTCGTGCACGCGTGCACTTAGCTCTAGGACACGACACACTCATCCACGTGTCTCGTGCTCGTGCGTGTGGGCTCGCCTAGGGGTCTACTAGGTGTCCCAGTGTCTGTCTCGTGTCCAAGTGTCGCACAGTGTCGACACGAGGGCCGTATCAGTCGTGAAAATACGACTGATACGCGTGTTTTGCACTGCGTCGTGCAGAGATGCACACGCCTCGTGGACACGACACGAGCCACGTGGGGCCTCGTGGTCATGCCCACGTGTAGCCCAGGTATAGGGCTACACACTCGTGCATACACGAGGTGTCCTCGACTCGTGTCCATGCGACACGAGTCGCGTGTCTAAGTCGAAATTTCGACTGGGCTGTGCGCGTGGGTGGCCAGTGCGGCCTCGATTCCGTGTCCGATACAAACGACACGTGGTGAAACTTTGGGGGCATGTTCGCAGACATGGCCCCCGTGTCCATGCCAAATTTGGCGTGTCCTAGTGGCGTGTAGAGTGAGAACTAAGGGGGTGGTAGCAGGGATTTTACAGTGTACTGCAGTGTCTAAACAGTGTTGTGTCCAGTGAGCTTTGTGTCCAGTTTGGACACGACACAAGCTCAAAATGTGCACAGTGACACAGGGTTAGGTTTAGGGTTAGCTAGGCTAGGTTTTTGGTTAAAAAGATTTAGAAAACAGTGAGTGTTTATCAATGTGACAGTGTGCAAAACAGTGAACATAAATAGGGTTTTACATGTAGGATACGTGTCCGATACGACACCAAACAATTCCTAAATTTCACCAAACCTTACCCACAGCTAGGTTATAACTATATGCATGCAATAATGAAGAAAAAACAGTATATTAGTTAGGTTTAGATATATTTACCTCTTGATGTGGTTTTCTTGAAAAAAACACCCAATGAGGAGTGTGTGTCCCCTAGCTTGATGAGTCCTTGCTTGATGAAACTTGGATAATATTCTCCCTAGGCTTCCTCAGAATACTAGTGTCCTAATGCAAGAAACTAGAGGTCCAAAGCTTGAGAAATGACAAGGTTATGGCTATGTGAAGTGGAAGGGTTTTTCTTGGTTTTTCAAGAGTTCTTTTCTCATGAAACTTGAACTCTTGAACTAAGTGTTTAACTATATAGGAGAGAGGGGAGGCAAGGGCTGTCATGGGGTGTCCTTGGGGTCCTTGGCCGGCCACACCATGGCAAGGTGGTGGGTTCAAGACTTCTAGGCTAAGGCATAGACTTTGTTGCCAAAGTCTTGATATTTTGCACAATTCAAGCAAAATATCTTTAAAGGTAAAATTAGATATTTTCCATTTCTTTGACCAATGAAAAATATCACTCTTAGCCATTCTAGGTTAGGGTTTAACCTATAGATTAGGGTAACTAGGTTAGGGATTATCAAGTCACTAATCAAAAGTCCATGAATAGTAAAATCTCACTAATCCTACTTAATTCCTAGAAAATTACCAAAATACCCTTAGGCTAAAAACCACTAATTTGATGTTCTAAGCCTATGGCTAAGCTCTCATGGTCATGGCAACTTCTAGGTTAGAGAAACTAGGGTTTACACTAAGTTATTCTAACCAAAATCACAAAGTTATAAGTCATGACTTAGCATGACTTTAGAAATGGTTTAACTTAACTAAATTCACCAGAAAATCACACTATGACTAAAATACCACTAATAAATAATAAAATAATAAATTTTCAAAAATCCCCAATTTTCAGAAAACAGGGTGTTACACCAGTTGTACTGGAGCCAGGAAATTTTTTAATTTTTTTTTTAATTTCCGGCGCCAGTGCAACTGGCGCCACCTTTAAAAAATTTAAAAAAAAAAATTGGGCGCCAGTTGAACTGGCGCCAGCTCCCTCTCCATGTAAATTTTCCAAACTTCTCCCTTTTACGCAAATAAGGTGAATTTCCACCCTATATGAAATTTTCTGAAAAAATTTACTAAACACTGAAAATCTCATATTTTTTATTATTCTCGCACAACTTTTTTTTTCTCATACCATATTATCTTATTGAAAACTATCTAATTTTCTATTTAGGATTATTAAAATTCTGACAGTGCTACCTAAATAGTGCTATTTAACGGTACGGTTAGTTTATATTACTCTATAATGAAGTTCGAAATCATCAATATTTGGTGTCCGAAAGTGGAAGTTGTCCAAGAAGAAGAAAAGAAAATTGGTGTTTGAAATAATTTTCCAAATATCGAACAAAAATTGATAAAAAAAATATAATTTCACATGTCATGCAACTTTTCTTCCTCTGCAGACTGGTACACATTTAACTTAATATTGAACTCTAGTTCGTCAGGAATATGAGCCGGATACATAGTTGACTTATATTGGTTGTACACGTATGGGAATTGGGTTATCATAAAATAATGCTTCTCCCATGTGGCCTAGGGTTATGTTTGAGTATTTATATTCTAACAATAATAATACCACTTATTAGTTGGCACTTGGCTGAGAGAGTTAACGTGATTAGAGACGGTTAGATCACGTTCTAGTAGCCTAATACCTAATATTAAAACATGAATATAAATGTGTGTACTTGTAAAAAGAAAAAAGAAAGTAATGCGCATTTCTATATATGTGGAGTAACAAGCAAGTATAGTCTAACGATTTACTAGGCATACAAACTGGAAGTAAGAGTATAGGGATTCATGTTGTACCACTCACTCGGATTGGTTTGCGGAAAGGAAACCGATTTCCTAGGCATACAAAAGTATAGGGATTCGTCCTGTACCACTCACTCGACTTGGTTTCGTTCGCGGAAGAGAGAGAAAATAATTTTTTTTTTTAGGTGTTTAGAAAATCTAGAAATATATTTACAACACATCTTGGCTTTTAATCCTAAATTTTTGGTTATTTATAAAGGCACTTTTTTTTCTCCCCGTTGGCCATAGTCCGTTGGAAACGGTGGAACACTCCAACGCACCAGTAAGAAGTGGACACCATAAAAAAATAAAAATAAAAATAAAGGTACATTTTTTTTGTAGGAAGAAGTCACAAAAATTTTAAAAAATTTACTCTCCAAAATATCTTATTAAAATTGTTAGGGGACATCATAAAGAAAATTCTTTGTTAAAGGATTGTCAGCCATAATCTTGATAGTCACGAATCTGTATCAAATTTTGAGGTTGAAAAATCCTAATTTTATATTCCCTACTTGGAAAAAAAACATTCATTAGAAAATCATTAATCTAGAATACAATAAATAATGTTTAAAAACACATGAGAATCACATAGAAATTAAAATTACAAAATATATAAGAGAATAACATAGAAACTAAAATTAAGAAAAAAAATTCTAAAATTGGAAGAGAAGAAGAGGAGAAATAGAAAGATTATCTTGTTTAGCGTTGGTGATGAAGTGAATTGGGAAGAAGAAAGTACAAAGAAGATTATTGTTGCCCCCAAATTGCAAAACCTATGATAGCCCCTCTGCCCTCTAACAATGGAGGTTTGTGCATTTATAAATAACCTACCAAAATTTAGGAGGAAAAATTAATCGGATTAATGGAGGAAACCATTTCCTCCGCTATTTTCCTTTTCTTTGTAAACAATTTTCCTTTCCTACTCATTTGGTTTCCAAACATACAAAATAAACGACTTTTCTTTTCCCAGATCATGATTCCGAGATCCTGATTCAGCAAACCAAATGTGACCTAAGATCCACCGGATTTCTCTTGTGCAGGCTCAGACCAACTATTTGCTTCTCCACCAATTGATCTGAAGAAAAACAAGTCAACCACTGCACAGAAAACTTCAAAGCAAGTGGTGCAACCATGTGGTCTAGCAAGATTTTGCTTAAGCTAAATGAACATTACGCAGAAAAGAGGACGTTAAGAGCAAAAAAAAAGGTTTAGCTCATAGATCACCAGAAAAAGAACAGGTTCACAAAAACTGTACCAAGAAACTGCAATATAGTTAGTTAAATTTTACAGATTAATAAAGGTAATGTGAACAAAAAAAAAATTGACTCTCAGTTTAAGCAACCAAGCAACTCCTTGCTCAGCTTCGCTCCTAACAAGTTTATTCCTGCATCCAACAAGGCAGAACGAAATTCCCAGTATCAGAATTATCAATCTCACCAGTGACCATAAACATGGGTAACACCATTAAGTCATGTCAAGAAAAATCAATAAAAAATAATACACTACAAAAGATCAACAGCAAAACTGAGAAATACAACTTAGATTGTGCTTTTACAAGAACAAGACGTTCTCAATGCTTCAAGGGTGCAAGAATGTCTAGCTGAGGGCCAAGCTGCTGTTCGGCAGATTTTTCAGCCTTCAACCTGAGCTTCGCCAACTGTTTCCTTCTCTCGTAAGTCACCTGAGCACTCTCTTACCTCTTATTTTCGAGCTCCTGCACAAGCGGCATGAGCATGATTATTATAATCAAAACCAAATACACATTAAGACATGCATCAATTGCAACATTCATCCATTTGGTTGAGCATAAATAGTTAAATACCTGGAGGAGGAACTTAAAAAAAGGGAGAGTTGGAAGTGGATGATATTAATTTACAAGTAGAAAAGGCGATATTATTTTAAGGTAGGGTGATAAATGAAGATTAACATAGAAGTAGAATATTTATTTCAAAATAGTAAACAGATTCTAAGCATATGAAGACGATGAATGAATCATATTAGAAACTACAAACAACAAAAACATAGTCAAGCCATAATGAACTTTCAATAACATCGGCAAAATTGCAAAGATACTAGATGCTCCAAGTGATAACCGAGAAGGATATATAAGGATTCTGATATATATATATATATATATATATATATTATAAGAGAGAGAGAGAGAGAGAGAGAGAGAGAGAGAGAGAGAGAGAGAATAAGGGAGGTGAGGTGCCACTTATGGGTGGTGGCTATGTGTCACCCCCCCATGCTATCATCATGCACCAAAAAGTGTGCAAGTGCATGATGATAGCATGGGAGGGTGACATATAGCCACCTCACCGTGAGGTGGCACCTCACCTCCCTTATTATTATTATTATTATTATATTATTATTATATATATATATATATATATATATATATATATATATATATATATATATATAGACCATGAAGAGATCTACATAAATTATATTAAAATCAAGGTTCGAAGTATCGGTATCGGTATCGAACCATTCCCATGAGTATCGACAGTATCGGCACTATCGTAGGTTTCGGATCGGAGTATCGAATTTTTTGGTATCGGAAAGCAAATAATTATTCATAAAATATTAACATTTTAGAAAATATATTTTATACATTTAGGGATAATTTTAATATTTTTCAGTGTTGTTTTTTAGTAGTTTTGAAATTGAATGAAAAAGTAGTCACTCTTACCGATTGATTTACATACTATAGATAAGTTTTTTTTTATCTTTTTAATGCTTTTTTAACCTTTTTATGCTTTTATACCCTTGTTGATTTGTCTTTTTCGTTCAATTTTATTTACCGAACTGACCGAAAAAGAGACCCGAAAGTCGATATCGGTCAGTAATGGGTATCGGTCGGTATCGGATCGGGATATACAAAACCGTATCGGTATCGGCCGATACTGCGAACTATGATTAAAATAGTTTAAATATGATTTGAATCTATTTTAATTATGATCTGTTATAGATATGTTTTTAGGACTTTCGATATATGTTTAGCTAGATAATACCAGGATTTTAGGATTTTTTTTATTCTTAATTACGTAATTATATACATGCATACGGTCTAGACGACTCATTTTGAATCGTTTTCAAGAATCTTTATAATAGAAGAGATGTTCAAAAATGTGTGTAAATCTGAAATAAGAATGCCATGAGCAGGTAACGCATTAGATGACAGGATAACATAATCATAGAAAAGGGAAATTCTATAGGCACTTCAAAAATTGCTTGCCATGAGCAGGTAATGCATTAGGTGACAAGATAACATAATCATAGAAAAAGGGAAATTCTATATGCACTTCAAAAATTGTTTAGGACAGTCCATTACTTCAGGACATCTCAGATTTTTTCATTTTTTACTCAGGACAACCTCAAATTTACTTTGGGCTGCTCAACCCCCAAACCTTTCCAAAACCCTTCATTCTAAATTCTCAAACCCCTTTATCTCTTTCCTTATTCAAATTCCCTTCCCCCTCTCTCCAATTCCAAGCAATGCCTAAAAGTTAGATAAAATAGTTATAGAACTAATTTAGAGTTGATATACGAACTTTCAACCCTAAAAATCAAATTTAGGGTTTCAAAAAACCGAACAGAGCCGACAGTCGACATTCAAACCAATAACACTGTAGGCAAATTCTACAGTCCTATAGTATATATAGGACTGGAATTTTCCTACAGTCCTATAATATCCGTAGGACCGTAGGAAATCCTACAATTCTGGATTATATATGGATTGTAGAAAATTCTACAGTCATGTATATAAGTAGGACTTTAGAATTTTCTTACAGTCCAAAAGGATTGGGAGCCAAAATATATGTTGGCAGTGAGTTCCAATTAGAATTGTCAACTAGCTGACGATCCTATCGTAATTAACGACTGTCAAATAAATTTGACAGTCCTATCATAATTTAGAACTGTCAAGTTTTCTGACAGTCCCAAATTATTGGGAGCTTTAATATACTGACAGTGAGTTTCAATTAGGACTGTCAACTTTGTTGACAGTCTTACATTATGGTAGGACTATCAACTTTGTTGAGAGTCCTAAAGCAAAAAATTTGGACTACCCTTAAGGAAAAAAAAAATGAGTGGCAAACTGATAAATAAAACAAGAAAAAAATTGGGCCTTCTTAAACAATTTTTGAAGTGCCTATAGAATTTTTCCATAGAAAACTGGAGGTGGTTGTCACGATCCGCACCCGGAAGATTTGGGCATGAGTTGTGATACGTCCAGCCTACATTGCAAAGTCGGCGGTAGATAGGTCTAGACTAACATCCAACAAATCAAGCAATATAAATGAGTGGTTAAATGTAAAAATAAAATACTCAATCATAGACACTAAAGGTAGATAAAGATAATAAACAAATAAATGTTCCAGAAAGACATGGAGTCACAAGTCTAAGACATAAGTCTAAACCAGAAAAAAATATACATGCCAACTGTAAATTAATTGGAGACAAATCCGATAATAACAAATCTAGTCTAACAATACTATGTGGTGTCATCTGGAACCTTAGTAGCAACCTGGCCCTCCGAAAAGGCAGGACCAGACTCAGCTAAACCCTCCTGGGCACCGTAAGAAGTGGGACACCAGTCCTCAAGGTCAAATCCTAAAATATTAATATCCAGTCAGGATTGGAGCAAAGTACAATCAATGAAAAATATACTGGTAAATAACAGAGACTATAAAACAAGAATATAATAAATGTAATAAATGATAAAAGAAGACAACTGAGAATCACAGATGACATGTATAGTAAAATAAGTACAACTAGAATCATGACAGTAAACAGGAAAATAAAAATCAAGATAACATAGTAAATGTCTACTATTTCTAGGTGTTTGAAATACTTTGTTATGTAGCCGTCTTAGGTGCAGCAGGAGTATCATGTCCGGCTATTCATACGTGAGTGTATGATTAGCTATCCATAGGAATCTACCACAAAAATCTAAAGATATTGATCACATATCAATTAGTATTTCTCCGTCCCAACTAATACAAATGGATCCAAATCACGACACGTTGCAACACGTAAATCACAATGCATGAACTAAACACAAGCATAATGATCACGGTACGACAATAACATGAAATACACATCTCTTGATTAGGAATCCATGCATTATCAATCCATGTAACAAACATGCCAAGAATCAAATAAACATTACTAAAACATGTATTATAGAAACTATAATTACTGAAAACAATCAGCGAATGTACTTTCCTTTGTTCCTGAGCTTGAAATAATAACTCAGATTCTGTATCGATGTCCAAGACCTATATATAATATAAGATCAGCATCTATCCTAGAGTCTGATATACTTACAAAATATCATTTCTATTTATACATAAGGTAGACTATGATTCACAAGTAAAAAAAACTTGTATAGTATTATGGTCATCTAGCAACTTGTTATAACTAGTTTTGAAGAAAAGACATAATTAGGTGGGCGTTTGGAATCTTTTAAGGGTTAAATGTAAACCTAGATTATTATTGTTTCTATCATACTATTAAACTTGTGATATTAGTGTAACACTTACTACAACTAGTCTTAACAATGCAACTAATGTTCCTATAAACAATTCTAAAACAAGTATCAAATGGGTGTGACACTATAATGGTTATAGTCTCAAGTCGCCAACTAAACAACTAATGTCGTAAATCATACTAATACTCAATCATTCTAACACATGAATAAAAACAGATAGATTTGACTACGTTCAATCCTACAACTTGTCAGGTTGTCTACATATGTTCAAGTGAACGACGACGTCTACAACATACCATTTTGAAAGTATCAACCCTGTGTGAACCCCTATAGGTTTCTAACTAATAATACATCAATATAACATGTTAAAATATGTTACTAAAGAGTACAAAACAAAATATAATCTAACACATGTCATGACATAAGGTGAAATTGACATTTTCTAACATCAACGTACACGCTGAAATGAACCGTCTAGAACGCCTATTTTAGAACATAAAATGATATAAATTATTCCCTAGGCTGGGTTTTTGGTGATAATCATGGGGTAAAAGTTTCGTAAGAGTTAGAGAAAAATTCGTACATAAAATGTTAGAGTTTGTCATGTTCTAGCGCTGAATTCCAGTTCTGGATTTTAATGTTTTTTTTGACAAAACATGGTTCCACCCTATTTTAGCATGTAATTAGTACAAAATAAAATATTGGCATGTTAGGGGGTGATTAGGGTCCTAATTGTGAAAGTTTCGGCCAGAAATAATATTTTTTTACACATAAAATATCGCACACGAAAACATATCGTTGTTCTGGAATTTATGTTAAATGAGACAAAATAAAAGGTTTCCTCCTACCTAAACACATTTCTAACATGAAATATTTATAGCATAAGTTAGGGGGTAACATGGTTACATATTTCTGAAGGTTTTGTGCAAAAAAAAGTGAGTATAACATGTGTAATTAGGTGTACAAACTGAAGTGGACAGAACTGAAACTATAATTAAAAACTCGTATTCGTCATCTTTTAAATTGGTTGCCATATTTTAATTATGGTTTCTACCTAAAGGATCAATGTATCTAGTTGTACCCTAAGTTAGGAATCATAAAATAACAAGAAAAATACATTATATACCCGTTTTGGGATCGTTGTACAGCCGCGACACCAACGGATTTCAGCATGGACACTTCTTCAGAAAACGTCTCTACGGAAGGGTAGCCAACAAGAAACCATAACTAATTATATATCAAATCGAAGGTAATCGAAGCGCTACGAGATGGAAAAGGTTTGGAGAAGTTTTACCAAATGGTTTGGTGTGCACACCCAATTCTTTGCACAGAATTCGTGGACAGCACTCTGTTCTGGACACGTCGTCGTGCGAAAGAGGTTTAAGGGGTCAAAACTCCATGAAAATTATGTAAAAATATGGAAATGAAAGATAAGAGATAGAGGAAGATTTTTCGTAAAGGGCTCGAGGCTCGTACTTATTTTTCGTGGTACAAAACGATGCTGAAGACAACACAATCTAACAGTCCTGTTCTGGAATCACCTTCAGTCCAACTAGTTTGTGAGAGAGTTTTGGATAGAAAATGAATGAAATGAAGAAAAAAAATGACCCATAGGACTTAAGGGTTGAGGGGGAAGGTTGTGGCAAACTTTTAGGAAAATGGGGTAGTGGGAAGGTGGTTTTGGCAACTAAAAGTGATGGTCACCACTTAAATTCGAAAATACATGTAAGCTAAAGTTGTGTGCTGTCCACACACTTGTGTGTGCACCACATGGGTCAAGGGCTTGATTAGGGTCTTCTACATCTTGTGCAAGTGTGGACCAAGTTTTGATCGGAGTTGATTTGATTGGGTTTAGGTGGTCTACACTAGCCACTAACACCACTTTTCTAGGCTGAAAGTATACTCAATAAAACGCACCTAGACAAGTCTAAAACTTGTGTTACACCTTGAATTATCTAAGAATATTCAACCTTTAATATAGTATTATAAATATATTTATATATAACATGCACACAAATAAAAATTATTTGAGCTATGATTTGTAACCTTCATTTTTCCATGAATTAAATCATTTATTTAATTAGAAGTAGTGTACTTAAATCATAATTCCATATATATATATATATATATATATATATATATATATATATACTTGTTTGCATGTTATATATAACTAAATATATAGTACTATGTTTAAGGTTAATAATTCATAGATAATACTATGGTTTTGGACTTGGCTAGGTGCATTTTAGCTAGTTTAATTTTAGCCTAGTTATGATGGTGCGAGTTACTAGTGTAGGTCACTCAAATCCAATCAAATCAACTCCGATCAAGCCCAAATTTGGTCCACACTTGCACAAGATATAGAAGACCCTAACCAAGCCCTTACTTGACCCATGTGGTGCACACACAAGTGTGTGGACAGCACCCAACATTAGCCTACATGTATTTTCGGATTTAAGTGGTAACCACCAC
>JANAVB010041620.1:13900867-13947068 GCA_029216955.1 Iris pallida | reverse complement strand
AAATACTATTTTAACTAATTTTTGGAATTTTTATAAAATTCATAATATTTTATTATTGTTTTGGAACTAAATTAATGGGTCGATTTGAGGAAGTCATATGTGGCATTGACATAAGACCTCTTGTGAAAGGGTTTTTTCTATTGAAAATAGCATTATAGAAATATATAAATTTTTACAGATAAATTTTAGAATTTAAATATATATTTTATTATAATTGTAAAGTATTTACGAGAGATTTTGTTACCTATATGTACTTATATAATAAATACAGTGTCGTATCAATGTTATAAAAACTAGGAGATGTATATATTCATATAATCGATACATGATGCATTGATATAGAATATTAAATATAATATATTATTATAGGTGAGCTTGGGAGGATCGACAAGAACACCGGAATTGGTCAGGACCACCCGCAGACAGCAGTTACAGGCAAGCGTTTGCCTTCGTTACAGATTATTCTTTTCTATTTTGTTGTTCTTTTTGTTTAGCATTACATGACGTAGGATGTTGATACTTAGTGTCTATTTATAGACGGGTGTCGATGTCATGATAGTGACATCGAGTATTGACATTAGGCATTACGTACATACTGATGTGTCCATTGACACAAATGACCATAGGACACCGACACATTCATGATGCGAGGTTTACATGACTATTCGTGATAATGACCTCGTGTTAGCATTCTAGATTTCTTTATTAGTATTGCTTCTACTTTTGAGATGACTGTACAAACTTAATATTGTTAGATTCTAGACATGGGATTGGGGAGAACTTGACTACAATACCAGACCTATTGTCGTGTGGCCCATTTTTTTAATGATCTTTATCTCTGTAGCAGAGTAAGGGATTATCACTGTTGAGAATTGATTATCCTTGGTGCCACGACACAGGTACTGGGGACAATACCCTACTGAGGTGCCAGTGAGCCTTAGTGGAAGGGGTCTGGTATTCAAGAAAAGTATCTCACTTGCATAGCACATATACGGATACAGTAGATTGTCTTAGTTCATATTTTTATTTCTGTACCTTGGCCTGTATATTATGCACCTTGCTAGTCCACTGAGGACCTGGCTATTTCCTAGGAAGACTACCCGGAGGTCTACTGTTCGGGAGTTGAGACCAGAGGCGAACCGGCACAGGAGGACGAGATAGTTCCAGAGGATTTCTCGTGATCATATTACCTTCATATTTAGTTTTTATACATTATTCCTTTTTTTATCAGACTTGTAGTTGATTTGTACTATATTTCTATTTTTGTGGTTTCGGGATGTTTTATCCGCACAAACTCTATTACTTTCATTGCTGGATATTTGAGACATTTCCTTATTTATTCTTGATCTCTTTGTGGACTCTGTGGATGTGATTAGATGTATATACCTGTGGACTGTGTTGTATTTTTGGGTGTTATCATGATTTACAGCTTAAGTATTTCGCTAATGAGCTTGTTGTGTAGCTTGGCCCATTGGTGAAGTATTGTTGGCCTGTATTCGTATACCTGGTCCTACGTATTTTAGGACTGGGGCGTTACATTTTTTGTGGTGGCCATGCAGGTCAACGTTAATCACTTTGGTTACGTTATTGTACCGATGTGAGCCTGCAATTAGAGAGGAAACACCCATAGGATTATCCACATGCTTGATATCTTCTTGACTTCGTTTCGAACTCTCACTTGACTTTTCGATTTGCATCCAGTTTGATTATGTTCTAACGTAATCCTTATTTATTAGTGCTAGTAAGACGAATCTTCATAGTGGGCGTATCTTTCCCTTACTATCACATCAGTAAGGGCACAGACACTAGAAGCCATAAGTGCAGGTGGAGTCTTCGTGAATTTTGCGAAGTCGTGGTGATACCTAGGATAGTCATACTGCTACGAGCCTGCGACAATTGAGGAATAGGACTTGAGGATACATCCACAAACAAGATTGTAGACTTCTCTCCGACTCTTCATCATGAATGTTTCCATGTTATCTTCTTTTTCAACATGACTGCTTTTGTGTTCTTCCCTACTCATTTGACTAAACCCTTCTATGTTGACTTCTTGAGTAATTCTTCCAGTTATTTTTGTGCTAACTTGTTGGAAAGTGTCTATGGATTGGTCTAAGAAAAAGTTTGAGGAATTATATTTATCCTTGTATTATGGAATCAAAGTTTTTGCAGCCAGAGAAATACTGGCGAGGCAAGACTTCAGATAACGGCATCATGGCTACATATGTTTCTCGAATTTTACTTAAACCATATCCTATACATATTGACATATTTCCTATATTTTGTAAAAAGTTAATTCGAAAGTATTTTATGGATTTGGCCAAGATAATCTCAAGAATCAGTATTATATGGCATGGCAGATGTGCACTACAGCCATCCGTCGTACTATGGAACAAGAAAGTTATTTACAGCCAGATGTACACTGGCGTGGGCAGTAACTTTATGTGACATAATCACAGAGATATATAGTTCTCGAGTCTTACCTAGACTATGTCATGGTTCTTGAGTCTTACCTAGACTATGTCCTATGCATCTTGTTTGGCTTCACATCGTTCTTGGAAATAATTGGAGAACCTTTCTGCTTTGCTTGACCTTATCGTTGTTTGAATTTGGTATATAGGTTTGTCTGACCCAATTTTAGGTTCTGTTACCTTCTACTTATTAAATAACAAAAATAGTTAAACCTTATAGTTATATTATAGAATATAATTAAGCTAGATTATTGGTATAATTGTGAGGATGGGTAGCTAAAATAGTTAAACCTTGTCGGGTATTACCGTAGGTTTATAGAAAATTTCTCACGGATTGCAGAGCCCATGATGCAGTTAACGTACAAGGATCAAGAGTTTCGTTGGATTTTATAGAATTGAAGAAGGGGTTGACCTCAGCAACTATTTTGACGCTTCTTCTCGATCGAAAGGATTCGTGGTTTATAGTGATGCGTCAGATAGTGGACTTGGATGTGTTTTGATGTAACATGGAAAGGTTATAGCCTACGCATCGAGGCAGATGATGGTATATGAGTAGAATTAACCTACTCACGATCTGGAGTTATTAGCGGTGATCTTTGTATTGAAGTTATGGTGGCATTATTTGTACAGAGAGCATAGAGGCATTATTTGTACGGAGAGCGTGTGGAAATATTTATGGATCATAAGATCTTAAAGTACATCTTCACGCAAAATGAGTTGAATATGAGACAGAGACGATTGTTGGAGCTTATGACAGACTATAATATACATTTACAGTAACATCCTGGCAAGGCGAACGTAGTGACAGATGCTTTGAGTAGGAAGCCTACTGCATATTTTTGGCAGCATAGTCACAATTATTCGAGGATCTTTATGAGCTTGGAATAGAAGTCATTATGCCGGGACAACAAGGAGTACTTGCCAATCTTGAAGTACAGTTGTTACTTGAGGATTGAATAAAGGCAACATTAACTACAGATGCAAGATTTTGAAGACTTCGCGAAAGGATAGAGGCTGGAGAGCGACAAATGCTTGGACCAGAGCTTGTGATGCAGACAGTCAAAAAAAAGTGAAGTAGATTCAGAGTCATCTTCAGGCAGCTCAAGACCGGCAGAAGCATTGGGCCGATACGCATCGTCGACCACTAGAATTTAAGGAGGGAAAGCATGTATTTCTAAGGATTTCACCAACGTGCGCATCATTAGATTCGGGAGTAGAGCGAACTTGAGTCCAAGGTATATTAGACCGTTCGATATCATTGAGCGTATAGGAGAGGTGGCATATAGTCTTGCATTATCCCATCACTAGAAGGTGTGCATGATGTATTCCATGTCTCACAGTTGAAGAGGTATTTGACTGATACCAGTTATGTGGTAGATCACTCTGAGATCACGGTAGGACCCAGTTTATCATACGAGGAGCAACCGTTAAGTATCTTGGATACGAGTGAGAAGACACTTAGAGGCTGACGATTAGACCGGTTCAAGTTACATGGAGGCACAATTCTCTGAAAGAGTTAACTTGGGAGCGTGAAGATTCTATGCGTGAGCGTTATCCCCACTTATTCGTAGATGCCAGTAAGTCTTAGCGTAATTATTCATATGATAAGATTTTTTCTATATAATTATGTTTTTACTTTCAAGGACAAAATTTTCTAAGGTGGATAGTTGTAAGCCCCCTGATTTTTGGATTTTATTTTTAATTATTTTTAATCATTTTATATGGATATTTTAATTTATTAAAGTCAATAATGACTATGTTAGCAGTTTACTGTAGCTTTGATTTTTGAAGCACAACAAATATTGTTTTCTCAATTCCAGTTCTACATTTGATTTCTAGACTCGTCCACCTTCAGTTTGATATATCATGTCCCATCCAAATTTACTTTTCAACATTCTTTTGACTTCGCGCAACTTCGGACCAACTTAGGCCAATTTGAGCCATTGTAATTTTAATCCAACTTCCAATTTGCTTTTGGGACTTGACATAGATCGAAACCGTATGACCCAATATATGTTTTGACCCATATTGAGTCCACAATTCATATGCCTAAGGTGCACCATCCAATCGAGTTTCCATGTGCTACTTATATGCAAATGGCATATGCGACTCATTAAATTGATTTTCGGGTCCAATTTAATTAGTAATGCTACTCGGACCCTAACCTAGTCAACCCTACTAGTTTGAGCCTAACTAAGAGTACCAAAACCAAGTATACATAAATTTAAGAGAATTTTAGAGGTTTAATTACAGCCATATGCAATATTTTATATATTTGGCTTGGTCAAACATCTAACCAAAATAGTAAACCTATTAATAATAGTATGATTTGGAGAACCAAATCCTATCCAAATTAGATCAAACCAAAGCCCATGCACTAAATATATATATACCTAGAAAACCCTAGCCATACCCCTCTCTCATAACCGTCCACTACTCCATAAACCCCCCAAAACTAGCGGCTACCACTCCAAGGCTAACCCCTCATAACCGACCTCCTTTCCTTCTCAAAACCCTAAATTTCCTCGATCTTCGTGCCATCACCACCACTCACATGACCCTATCATCATCTCTTCCACCCTTGCAAATGGAGCAACCATGCGGCCGTTAGAGTGGTGCACGATGCGCTACTTTGGCCGAACCTTCGCCGAATCGAAGTCTGAAATGTCATAGCAGGTTAGTCGACTTGTAGACGACGTTTCACCCACTTTTTCTGATCCGTTTTACTTCAAACCAAATCTGAGATTTACTTTTATATGTCTATTCCAATCTTTGATCGCCGGATCCCCTAGTTCCAAGAGATTTGCCCGTGGCGTAAATTCTACGATAGGGTATCCATAACCGATAAATTCTATTGCGGGACACTTTTTGCCTATCTAAGTTCTGTTTCTAACCTTTTTATATTTTTATTCATAATCTAGACGTCGATAAATTTCTGACGCATATCTGAAAGTTAGGTTTCGCATCCATTTACAATTTTTAAAAATTCATAACATTTGTCGTGTCACCGAACTCCAAAAAATTTTGTTCACTTGTGTCCAAAAGTGTCAAAACTCCATGAATCCATGTTAAACTTTATGTTGTGCAAGGTTTATATTATAAATACTATTTTAACTAATTTATGGATTTTTTACAAAATTTATTTATTTTATTTTATCATTATTTGGAACTAAATTAATGGGTCGATTTGAGGAAGTCATATGTGGCATTGACATAAGACCTCTTGTGAAAGGGTTTTTCTATTAAAAATAACATTATAGCAATATATAAATATTTATAGATAAATTTTAGAATTTAAATATATTATTTTATTATAATTGTAAAGTATTTACGAGAGATTTTGTTACCTATATGTACTTATATAATAGATGCAGTGTCGTAACAACATTATGGCAACTAGGAGGCGTAGATACTCATATAATCGATGCATGATATGTTGATATAGAATATTAAATATAATGTATTATTTTAGGTGATCTTGGAAGGATCGACAAGGACGCCAGAGTAGGTCAGGACCACCCATGGACAGCAGTTACAGGCAAGCGTGCCTTGCCTGCGTTACAGATTATTCTTTTCGTTTTGTTGTTCCTTTTGTTTAGCATCGCATGACATAGGTGTTGACACAAAGTCACAATCAACCAAATATTGATAACATTGACTAAATAATATTTGTAATAATTCAATACGACACACGACGTCTACATTAAGCTCAAGTCAGACGACAGCTCAGTCTCCGCTTCTCAGTTATATTTGAGTCTGTATTTTACACTTTTGTTGAGTCTAGACTGATGTAAACTGTGTCATGCTGAGCTCTTGAGACTTGACCTATAGCCTACCCAATAATCCTCTAACTCACCATCCAGAAAAATACCCACTGGCCACTTAGACCAGCTCTGTGCTCTGGAGACAGAGTTCGGGCCGAACTCTGCCTCCACACAGAGTTCGGGCCGAACTCTGTTCCCTAAAAATCAGCATCCCTAATTTTAGGGTTAGCTAGTTGCTAGTTGTCCAACGGCCAAATATTTGAAATTTCCTACCCGAATTCTGCCTACAAAAACACTATAAATAGGCCATGAATCTCTCATTTCAAATCATCCAATCTTCTCTTCTCTTCTCTCTTATAGCTCAAATAAGCCATACCCTTCCCATCTACTAGCCATACGCCTCCTAAGTCTCGAGTGCTTAGCATCTCTCAGTTAGGAGTCTTGTGCAAGAGTTGAAGAAGTCGCTTGGAAAATTCCAAGCAAATCGCCACTGCGATCCTCTGTAAGAAGTTGACGTCTTATGAAGAAAAGGCATGGGTTGTAAACTACTATTTCACAAATAGTGGATTTAATCCTGAGCTAGAGTTCTCAGGCCTGGACTAGTCCTCCACGAAGGAAACCAGGTTAAAATCGCTGTGTTTGCGTATGCTTTCTTGCTCTTCATTTACTTTCCGCATTTTACTCTGATTATTTATAATTCGTGAAAGAGTTAATTTTAATTGGTTATTTTCTATATAAACTCTATTCACCCCCTCTAGAGTTGCCAACTGTTTTTCAATTGGTATCAGAGCTCTGTTCTCTTTACAAGGATTTACATCCTAGAGCTGATCCATGGCAACCACAATCCTTGATTTCCAATCACGGTGAAGGACAGTCCACCAATAGGCCTCCCCTACTCGATGGAACTAACTACACGTATTAGAAAACAAGGATGAGATTTTATCTCAAGTCTCTAGACTTTGACCTGTGGACTATCGTCACTGACGGTTACAAAAAGCCCGCCAGGATAGTTGTCAACGGTGATCTCATTGAGAAATCACATGACAAATATTCTGACGAGGAGAAGAAACAGGCAAGTCTAGACGCAAGAGCTATTAATGCTTTATTCTGTGCTATAGACAGGAATGAGTTCAACAGGGTATCCACATGCACCACATCCCACGAAGTATGGAAGCTTCTAGAAGTGACACATGAAGGAACCACCCAAGTCAAGGAATCAAAAATAAGCCATCTCACTCAAGAGTACGGCTTTCAAGATGAAGCCAAATGAGACGGTTACGCAAATGTTCAATGATTCCTCGATATCATCAACCCCCTGTCCTCGCTTGGGAAGCAATATTCAAATCACGAGAAGATTCGCAAGCTACTTAGGGGGCTACAAAAAATTTGGAACCCTAAGGTGACAGCCATCATAGAAGGAAACGATCTCACAACCATGTCCATGGTGACCTTGATGGGAAAGCTAATGACTCATGAGCTTGACCTCAAGGATTTTGAAGAGCCTGTTCCTAAGGCTAAGGAGATCGCACTCAAAGCTCACCGACGGAGGGCTGAACCCGAAGAACGGATGACGACAACTCAGAAGATGATGATCAAGCCCTCATGGTTTGCAACTTCAAGAAATTCCTTCGCTTCAACCGGAGAAAAAAGGAACCACAAGAAGATGGTGAAGAAGAGCCAACTTGCTATGGTTGCAAGAAGACTGGGCACGTCTGAAAAGATTGTCCATTCTTGAAGAAGAGCAACCGCTATGAGAAGCCATAGAAGAAGACTTCATCAAAGAAATATGCCAACACAAGTATTTGGCATGAAAGCGAAGCTAGTGACTCCGAGGAAGAAAAAGACTCTCCTCAAGATACGGCTAATGTGTGCCTAATGGCAACATCCGATAAGGTATCAAACGAAACCCTTGACGACTTCTCTTTTGATGAACTTGGCGATGTTTTCACTGATTTACTCGATGATCACAAAAAGATCATTGGTAAATACAAAACGCCAAGGACAAAATCAAAAGTCATGAAGTCGAAATTCAAAGACTTTCTCTATTACTTGATAACATTAGAGACACTTACCCACGGAAGTCACAGATGAAGTATCGAAGCTTAAACTAAGTCTTCATGATGCTGAAACACGTATTGAGCAACAAACACAAGAAATCATAACACTCAATACGATGCTTGCTGAAGAAAAGAGTAGACACAAGGTTTCAATGACGAAGATATATAGCTTAAATACTAAGGTCACTGAACTGCAGGCTGTCTCTAAGAGATTAGAGACTAGATTGGGAAAACAGGTGGTTCAACCTCAAACCCAATCTCATGAGACACCCACAAAGCATAACACTCCTCATGTTAGTCATCTGTATCATCCATCTACAACACATAATCATGCTTTCATATACACACAATTTCACAAAGGACACAAACCACATGCACGTAGAAATAATTATCATATGTCACAAAATCATCATGCTACACACAGTCATCATCATGTTACACAAAGACACAATCAACATCACTCCACGTATAAACAGTCTCACCATGCCATGCCATATAGACAAACTCATTATGCCATGCCATATAGACAGTCTCACCATGCCATGCCATATAGACAAACTCATCATGCCATGCCATATAGACAATCTCATCATGCCATACCATATAGACAATCTCATCATGCCATGCCATTTCAACATCATCACCATGATGGATCTAAATATCATCAATATTCTTATAGACATCATCAGCATGCTCCTAATGTGAAGAGAAATGCTACATGCACTTATTGTGGTCTACATGGACACATATCACCACAATGTAGAATCAGAAGATTAGTTGATAAAAAGATATGCATGGTTTCCAAAAGCTAACTTTTTAGGACCGTCAAAAACTTGGGTACCAAAGGTCACATCTACTCTTGATGTAGGTGGACCTTCCCTCCTCAACTAAGAGTAAGTGGATTCTCGATAGTGGATGCTCGCAGCACATGACGGGAGACGCACATCTTTTCGTATCACTATCGATGAAGAGAGAAGGATACGTATCCTTCGAAATAACCTAAAAGGTTATATTATAGGTAATGGTATTATTGGCTATCCTCCCTCTCCCGTAATAAAGGATGTCTGCCTAGTGACCGAGTTAAAGCATAACTTGCTCAGCATCAGTCATCTTGCTGACCATGGTTATGATATTAACTTTGGACAAAACAATTGCTTCATTTATGATAGGTCAACGGGAGAAATTGCTTTTGAAGGGAAAAGAGAGGATAACATTTATATTTCTATCTATCTATAGATACTAACAATGCAGGTAGATGTCTATATGCCCACAAAGGAACGATTACTTTGGCACCAGCGTCTTGGTCATGCCAATATGGATGCTATATCCAGGCTATCAACCAAACAGCTAGTGAGAGGATTGCCCGATATCACATTCAAAAAGGACACGGTATGTGCCGAATGTGAAATGAACAAGGCAACCAAATCCTCATTTCATTCCATCAACTCTGTAAGTACTACTAGACCCCTGCAACTACTCCATATGGATTTATTTGGTCCTAGTAGAGTAGCTAGTCTTGGTGGTAAGCTTTATGCATTTGTTATTGTTGATGATTTTTTGAGATTTACTTGGGTTTTCTTTCTCACAAACAAAAGCGATGCTATTTCGGTTTTTAAAGTCTTTGTAAAGAAAGTTCAAAACGAAAAAGGCTACATGATTACTCGAATCCGAAGTGATCATGGAGGCGAATTCAAAATTATGATTTTGAAAAGTTTTGTGATGCAAATGGTTTTGATCATGAATTTTCCTGTCCAAGAACTCCTCAACAAAATGGTGTTGTGGAATGGAAGAATAGGACTCTTAGCGATATGGCTAGAGTCATGTTGAATAAGTTTTCACTTCCGAAATACTTCTGGGCAGAAGCTGTCAGTACAGCATGCCACATTTTGAATAGGGTGCTTATTCGTCCCATTACGAAGAAAACACCCTATGAGCTTTGGTTTGGGAGAACCCCCAATGTTTCTTTTTTTAAAGTTTTTGGATGTAGATGTTTTATCCTTAACACCAAAGACAACTTAGGCAAATTTGATGCCAAAGCTGACGATGGTATTTTCCTTGGTTATGCTGCCAAGGGTAAGGGATATAGAGTCTTTAATAAACGCTCACTAATTATGGAAGAGTCAATAAATGTGACTTTTGATGAAGATAACAGTGCAGCAAGTACTCTTGATGATGACGTTGAGCCATCAACTTCTACTCCAATGAATACTTCTACCGAAACAAATTCTCTGGAAGGCTTGCCAAAGAAATTCTCTTTCAAGCCTTCTCATCCAGAAAATTTAGTGATAGGTGAAGTTTCACGTGGAGTAACTACCAGATTATCTCTAAGAGACTCTATTGCTAGCACTGCCTTCATTTCACAAGTTGAGCCGAAAAATATTTCTGAAGCTTTTAATGAAGAATTTTGGATTCCTGCTATGTAAGAAGAACTCAACCAATTCGAGAGGAGCCAAGTGTGGGAACTAGTTCCTAGACCGGCTAATCACTCGATGATTGGTACTAAATGGTGTTTAGAAACAAAGTGAATGAAGATGGTTCAGTCACACGCAACAAAGCTCGTCTAGTAGCTCAAGGATACAACCAAGAGGAAGGTATCGACTACGATGAGACGTATGCTCCGGTTGCTAGACTAGAATCCATTCGGATGCTTTGTGTATTTGCAAATTATCAAAATTTCAAATTATTTCAAATGGATGTGAAAAGTGCTTTCTTGAATAGGTTTATTAAGGAGGAAGTTTATGTTAAACAACCCCCTGGCTTTGAAAATCACAAATTTCCTGACCACGTGTTCAAGCTAAAGAAAGCGCTATATGGCCTTAAACAAGCTCCCAGAGCTTGGTATGAAAGGCTAAGCAGTTTCTTTCTTGAGAAAGGTTTTTCAAAAGGGAAAATTGACACTACACTTTTTATAAAATCTTTTAAAGACACTATTCTATTAATTCAAATTTATGTTGATGATTTCATTTTTGGTTCTACTGTTGAAACCCTCTGTCAAGAATTTGCCAAGTGTATACAGACAGAATTTGAGATGAGCATGATGGGAGAACTCAACTACTTTCTTGGTCTGTAAGTGAAACAAATGGCTAATGGAACTTTCATCTGTCAGTCGAAGTATACAAAGGACATGCTGAAAAAGTTCGATCTTGACAACGTTAAACCAATCAGTACTCCTATGGCTACTTCAACCAAACTGGAACCAGATGAGAGCGGCAAACCCGTAGATCAACGTAAGTATCGAGGTATGATAGGCAGTCTACTCTATCTTACTGCTAGTCGCCCTGATATAATGTTTAGTATTTGCCTGGGTGCTAGATATGAAGCAAATCCTATGGAATCGCACATGACCGCAGTTAAGCGTATCTTCAGATACCTTAAGGGTACTGTTACGGTGGGCCTATGGTATCCCAAGTCAACATCATTTGACCTCATTGGTTATTCTGATGCTGATTTCGCTGGATGCAAGGTCGACCGTAAAAGTACAAGCGGCACGTGTCATTTATTAGGAAAGGCTTTAGTCTCTTGGTTTAGCAAGAAGCAGAATTCTGTCGCACTATCCACAGCAGAAGCTGAATACATCGCAGGGGCGTTGTTGTGCACAAATTCTGTGGATGAAGCAAACCCTTGAAGACTACAATCTATCTTTCATGCACATTCCAATATTCTGTGATAATACTAGTGCTATCAACTTGACTAAGAACCCTATCTGTCACTCACGCACAAAACACATTGAAATTAGATACCACTTTTTGAGTGATCATCAGCAAATGGCACGATTAACTTAGAGTTTATTGACACTCATCAGCTAGCAGACTTCTTTACTAAGCCATTATCCGAAGAGCGCTTCAATTTCCTTTGTCGTGAACTTGGAATTTTAGATGAAGCTGTCATAAATTAAAACTCACCTGCGTAAATATCGATTATATTATGATTCTCTTACGATGAACTTGCTATGGGTACAAGCCGAAAGGGCCCTTCTGACAACAAGGCGTAAAAGCCTAAGCGACACGGTGCACTAGTCCACAGGACTACCGCTAGCTGGGATCCGGCCCCTACAGCTAACCCATGGCAACTTCAAACTATTGAATTATAATATATTTCCTTGTTTATTATATGGTTCGTTTTGATTTCTTACTGCTGACACACTATTTTTCAATTTCATCCTGCTATTATTCTACTTCTCTATCTAACTGTTTGAATCTTTCAAGCTATTCTGTCCTCATATCTTACTTGATTTCCTATACTTAACCATTTTTTCCATCATCTTGCCTGATTTCAGTTCTGGAACAATGACCCAGAACTCGGGCCGAACTCTGCCCCTAACAGAGTTCGGGCCGAGTTTGGTCCTCCTGTTCTAGAATCGGGGACAGCCTCAGCCGTTTGATCAAATGAGATCCTACGGTCCAGATTTACTCCGACCAAAGAAAACCCTCCCCTTATATTCAGGTTTTCCTCTATCTCCTTATTCTTACCATCACCTTCACCTCTCCAAACATATTTCTCAAACCCTAACCCTAGTTTTCTCTCCAAAGTACTCAATTTCTTATCAAAATCAAGGAGAAGGGCTATTTTCTCATTCTCTTTCACTGTTCATCGTTGATTTGAGGTATAACTCACTCTCCTTTTCTATTTCAATTTCTCTATTTTATGCAATGGCTCCTCGCTTGCCCAATCGTGGGAAGAGGACTCGAACCGAGGGTGCTTCCTCTTCGAATCCTCCTCCCCCCATTGAGCAACCCGTTGAACAACAACAACCCCCTCATCCGTTGTTCAACCCACCTCGTCCCCGCGACCCTAATACGTATGATGACTGATTGTTTGTATCACTAGACGCATCCAAGGTGGTTTAGCGACTTTCGGACTCATCCGGTATTGGGAGACATCCTATTAATTTTACCATCTTTTCTCAATATGAATCAATGTTTCGTGATTTGCTTAGATGAGTTAGTTGCTTCAAACTTTGTTATTTATCGTAGCGCCATACAAATGTTCTATTACAACTTGACTCACGATGCCACTCACATCTATTCCCGGGTTGCCGGTATTGATATTGCCTTTGATGATTCTGAGTTGGGCGAGTATCTTGAACTTCAAGATCTCGATATTTGGGATAAGCTTGTGGAAGCTCGTCAATTCCAATTTGTTAGTGAAACTTCCCTTGAGAGCTTCAAGAAGGAACTATGTGCCCCTAATATATGTCCTCGCAAGCTTATGGCCAAGCACCTCAACCCGTATTTCTATGAACTTCATCGAATTATTTTTAACACTATTCTGCCAAAAGCTGGCTCAACCGATGAAGTCACATATTTTGAGATCTTTGCTTTGTATCATTCATTATCGCATCCCGTTCAATCTTTCACGTTCCATGATGGACTGGATGATAAACTGTAGGAAGAAACCACGAGCCCTGGTTTATCCTTTGTATCTTCCTATGGTTTTTCGTACGTTCATTGTCCCTATTCATGATTGTCCTTTCTTGCCTGCTCCTGCATTCCTTTCCAAGGTATGACGTCTTCAGGCAGTCGTAGCCTCTCCTACCACTTCTGAGCATTCTGACGATGAGGAGCCCGACGCCCCTCCACTTGGACAGGATGCGCCACCTCCTCCTGCTACTCTTGACTCCATCCAGACCATGCTCAGAGATCGTTTCGTATTGGAGGACGATCGCTGGACTCAGATGGACTACCATACTACCCTGCAGATGAGTGCCCTCAGCAACTCGTTGTACGATATCCGGTATTCCATGTCTCGTCACCCTTCTATGCCCATTCCCATGGAGCGGGATCCTGGTCGCGCTGGATATCGCATTGACGATCCCTGGGTCATGCGTTACCTGGATCCGGATGCCGCTATTGTGGACCCCAGTCGTTCATTCACTGATCATTCAGACTCCGCTGGGCCTTCTCGTGCTCCATGATGGAGATGGCTTCTACCAGATGATGCTGCTACTGATCATAGTTTATGCTTTCTAGTATTTTCAGTTGCTTAGTTGGATTTCTGTACTTGGTTTATCAGTACTCTTTATGTTTTAGTTGTGATGACTCTTATATGCTTTAGTTATGAGTTGTGACTCTAATGTTTCTGGTAGTTTTGTTTCCTATGCATTTGCTCATTCTGTTAGTCTATATGTTGTTTCTTCTCTTTTGGTGTGTTTGCCCATTATTACTTGCTTCTTATTATATTGCTAAATGCCAAAAGGGGGAGAGATATGTATATTCTGTGGTATATGTGCTTTTTGGTGCTTTTGGGAGATATTATTTATCAGGCCAACAGGTTCAATGCATTATTTACGGGGGAGCTATTGTTTCTAGCTCGGCACCATTCACCGGTTACGGGGGAGCTATTATTCTAGCTTGGCATCGATTATGGGGGAGCTATGTTTTTGTGATCAACTATGTCCAGGTATGAATATTGAATATACATATATATTTTGTCAATTATCAATATGGGAGAGATTGTTGACACAAAGTCACAGTCAACCAAATATTGATAACATTGACTAAATAAATTTGTAATAATTCAATACGACACACGACGTCTACATTAAGCTCAAGTCAGACGACAGCTCAGTCTCCGCTTCTCAGTTATATTTGAGTCTGTATTTTACACTTTTGTTGAGTCTAGACTGATATAAACTGTGTCATGCTGAGCTCTTGAGACTTGACCTATAGCCTACCCAATAATCCTCTAACTCCACCATCCAGAAAAATACCTACTGGCCACTTAGACCAGCTCTGTGCTCTGGAGACAGAGTTCGGGCCCAACTCTGCCTCCACACAGAGTTCGGGCCGAACTCTGTTCCCTAAAAATCAGCATCCCTAATTTTAGGGTTAGCTGGTTGCTAGTTGTCCAACGGCCAAATATTTGAAATTTCCTACCCGAATTCTGGCCGAATTCTGCCTACAAAAACACTATAAATAGGCCATGAATTCTCTCATTTCAAATCATCCAATCTTCTCTTCTCTTCTCTCTTATAGCTCAAATAAGCCATACCCTTCCCATCTACTAGCCACACGCCACCTAAGTCTCGAGTGCTCAGCATCTCTCAGTTAGGAGTCTTGTGCAAGAGTTGAAGAAGTCGCTTAGAAAATTCCAAGCAAATCGCCACTGCGATCCTCTGTAAGAAGTTGACGTGCTCTTCTGAAGAAAAGGCACGGGTTGTAAACTACTATTTCACAAATAGTGGATTTAATCCTGAGCTAGAGTTCTCAGGCCTGGACTAGTCCTCCACGAGAAAAACCAGGTTAAAATTGCTGTGTTTGTATATTTCTTGCTCTTCATTTACTTTTCGCATTTTACTCTGATTATTTATAATTCGTGAAAGAGTTAATTTTAATTGGTTATTTTCTATATAAACTCTATTCACCCCCTCTAGAGTTGCCAACTGTTCTTCAATTGGTATCAGAGCTCTGTTCTCTTTACAAGGATTTACATCCTAGAGCTGATCCATGGCAACCACACAATCCTTGATTTTCAATCACGGTGAAGGACAGTCCACCAATAGGCCTTCCCTATTCGATGGAACTAACTACACGTATTGGAAAACAAGGATGAGCTTTTATCTCAAGTCTCTAGACTTTGACCTGTGGACTATCGTCACTGACGGTTACAAAAAGCCCGCCAGGATAGTTGTCAACGGTGATCTCATTGAGAAATCACATGACAAATATTCTGAGGAGAAGAAACAGGCAAGTCTAGACGCAAGAGCTATTAATGCTTTATTCTGTGCTATAGACAGGAATGAGTTCAACAGGGTATCCACATGCACCACATCCCACGAAGTATGGAAGCTTCTAGAAGTGACGCATGAAGGAACCACCCAAGTCAAGGAATCAAAAATAAGCCGTCTCACTCAAGAGTACGAGACTTTCAAGATGAAGCCAAACGAGACGGTTACGCAAATATTCACAAGATTCTCGACATCATCAACCCCCTGTCCTCGCTTGGGAAGCAATATTCAAAATCACGAGAAGATTCGCAAGCTACTTAGGGGGCTACCAAAAATTTAGAACCCTAAGGTGACAGCCATCATAGAAGGAAACGATCTCACAACCATGTCCATGGAGACCTTGATGGGAAGCTAATGACTCATGAGCTTGACCTCAAGGATTTCGAAGAGCCTGTTCCTAAGGCTAAGGAGATCGCACTCAAAGCTCACCGACGGAGGGCTGAACCCGAAGAGACGGATGACGACAACTCAGAAGATGATGATCAAGCCCTCATGGTTCGCAACTTCAAGAAATTCCTTCGCTTCAACCGGAGAAAGAAGGAACCACAAGAAGATGGTGAAGAAGAGCCAACTTGCTATGGTTGCAAGAAGACTGGGCACGTCCGAAAAGATTGTCCATTCTTGAAGAAAATCAACCGCTATGAGAAGCCATACAAGAAGACTTCATCAAAGAAATATGCCAACACAAGTATTTGGCATGAAAGCGAAGCTAGTGACTCGAGGAAGAAAAAGACTCTCCTCAAGATACGGCTAATGTGTGCCTAATGGCAACATCCGATAAGTATCAAACGAAACCCTTGACGACTTCTTTTTGATGAACTTGGCGATGCTTTCACCGATTTACTCGATGATCACAAAAAGATATTGGTAAACAAACACGCCAAGGACAAAATCAAAAGTCATGAAGTCAAAATTCAAAGACTTTCTCTATTACTTGATAACATTAGAGACACTTCACCCAAGGAAGTCACAGATGAAGTATCGAAGCTTAAACTAAGTCTTCATGATGCTGAAACACGTATTGAGCAACAAACACAAGAAATCATAACACTCAACACGATGCTTGCTGAAGAAAAGAGTAGACACAAGGTTTCAATGACTAAGATATATAGCTTAAATGCTAAGGTCACTGAACTGCAGGCTGTCTCTAAGAGATTAGAGACTAGATTGGGAAAACAGGTGGTTCAACCTCAAACCCAATCTCATGAGACACCCACAAAGCATAACACTCCTCATGTTAGTCATCCGCATCATCCATCTACAACACATAATCATGCTTTCATATACACACAATTTCACAAAGGACACAAACCACATGCACGTAGAAATAATTATCATATGTCACAAAATATCATGCTACACACAGTCATCATCATGTTACACAAAGACACAATCAACATCACCAACGTATAAACAGTCTCACCATGCCATGCCATACAGACAAACTCATTATGCCATGCCATATAGACAGTCTCACCATGCCATGCCATATAGACAAACTCATCATGCCATGCCATATAGACAATCTCATCAGGAGGACGAGATAGTTCGGAGGTTTACGGTTCGAGAGTTGAGACCGGAGGCGTACCGGCACAGGAGGACGAGATAGTTCTGGAGGATTTCTCGTGATCATGTTACCTTCATATTTATTGCTACAGTATTCCCTTTTCTTTTTATCAGATTTGTACTGTTTATATTTCTGTGGTTTCATTACTTTTACTGCTGGATATTTGAGACATTTTCTTATTTATTCTTGATCTCTTTGTAGACTCTGTGGATATGATTAGATGTATATAGCTGTGGACTGTGTTGTATTTTTGGGTGTTATCATGATTTACAACTTAAGTATTTCGCTAATAGGCTTGTTGTGTAGCTTAGACCATTGGTGAAGTGCAGTTGTCATGTATTCGTATAATTGGTCCTACGTATTTTGGGACTGGGGCGTTACATCAACTGCCGATTTTCCTCTGGTCGACTGAGATCCCATCTCCAGTCACGACATGACCCAGGAAATCAACTCGATCTAGGAATATTCACTCTTCGAGAGCTTGCCACAAAGCTCCTTCTTCATGAGAGTCTCCAGAACCACTCTCAAGTGCTCCTCATGCTCATCTGGGATCTTTGAGTACACTAAGATATCGTCGATGAACACCACCAAAACTTGTCCAAGTACTGGTGGAACACCTTGTTCATCAGGTCCATAAACACCATCGGGGCGTTAGTCAACCCAAACGGCATCACCATAAACTCAAACTGGCCATACCGCGTCCTGAATGCTGTCTTCAGGATATCCTCCTTTACCTTCATCTGATGGTTGCCTGACCTCGGATCAATTTTAGAAAATACCCTTGCTCCACTCAACTGATCAAGAGATCATCGATCTTCGGCACCGGGTACTTGTTCTTGATCGTATGGTTGTTGAGTGCCCTGTAGTCAATACACATCCGTACCGACCCATCCTTCTTTGGCATAAAAAGCAACGGGGTACCCCATGGTGAAGAACTCGATCAAATGAAGCCCTTGTCCTGAACTCATCCACCTGTTTCTTCAACTCCACCGACTTTTTTTTTACCCTATTGACATAGCTGAGATATCGGCTCTACGTCGGGCACCAAGTCTATAGAGAACTCCACATCTCTATCCGATGGTAGTCCTGGCAAGTCCTCCATAAAACATCTATGAACTCTGCTATAATGGATATGGCACCGTCTGCTCCCCAACTGAAACTCAGTAGAAGACTCCGCTTCTCTGCTTTGCCTTCCGTCTGGCGAACTCGAAATCTGGCTCTCCCGGCACTAAAAATAACTGCCTCCGCGATAATCTATCCGGGCATGATGTCTGCTCAACCAATCCATACCGAGTATAATGTTGTAGTTCGGTAATGGCGTCACGAGTAAACTCACATCCAACTCTCAGTCTTCCAAAACAACTCTCTGATCCTTACAAATATCACTAACTAGGATAATGCCACCCCAGTCATGATATTGCACGTCATAGGCAACGATTCAGAAACAAGATGGTGTCTAACAGCAAATGATACAACACAAAACTATGGGAAGTACCCGAATCAAACAATGCAAATACAGAAATGGAGTCGAGAAGAATAGAACCTGCGATCAGATCTCCTAAGGCCTCTGCATCCTCAGTTGCCATGGCAAAAGCTCGCCCCTATTGGCCTCCCCTGGCCTGCAGTTGGTGCTGGATGAACTTCTGCTGCTATGTCTGCAACGGTGGTCCCCTCTCTGGCCTGCTGGAGCCTTAGCTCCTACTTCTGGCCGGATGAACTGCAGCTATGGGACAGTCTCTTATTTGATGGTCCAACGATCCACACATCAGACACTTCTCCAGCCTCTTCCAACAATCGTTCCATCCGTGCCCTGGCTTCTTGCAGAAGGTGTAACTAATGGATGGTTGGTGTCTGGGTGCCTGCTGCTGCTGTCTCATACGCTGTTGCACCTGCTGAAAAGGTGCACGACCCTGTCCCTAAAACTGCTGTTGAAACGGCCTCTGCTGCTGCTGCTACTAAAATATGGGGCCTCTTGGCCGGACATCCACTGCTACTAGCTCCGTGCACATCATGACCTCTCTTCAGCTTCAGCACAAGGTCGTCCTCCGCTGCTATGGCTCCTGACAGAATCTCCTCAAAGGTGGCATTTCTGTCACTTTGGTCAACAACTTAACTTTCTTAACCAAACCCTTCCTGAACCTTCTAGCCTTCGCCGTCTTGCTAAGGCCCTCAATAAATCTGTCCAAACGGCAGAACTCACTGGCGTACTCTTCCACTGTCTTGTTCTCCTGAACCAAACTCTCAAAGTACGTCTCCAAGGCGCCGAGTGCTATATCGGAAAAGAACTTGTCCTTGAAAAGCTTCTTGAAAGCCTCCCATGTCTGCCCCTCCGTTCCCACCCTAGGGTCAGTCTGATACCATGCGCGGGCAAGGTCCTGTTTGGCTCTGTCGCCTCTATCTAGATTCCAGCTGGTATTATTGCCAGACGAAAGATCTCCTCTATGTGCTCGATCCAGTCGTCGGCATATAGGATACCCTCTGTACCATTAAAATCCCTCAGCCGTATCTTTTGGAAGTCCTGAATGCTCGGGTCCTCGGGTGATACTGCAGCATCCGCCCTCCCTGTGGCTGGACGGTAACCCCCTCCACTGTCGTTATAGCTAGATGGTGGGCATTGTCAATGCCCTGCCTAAAATTAGCAGACTGACGCTACTGGGCCTCCATCATTTGGGGAAAGAAGGCAAAAAGCTGAGCTATATCCACTGATCCCGAAGGTGGCTGCTGCTGGGATACCTCCGAGATGACTGGGGTAGGCCTCCGAACAGGTGGAGGTGCACCCCCAAACGCGACAGATGCTCCAATATAAGAAGGACAAGGGGAGCTACGGTCCCAGGGCTCTGTCGAACCGGGCGAGAAGTGGCAGACATCTTGGCGGTATCCCCAGGGCCGAAACGATGAAATCGTGTCTGTACCATCATAGAGACAGATCAAACAAAAATCGATACTGAGAAAGAAGCGATATAATCAAAGGAGGACAATTTATTTCAAAGGAAAGCAACATCATCAAGAATTTAGAGGCGGGAATTTAGATAAGAGTTTTTCCTAAATGTGATTGAGTACCTCAAAAACTTATATCCTATATCCTACTGCAGGCTGTAGTGATACTCTAGTTCGAATACCACTACGAAATTGTACTAATTGCGACTCTCTAGACCTACATGGTCCACCATTAAAAATGTGTCACGACCCGCACCCAGTGTAGGGGCACGAGAAGTGGATACGTCCAACCTACGCCGCAGTATCGACGGTAGAACGCTGTCCTAGGTCACATACATATAACACAGTATAAATGTACCTGTACAAGATATACTCTCCAATCAGAGGACAATACAGAAGGTACAACTAAATCAAAATTCTAAGATGGAAATAGTACGATAAGATAGATATGAAATTCAAAAGAGAAGATACAACGAATGAAATAAGTCTAAGTGTCTAAACGATGCAACATCTCAACATCCAAAAATAATACAACTCAGATGTCAAATACAAATAACATAATGAAATAAGAAAAAATGCCTAGCTATCTAGCCTAATCATAGGGGTGATGTCCTCAACTAGAGCTGGATCCTCCTGTGGGTCCAACTCACAAGTATCGTCTAGATGGGCTCCATAGTAAGTAGGACAGAACTCCTCAGTGTCATCTGTAATATTTTTAACAGGTCCAGTCAAGATTAAAAGATACAAATCTTTTACACTATTTATATCCTGGTAGGAATAGTAAAATAAGCAATAATAAGATACATGAAGTGTTGTAAGAAATGTACATGAAAGATAAGAGAGATATTTATAAATTAGAAATATATATGGTAAGTAAGAACTGTAAGTGACTAAGTGATTTAGAGTACAAGATGGTTGTAATCGGCTTGGTGTTGTACACGACTAAGTTATAGAGTTTGGACACGAGTAAACTAATAGGAATAATCACATAACCACTTCTACTCTCCCGCCACCAATCAAAACACAAGGATCAATGCAAGCTATGTTACATACACGATGATTAGTTTGCACAAGAAGATCATGTGAGCACACGAGAGTACATGAGAGCACATGATTGTATACGAATATCACGAATACAAGGAGTACACGATGCTCATGATAAAGTACACGAATATGAAATACCGATGTATCCGCTAAGGGAATAACATCGCATTAAAAGATCCATATAGTACTAATCTATGATAACAAGTGTGTAGAGGCTACAAATCAAGCTGCGCCGCTCCTGAAAGTCATATCATCAGGTTGCGCCAACATCAAGTTGCACAACATCAGGTTGCACAGGAGAAAGGTTGTGCGAGTGCCACGTGGCGCACTTCCTCATGAAGCTATAATGGCATCATCATTGCCTGACAGTGACAACAGCCATATCAAAGAGAATCTGTTCGAATCCCGCGCAACACGGAGGTCGAGAAAATTTGGTCAGATTTAATGACAGCTAACAGTTTGCGTAACGTGTCAGGGTGCGCAAGATGTACTTAGGCACAAGTTGAAGATGACAGCTAGTAGTTTGCGTAATATATCAGGGTACACGAGGTTGAACCCCGGCGCAAGTTGCTAGGTTGTGTCCCCGTACAACCTGATGAAGCTCGTGCATAGTAATCGAACAGTATCCAGAGCAGGGTGACGTAGCGCGTATGCCACTAACTTCGTAGAACGTGCCCACTACACTACCCACGACCACGCGCATCTCAATCAAACGATACCACACATCCACAGTAGTTAGTGCAACAGCTCGCACAAGTGAACAGGAGGCACGCAACCTCAAGTGCGCGCAACCCAGAATAACTGCTAAACAGTTATTTTAAGAACTCTATAAATAAAGTTTCAAATCAGTCTCAAAGTATCTCGAATGATCATAATCTCCTGCTAAAGTGCTGTTGCATCCTCCAGAGGCTCGTGTCTTTGATATCATATCGTCCAAGGGATAAAGTGATCATCTTCTGATCAGATTTCTATAGTTGTACTTCCCCAGAAATTAATTGTACTCTTTGTACTTTTTCTCAGTTTGTAGAAATTGAATTTTTTTTTTTTTTACAAACAAAATGGCGACTGCTGGGGACGACTTTCTCCTCCGACGAGAAAGTGACAACTCAATGTGATACCGCATTGATCGACAAGACGCAGAAGACCCTGGTCGTTCAAGTCGACCAGACGGCCTACTAGGCCATGATCAATGTTGGGTGTGCCAAGCGCACTACTGCCACTGCTAAGAGCAAGACGTGCTCTGTCTAGACTCTTAAGTCCTCGACGGCACAACCTGCTGCATTTACGCAACTTGCGTCCATCACTGCCCTGGCAAACCTAAGGGAAATAGCCTTTTGGCTAACCCCTCCACTTCTCCGATTCTGAAATCGAAGGAGACTTCTTCTCGACACACTGTTGTCCAAAACAAAGAAAAGTATCCTTTGGCCTTTTCTCAAGTGGCGCAACTTGTGCCTATTACTGTGTGGCACAACCTGCGTACATTTTTGCCTTGGCAACCTAAGAGAAAGAGCCTTTTTGCTACTCCCTCTGCTCCTCCAGTTCTGAACTCGGGAAAAAATATGTCCAGTACCTCTGCTAGACAAAACAAAGGAAAGCGCCCTTTGGCCTTTTCTTCCCTGGTACAACTTATGCTTGTTCCTGCTCTGGCGCAACCTGCACATATTTCTGCATTGGCGCAACATAAAAGGAAATACTGTTTAGTGGTTCCCTCTTCGTCATCAAGTCAAAACATTACAAAAATCATTAAATCAAGGACAACGCTCTTTGGCTTTTCCTCATTCTACTTGAGTCATTAACTGGGTAGAAAGTACTGCTGATTGCGCTTTTGCGTCACTCAGCACAAAAGTGGATTTAAATAGAAATCCTACTCTCTTAACAGAGACAACCAAATCTCTGTCAGGAAAATGGGTTCTATTCAGAATGAACTTTCCACGCAAAATGGTATTATACCTACTCCAAAGAGGTCAGGGCAAGATCTACCGACCCTACGTATCTCAAGATCCCGACAAGGCAAACTACTAGTATCTCAAGTAGATGCACAAGTAGCACCCCTGTCAGACTTACGCACCTATATCAAGGTGCCAATTAGGGTCAACCTCGAGAAAACACAATATGTATCAAGCCCAACCTGCACCAGTTGCTAACTTGTACTAGAGGAAGATTTATGAGGTAAAAAAATCCTATGACTTACTAACCAGCTTAGCACGTCTTTGTACACTCAAGGTACGGAACACCTCAAGAACATGAACCATGTCCCGAATATCGTTAAGGGCAACATTCCTGTAACTTCTTCTCGTCTTGTTAGTGATCTCCATGAACTCTTGATACAGAAGGAAGGTTGCAAATCCATTCCGCCCAGCGGTGGTCCAACTGCAAGAACATTATTACAATCACCACCATGAAGTTATCATCAAATGTTGCTGTCAGTCAACTAAACGGTCTGTCTTTGACCGTTTAAACTATGTTCAGACTCCTGAACCTATCTTAGTGGACGAAAATAAACTACTCTATGCTTCTGTCAACATGGCATCTTGAAGCACTGGGGTAGAAAACGTCCAAGACGTAATGTATCCCACAATCCCAGTCAACAATACTTAGATCGGATTCATGAATCCGGCAAGGGAGTATACCAATATACTAGATCAAGAAGCCGAGACATAATCGGTCAAAGGAATCTTCCTTCCAACCAAGATTCTCTCAGTCAACAGGACACCCCTATCACTTATTCCGGGGGTGATAACTTATATGACTTTGATGCTGATAGTGAAACTTCCAGAACGACCATCTTTTCCATTAGCTTGTCTTCAATAGCTAGAGAAGTGACTGCTTATGTCGCCACAGAAGATTAAATACTTCCAGTTCTAACAATCAAGAGCAAATAATTGCTGCTTTGGAGGCTAGTTTGAAGAACATGGCTGAGATGATGACAGGCATGCATGTTGTGATTATGGCACAACATACAATTCCACCGGTTGTGAATCTGGTTCCGACTCAAGAACCTATAACAACATCAGATCCCATTAATATTGATCTGGAGGTACAGTCTTCTCACACCGCTTCTATTTCCGTACAGGCTATTCTAATCAATCTGGAACCGGAGGTGGTACTTATCATGAAGTACCCTCTCCTAACATATCAAATCAATCCACCGCTCAATAATCAATGGAAGATACTAATGAGGCCGTAAAACTTTTACGTACTCAATTTGAAGCTTTCAAACAGAAAGATGGCTTACAGAAGCTTGGGATTAAACAGCCCTATCCCATAGAATGGAAACAAGTCCAATTTTCTCCTAAATTCAAACCCCCTACTATTATGCTGCTTGATGGCAGCACATCTCCAAGTCAATACCTCAATCACTTTGAAGTAACCACTGATCATCTTCAACCAATGAAGCTCTTCTTACTAGAGCATTTGTCGGCTGTTTAGCTGGTGTAGCATATGACTGGTATCGTAGTTTACCAGATGGTTTATAACCTCTTTTTTTAGCTTCAAACAAATGTTCTTGGAACAATTTTATAAGGGAACCAACGACATACTATGTCTGCTCTTATCAAAATTAAACAACGACATAATGAAACTACTAAAGGTTTTATTGAACGATTCTGCCGTGAAGCACTCAAAATGTCTCTCGAAACTCCAAATGCTTTGACTATAGACACTTGCAAATCAAACATGTTACCTATATCAGCATGGATGGGATCAACACAGTTCCAGGACTGGCCTTCCTTCATAGTGAACGCCAAAACAGCAGAAGAGAGCGCTGATAAGTTCAAACAATTAGGTATTCAAATGCCTAATCTTGACAAAGATGAACACGCTACAAAAAAATAATAGTGGCCGTCATAACAATCATAAGAGCAAGGTGACTTTGGCTATTAATCTCAAATATAAAGAAGTTCTAGCTATTAATGTAAGTCAACCAACATCTACGTAGACCGGAGGCGAAGAAAGGGGTTTGAGCGACGCCGGAGGGAAGGGGGTCGGGTTGTCGCCGAGGTCGGGAGGGGGAAAGAGGGGCGGGAACAAAATATTTGGTGAGAGGGAGAAATGAAAAATCGAACCGAGGAACCCAATTAGCAGCAAGTTAGCGACGTCTATAAATACGTCGCAAAGCGTCAATGTATTTCTAATATTCTACGACGCCATAAGCTTTGCGACGCTAAACGTCACTGAACTAATAAAACTGGCGACATTTTGCGACATATCAACGATGTTGGTTTTTATTACACTAAAGGTAGTCGTAATATGTCGCTGTTTGTCGCTATCAGCGACGTATGTGACGTTTACTATTGGCGTCGCTAATTCTAGAAATATTAGCGACGTTTTATGTTGGCGTCGCTAATTTCGTCGCTGATATGACTTATTTTGGTAGTGTACCCCAACAGCACCACCATAAAGGGCACCACGTCCAAAAGAAGAATACTCTTTTGATGAAGATGATATCTTGAGTATCATTGATTGTCTGATCAAGAGCAATAAACTTCAACTGCCAGAAGTAAAATAGCCAGAGGAAGTTGGTAAGGCTGACCATCCTAAATATTGTGTTTATCACAGATTTATTGGACATCCAACTCGAGCATGCTATGTGCTCAAGGGTAAAATTTAGAAGATGGTCAATTTCGGTACAATCATTCTCCAACAAGATGAGAAAAATGTAACGGCTAATGTCGTCTCTACAATTTAAAGATTTTTTAGCTCAACTTGTGTATGATGACGTCATCCCCATCCCGAGAACTACTCTAGAGTTTGTTAATCTTCCACCTGTATGAACTGATGGTCTTGTTCCTCTCTACTGATAAGAAGAAATTATGTGGATCCATCCAGATTTAGTGGCTGACTTCGAAACCCATCTTCCTCCACCAAGTCTAAGAAGGCCACTAAATATAAATCATGTCATATGATTTATTCGGTGAACATTGTCTTCCACCTCTAACTGCTACCTTCATCTCAGCAAAAGATAATCCTTCTTCTTCTTTCCTTGCTGAGACAACATGTCAAAGTCAGAAGCCAAATATCAACCAGCTTTCCATCTGTATAGTCCACAGTCTTGTGAAGTAATAACGAAAATGGGATATGATCTACAAAAGGCCTCTAGTTTGAACCACGGAAAGTGATCCCCTGTACCTCTTTTCTATGTCTTTCTCACAACCAATCTCGGGTTGGTTTGGGTTACTGGAAAATTCTTCATCTAGCCAAAAAAACCTTCTAGAAACAAGATCCAGGCAAAGAGTTGCAACATGGTGTCCTTCGAACCTGTATCAGAAGAAGAAGACTTAACTGGTACCAGGTCTAGGAAACCTTACCTAAGAGACTATTCAGAAGGTCAAGAAAACCCTGCTCCAGCTCTGGAGGCTCCTTAAGCATCATCTTCTCCTACAGTTAATGTTCCATCAGCATCATCACCTCCAGTAGAACCAACTCTTCCCAAACCGACGACAACCGACAAAGGAAAACAACATGTCCGTTTTGATAAAGTATTGAAGAAGACTCCAACTTTGGGACTCGAGAAGCCGTATAACTTTGATATACTGGCTCAGCTGGCTAATACCCCGGTAAGATTGTCAATTTTTGAGCTACTTCATTTTCGAAAGAAACTCGAGAAACGTTGAGTGAAGCTTTGATGCAAGCTGATACTTGTCTAGCATTCCTTATGAAGCCAGTGGAAGAGCCTATAACATGCCTTCATTGTCATAGTGTGATGGAACTTATACCCAACATCACCTTTACACAAGATGATATACAGTTAGAAGATAATCGTCATGATCGACCCCTCTACTTCACGGGATATGTTGATACCATAAAGGTTGATCGCATTTTGATCAATCCTGGATCTGCACTTAGTATCATGCCAAAGACTCTATTACATGCATTAAAGATTATGTACACAATCTTTCAACAACCATCACGACAATCTTAGGATTCAATTCTGGAAGAAGTGAACCTCTGGGAAAGATTCGTCTGAAGGTTCAAATAGGCAATCTTCATACAAAGGTTATTTTCTACGTGATCGATAATCATGGCTCGTATAATGCTTTGATAGAAAGATCCTTTCTACATGAGCATAACATTGTACCATCCACTCTACATCAATGCTTCAAATATTTAGATGTCAATGGAGAGGTTTAGAATGAAGTAACTGACTTAAATCCTTTCAGGGGCATTGAAGCATATTGTACTGACTCTCGGATGTACAAGAAAGAGTTCATAAAGGTTGTATTGGTGACGGATAGTGAGAAAGATCAGAAAGATACTTCAAAAGATGTTCTCATTATCCCTGTCAAAGGACGTACTACACGTCCCTCTTTTTCTCAGACGTTGACTATACATCTTTCCTCTCATAACAAATAGCCTCTCTGTTGTAGAAAGGGAACAAAAGGAGATCACCCTTTTGAGCCTCTAGTTATCGACCTTCGTCGTAACAAACCTTCACCTTCTCCTTCTCCTCCTCTGGTTGTCACGACCCGCTCCCAGAGCAAGGGTACGAGAAGTGACGAACGCCCAGCCTACGCCGCAGTATCGGCGATAGAAAGCTGTCCTGAGTCACAATATCTAACACAGTCTAAAATAAACTCTAAATGGAGAGTAGAATAATAAGTAACTCAATCACAATACTTAGATGGAATAGAAGATTGAATCTCAAGAGAGTTACAGATAAAATGTCTAGGTGTAAACCACCAAAATAAATCTCAAGTACAACTATAAAGTCTCAAACAGAAATACAATTAAAGTACTAAGTCTCAGCTAGACTATAGGCAAGTCCTCAGCGACTGTGGGATCCTCCTGAGGGTCCACGTCGCCAGTGTCATCTAAGCCAATGCCATAATAAGTAGGACAGTACTCCTCATCAATACCTATAAAATTTTCAACATGCCCAGTCAGGACGGAACGAGCACATATCTCTCACAACAGTTCATAGCAGGAATGGACATATAAAGCAAGCTATAAAAAACTATACATGAATCGCTATAAAGGAAATCAACAAAAGAAGAGAATATAAATAAGATATAACATGATAATAGAGAAATATAACCTTCTACGTAAATCAGAGCATGAATTGATTATGTAAACGGTCTAGGTTGCACATGGATACAGCTATGGAGTGCACATGGATACCTACTGGAGATAATGATCACATAACCAACGACACTCTCCCTGCCCCCAAATCAATACACAAGGATCAATGCATGGTATGTTATTGCACATGGATAACAACTACTGTATACATGGAGCTCTTATGGTCATGAGTGTACATGAATAACATATGAGTGCACATGGATAAATATGAATACATGGAGTACATGATGGCCATAATAAAGTACATGAACATGATATACTCGATGTATTCGAGGGGATAACATCGTATGAAAAGATCCAGAGGGTACTAATCCGTGTGAACATCGTGTCAGCATCAAGTATATTAGTCTATAACAAGAGAACATATCCAAAGAAGTATGAAAAGATCAGAGAATGTACCCGCCTGGCAAATCGAACTGCTGATGATGAGGTGTAACTAAACTGGGGCAAGGTAAACCTATTTAAAATACACACATGTCACAACCAAGTCTACAATATCAAAAGAAATAGCTACAATACAAGACTACATTCTTCTAGGTCCATTTTGGTCAAAGTCAACCCTCGGTCAACTCTGGTCAAACTTGGTCAATGCTAGTCAAACCTGGTCAAACCTGGGTCAACTAGTCCGTCTACTAATTTCTAGGTCATACACAAAATTCTTGGTCATTTGGAGTTCGTTTGAGTTGAATTGGATCAAGTTTGACCCAAAGTTGACTTTTGTCAATTTGGCCAACTTGTCGGCCAATTCGACTAAACTATGTTTAAAATGACAAACCAAATCTGTCCTAGGGCTCCTATAGTCATATACACCATTACAATCTAATCTAAGAGAATTAACAAGCATATATATATATCTATATATATATATATATATATATATATATATATATTATAATATATTTATATTAATAATATAATATATATAAATATATATATATATATCTATATATATATATTAATATATATATATATACATGTGTATATACAATACAACCAACCTTATTTCTGTCAAAAGATGATGTGTGTGGTGTACTGGTGCTTACTGAAATAAGGTAAAATCTGAGATTAAAAACAGTAAAATGCAACCATGGAATTACTCAAAATAATATACTATTTATACATATATACAAAGTAAGAACTATAAATATATATATAATATATATATATATATATATATATATATTATATATATAGTTATTATATAACACACACACACAAACGTTTAAATGGATGATATGCAATGATGCGAGATAAATAAAGTCTAAAATCTAAAATATATCTCCCTCGACACATTCGATATATATACATTAGGAATGGGTTTCAACGGAATTATATATATTATATATATATATTATATATATATATATATATATAATATAGTGTTAAATATATGCATAAAGCTATATAGAAATACATATATTCGTAAATGATAGAAAAACAATTATGAAACAAAGCCAAGGATTGGTTCCCACGAATCTGAAATCTAATATAAGTCCAGTAAACTCAGATTTAGAAGCTAAGAAGCTGAAAAAAAAAATAGAATATCATATTAATTCAAAAATTGAAAACTAAAGGAAACAACCCAATTCCACAACGACCCAAAATCCAAAATTCACCAAACGAACCCGCTAAACTTGGCATACACGTTGGGCTCGACCCACGTGATGCTTCGTATACTCTCGGGTTCGAAATCATGTCCGTGTTGTGTCCACAGAACGCGTATCGAAATTTCCTGATACTGCGTGATACGCGTGCGTTCTCGCTCGTTTGAGCGCCGCACATGCAACAAAATGCCACGTGCTTGTGCACATAGCTGGGGGATCCTGGGGTAGGTCTAGGACACAATGCCACAGCGATACGATGCGCCAAAGCGGCACACGCAGCCCCCGCAACCGCGCGGCCTGCTGCGCAGGCGCGCGCCCGCGCCCCCTTGTGCGCGTGGTGCCGGCCTCGCTGCTCCCTCGTCGGGCCACGCCGTGACTTGGGGTTCGTCCTACGGGTCATCTTGGTATAGTTCAACATGTGCTGGGTCCTGGAATGGGTCTTTGCTGCGTCGTGTGCGCGCACGATGTCCGTCTTCGCAAAAAAAATGACAGGCTGAATGCACAGTGGCTGAGCGGTGCACGCGCAATATCTCCGCACGCTCTCAACAAACAGTCGTTAAATTTTACAAGCATGAGGGTAGAGGTTGCCCCCACATTATCACAAATTTTCACGCAAAAATACGCTCTGTGCATCGTGCAATCACACGCGGACAGCAGGGCACGCACGGCCTCGTGCACGGGATCCGTGCACGTGCGTCCGTTGCCCAAAACGCCGCTAAAACGATGTCAAGCCCAAAACCGTCTTCAGGAAAGTTTATCAAAATCATATTATCTAAACATCCATGAAGTCAAAAATGAAAAACAACAACTTTCTATCCTAAGCAGCATTTCGTCGAACACGTGCCGTAAGGGACCGACACGGGCTCGATACCTCCATCAAACGGAGTCAAAATCCCACCAAATTTTGTGGGCAAGGCTAGGGAACCTATATGGATGAAAAATGAAGGAAAAACCAGATTTTCAATGATATATTAGGATTTACCTATTGAGTGCCAAAACTCAATGATCGGGGCTCCTCGGTTGTCGTGTCGGCCAATTTCCCTCCAACAAAACCCTCCGTCTCTACACCAAAAATGATCCAGCAGATCCTCCTCTCCTCGATGAGCATAACGGAGTTCGTTTGGAAAAAACGGACTCCGGATGAAAAATAGGTGTTTTGGAGAGATGGATCTTTTAGGGTTTCTTTGTGGAGGCTCACAATTTTCAAAAATAATGAAAAAAAAGAGGGTGCTGCTATGTTGGGCGGCCAAGGGGGTGTCTAGGTGTTATAGTTTTACTTGGGACATCTTCTACTCAATTAGAAAAGGGCCCAAGTCAAAAGCTCAAAGGCCTACATGCAAAAAGGCTAAATAAATAGATAAAAGCCTTAAAAATAATCTAATGCACAAAATAAATTCTAAAAATGAAAATAACAATTCTAATGCATGGTTAGGCCCCTACAAGTCCACTAAGGTTAAACCAGTTGTTAGCACAAACAAGAGTCAACATATTCAGGAAGTCACATAAAGGTCAAAATGGCTGAAATACCCTTCTATAAAAAAGGGATGCTACAAATCTACCCCCTTAAAATAATTTCGTCCTCGAAATTAAAGACAAAATGCATGATTAAGAAAGAACAAAATCATACCTCAAGACTGGAAAAGATAGGGGTAACGTTCGCGCATCTCATCCTCCCTCTCCCAGGTGGACTCTCCTGAAGTGATGCTTCCAAGCTACGCGAACTAGGGTATCGACTGGTTCCGCAACACCTTCTCCCGTCGGTCCAGAATCTCAACAGGCTGCTCTGGATAACTGAGAGTAGTCCCACCTCAATCTCAGAATGGTCCAGTATATGGCTAGGATCTGCCACATACCGTCTCAACTGCGATACGTGAAATACATTGTGGACTCCCGCTAAGGAAGAAGGTAAGTCCAGTTGTATGACACGTCACCGACCCTTCCGCTGATAACGAAAGGTCCTACATAGCGTGGCTAAGCTTCCCTCCTCCACGAATCGAATAGTGCCTCGAGTCGGTGAAATCCTCAAGAATACCATATCTCCAACCTAGCAAAGCATGGTCTCAATTAACTAAACAATCACACAATTAACAAAACACAAACAAACAAGATTCTAATCCTAAGTCTAAGCTATACCTCAAACTGCAAAGGTCTCCGGTGGCTGTCGGCCCAATGTCGCTGTCTGTCCTGCGCCACGCGAAGTCGATCCCTGATGAGCTTTACCTTCTCAGCTGCGTCCACAACCATCTCAGGTCCCAGTAAAGCTCGCTCTCCAACATCATCCTAAGATAAGGGAGTACGACACCTACGCCCGTACAACGCCTCGAATGGTGACATACCAATGCTGGCCTGGTAACTCTTGTTGTATGCAAACTCTACCAAGTGCAGGTGATCTTTCCATGATCGTCCAAAATCCAGAACACAAGTCCGCAGCATGTCCTCGAGAGTCTGAATAGTCCTCTCTGACTGTCCACCGTCTGAGGGTGGTATACAGTACTGAATTTGAGCTGAGTGCCCAACTAGTCTGCAAACTCCGCCAAAAATGGGAAGTAAAGCGACTATCTCGATCCGAGACAATGCTCACCAGAACTCCATGTATCCTGACAATCTGTCGCATATACAACTCCGCTAGCTTCTCCGTAGACGTCCCCACTTTGAATGGCAAAAAGTGGGCCAATTTGGTCAACCTGTCCACGATGACCCAAATCGCGTCTTTCCCTCCTGGTGAACGCGACGATCCCGAAAAAACCAATCCATCGTGATGTACTCCCACTTCCACGTCGGAATGGACAATGGCTGCAACAGTCCTCCTGGCCTCTGCCTCTCTGCTTAACCTACTGACAGACTAGGTACCTGGCTATGAAGCATGCTACATCCCGCTTCATCCCATACCACCATACATGCTCCTTCAAGTCTTTATACATCTTATTGGCACCTGGATGCATAGTGTACTGAGAGCGATGGGCCTCCTGCATAACCTGCTCCCGAAGCTCTCCGCTAGACACACAGTCTGGAACCGTGCCTCAATGTGCCGTCCTTCGCAATGATGAACTCCACATCTGCCAATCCTGCTCGAACCTGCTCTCGTATATACCGCAGAGTAACATCGTCGAACTGAGCTGACTTGATCCCCTCTATCAAGTCTGACTGAATCTGCAGGCCCTACATCTGTATCTGAACTCCTGGTACGATCACCTCGATCCCCAACCTCAAATCATGCTAATAGGTGATGATCCATCGTCAACACATAGCTACCGGATACCTACTCAAGGCATCGACAACCACATTGGCCTACTCTGGATGGTACTACAATAAAATATCGAAGTCCTTCATCAACTCCAACCATCTGTGCTGCCTCATGTTGAGCTCTTTCTGTGTAAACACATACTTCGAGCTCTTGTGGCCTGTGAAGATCTCCACACACTCTCCGTATAGATAGTGCTTCCATAGCTTCAGACCAAAGATAACCACCGCCAACTCCAAATCATGGGTAGGGTAGTTCTTCTCATGTGGACATAACTGCCTGGATGCATAGGTAATCATCTTCCTATGTTGCTGTAAGACACAACCCAAACCCTTCTTTGAGGCATCACTGTAGATAGTGAACCGGCATGATCCTGATAGAAACATCAAAATCGGGGCTGTCGTCAGTCGCTTCTTCAGCTCATCAAAAGCAACCTGACACTCCTCTGACCAGACAAACTCTACGTCCTTTCAGGTCAGCTTAGTCAATGGCTCTACAATCCGGGAGGAATCCTGAATAAACCTCCTGTAGTATCCTGCCAATCCCAGAAAGCTCCTGATCTCTGTGACTGAACTCGGTGCTGTCCACACCTCAAATGCTCTGATCTTCTTCGGGTCGACTGAGATCCCATCTCCGGTCACCATATGACCTAAGAAATTAACTCGATCCAAGAAGAACTCACACTTCGAGAGCTTGTCGTACAGCTGCTCCTTCCTGAGAGTCTCCAGAACCACTCTCAAATGCTGCTCATGCTCCTCTGGAGTCTTCTAATACACCAAAATATCATCGATGAACACCACCACGAACTTGTCCAAGTACTAGTGGAACACCTTGTTCATCAAGTTCATGAACACTGTCGGGGCGTTAGTTAACCCAAACTGCATCACCATGAACTCAAACTGGCCATACCGAGTCCTGAAAGCTGTCTTCGGAATATCTCCTTCTTCACCTTCACCTGATGATATCATGACCTCAGATCAATCATGGAAAATACCTTCGCTCCGCTCAGCTGATCGAACAGGTCATCGATCCTCGACAACGGGTACTTGTTCTTGATCGTAAGGCTATTGAGTGCCCTGTAGTCGATACACATCCGTACCGACCCATCCTTCTTCGGTACAAAGAGTACTGGCGCACCCCATGGTAAAAACTCGATCGGATGAAGCCCTTGTAACTCATCTACTTGCTTCTTCAGCTCCACAAACTCAGTGTTGTTCACTCTATAGACATGCTGAGATATTGGCTCTGCGCGGGTACCAAGTCTATAGAGAACTCCATATCCCTGTTTGGAGGCAACCTTGGCAACTCCTCCGAAAATGCATCCATAAACTCAACTATCAGTGGATGTGGCACACTCTGCTTCCTTGCTGAAATCCGCAGAAAACTACGCTGCTCTGCTCTGACTCCCGCCTGGTGAACTCGAACTCTGGCTCTCCTGGCATGCTGAAAAGAACTATACCCCCGCAGCAATCTATACTGGCATGGTGCCTGCTCAACCAATCCATACGAGTACAATATCGTAGTTCTGTAGTGGCATCACGAACAGACTCACATCCAGTTCTCGGCCTCCAAAACTACTCTTCGATCCTTGCAAACATCACTGACGAGGATAATACCACCCCCAGTCGTGAACTTGCAAGTCCTAAGAAAAGGTTCAGAAGAAAGCTAGTATTTATTGGCAAAAGATACAGACACGAAGCTATGGGAAGCACCCGAATCAAATAATACGAATACGGAAAAAAAGTCGATAAGAACAGAACCTGCTATCAGATCGCCTGCTGCTTAGGCATCCTCCGCTGCCATGGCGAAAGCTCGCCCCTGCTGGCTCCCTCTAGTCTGCTGCTGGTGCTGAACAAACTTCTGCTGCTGAGTCGACAAGGGTCCCCTCTGCTGCTCCACTCGTGCCTTGGTTCCTGCTCCCCGTCCTTTACGCCAGAAAGCCTCAGGACAGTCCCTCAACTTATGTTCTGATGAACCACAGAGTAGGCACTTGCCTAGCCTCTTCCTGCACTCACTCCACCTGTGTCCTGGCTTCTTACAGAAGTCACAAGTGGTGGCCTGCTGCTGTTCGGTGCCTGCTGACCCTGCCTCTGCTGTGCCTGCTGGAATGTCCTCTGCTGCTGGAAAACCTCTGCTGATAGTGCTGAAAGTGGGGCTTCTTGGCCGGTCCTCCACTGCCGGCTGCATGGGAATCACGGCCTCTCTTCTGCTTCAGCTCCAAATCATCTTCTGCTGCCATAGCTTCCATCAAAATCTCCTCAAATGTAGCATTCCTGTTGCCTTGGTTAAGGACTTGACTTCCTTAACCAAACCCTTCCTGAATCTCCTAGCCTTTGCTGTTTCGCTAAGGCCCTCTATAAATCTGCCCACGCGGCAGAACTCCCCGGCGTACTCCTCTACAGTATGGTTCCCCTGAACCAGGTTCTCAAACTGCGTCTCCAATACGCCAAGTACTATCAGGGAAGAACTTCTCCTTGAAAAGGTTCTTAAAAGCCTTCCAAGTTTATCCTGTAGTCCCAACCCTGGGGTTGGTCTGGTACCAAGTGCGGGCAAGATCCTGCATCATACTGCCTGCTGCTTCCACCTGGAGTCTAGCCGGTATCTCTACGAGACAGAAAATCTCCTCTATGTGCTCGATCCAGTCGTCCGCGTAAAGGATACCCTACGTACCCTTAAAGTCCCGCGGCCTCATCTTCTGGAACTCCTGAATACCTGGAGTCCTCGACTGGTATGGCTGAATCTGCCCTCCCTGAGGTTGGACAGTCACCCTCTCCACTGCCACCATCGCTAACTGGTGGGCATTATCAATGCCTTGCCTCATGTCCTCTGACTGACGTCGCTGCGTCTCCATTATCTGCTGAATGAAAGCGAAACACTGTGCCGCATCAATTGTCCCCTGGGGCGGTAGTGGTAGCATCACCTGAACTCCTAGGGTAGTCTTCGGAGCTGGTGGAGGAGCACCCCCAAAAGTAGCAGATGGGCCCACCTGAGCTGGAATAACAGGCATTATGGTCCCTGGGGCCTGCTGGGTCGGACGAGAAGTAGCCAACCTCTCAGTGGTATCCCTGAGACCAGAGTGCTGCGATCGTGTCTCCACCATCCTGAAGACAGATCAAATAAGGAATCAATTACTGAAAAAGAAGCGAATTTATCAAAGAAGGACATTTGTTTTCAAATGGAGATAATTAACAGCAAGAATTGATAAGAATTTTCCTAATGTGATTGAGTACCTTAACTTATCCTATATCCTATTGCAGTAGGCTATAATGATACTCTAGTTCGAGTACCACTACAAATCACACTAGTTGTGATTGGGACCTGCATGGGCCACCACTAAAAACGTGTCACGACCCGCTCCCAGTGTAAGGGTACGAGAAGTGACGAACGCCCAGCCTACGCCGCAGTGTCGGCGGTAGAACGCTGTCCTGAGTCACAGTATCTAACACAGTCTAAAATAAACTCCGAATGGAGAGTAGAATAATAAGTAACTCTATCACAATACTAAGATGGAATAGACGAATGAATCTCAAGAGAGTCACAAATAAAAAGTCTAGGTGTAAACCACCAGAATAAATCTCAAGTACAACTCATAAAGTCTCAAACAGAAATACAATTAAAGTACTAAGTCTCAGCTAGACTATAGGCAAGTCCTCAGCGACTGTGGGATCCTCCTAAGGATCCACGTCGCTAGTGTCATCTAAGCCAATGCCATAATAAGTAGGGCAGTACTCCTTATCAATACCTGTAAAATTTTTAATATGCCCAGTCAGGACGGACGCACATATCTCTCACAACAGTTCATAGAAGGAATAGACATATAGCAAGCTATAGAAAACTATACATGAATCGCTGTAAAGGAAATCAACAAGAGAGAGAGACTATAAAATGAGATATAATAATAATAGAGAAATATAACCTTCTATGTGAATCAGAGCATGAATTGGTTATGTAAACGGTCTCGATTGCACATGGATACATATGGAGTGCGCATGGATACCTACAGGAGATATGATCACATAACCAACGACACTCTTCCTGCCCGCAAATCAATACACAAGAATCAATGCATGTTATGTATTACACATGGATAACAACTACTGTATACATGGATAACATATGAGTGCACATGGATAAATATGAATACATGGAGTACATGATAGCCATGATAAAGTACATGAACATAATACTCGATGTATCCGAGGGGATAATCGCATGAAAAGATCTATCGGGTACTAATCCGTGTGAACATCGTGTCAACATCAAGTATACTAGTCTATAACAAGAGAACATATCCAAAGAAGTATAAAATGATCAGAGAAGATACTCGCCTGGCAAATCGAACTGCTGATGATGAGGTGTAACTAAACTGGGGCAAGTTAAACATATTTAAAATACACACATGTCACAACCAAGTCTACAATATCAAGAGAAATAGCTACAATGCAAGACTACATGATTCTAGGTCCATTTTGGTCAAAGTCAACCCTCGGTCAACTCTGGTCAAACCTGGTCAACGCTGGTCAAACCTGATCAAACCTGGGTCAACTAGTCCGTCTACTAATTTCTAGGACACACACAAAATTCTAGGTCATTTGGAGTTCGTTTGAGTTGAATTGGATCAAGTTTGACCCAAAGTTGACTTTTATCAATTTGGTCAACTTGTCGTCCAATTCGACTAAACTAAGCTCGAAATGACAAACCAAATCTGTCCTAGGGCTCCTATAGTCATATACACCATTACAATAATCTTAGAGAATTAATAAGCATATATATTATATATATATATTAATATATATTATATAATATATATATATATATATATAGGTATATATAAAAAAAATATATATATATATATAGATATATATATATATATATATATATATATATATATATATATATATAGGTATATAGGTATATACACACATGTGTATATACAATACAATCAAACCTTATTTCTAACAAAAGATGATGTGTATGTGTGTGTGGTGCTTACTGAAATAAGGTAAAATCTGAGATTAAAAACCGTAAACGCAACCATGAAATTACTCAAAATAATATACTATTTATATACATATATACAATGTAAGAACTATATATATATATATATATATATATATATAATATATATATATATATCTATATAATATATATATATATTATATATATATATATATTTAATATATATATATACACAAACGTTTAAATGGAAGATACGCAATGATGCAAGATAAATAAATAGTCTAAAATCTGGAAATTATCTCCCTCGATCCATTCGCGATATATATACATTAGGAATGGGTTTCAACGGAATTATATATATATAATATATATATATATTATATATATATATTATAGTTAAATATGCATAAAGCTATATAGAAACACATATATCATAAATGATGGAAAAAAAATAATGAAACAAAGCCAAGGGTTGGTTCCCTTGAATCCAAAATCTCATATAAGTCCTATAAACTCAGATTTAGAAGCTAAGAAGCTGAAAAAATTAGAAATCATATTAATTCAAAAATCGAAAACTAAAGGAAAAAACCCAATTCACACAACGACCCAAAATCCCAAATACACAAAACAAACCCGCGAAACTTGGCAACACGTTGGCCTCGACCCACATTATGCATTCGTATACTCTCGGGTTCGAAATCGTGTCCGTGTCCTGTCCACTGAATGCGTATCAGAATTTCCCGATACTACGTGGTACGCGTGCGTTCTCGCTCATTTGAGCGCCGCACACGCAACGAAATGCCACGTGCTTGTGCACATAGCTGGGGGGTCCTGTGGTAGGTCTAGGACACGATGCCACGGCGACACAATGCGCCAAAGCGGCGGACACAGCCTCCGTACCCGTGCGGCATGCTGCGCGCTCGCGCCCGCGCACCATCGTGCGCGTGGTGCCGGCCTCGCTGCTCCCTCGTCGTGCCACACCGCGACTTGGGGTTCGTCCTACGAGTCGTCTAGGTCTAGGTCAACATGTTCTGGGTCCTGGAACGGGTCTTCGCTGCGTCATGTGCGCACACGAAGTCCTTCTCCGCGACAAAAATGACAGGCTGAATGCACAGTGGCTGAGCGGTGCACGCGCGATATCTCCGCGCTCGCTCAACGAACAGTCATGAAATTTTACGAGCATGAGGGCAGAGGTTGCCCCCACGTGCTCACAAATTTTCACAAAAAATACGCTCTGTGGATCGCACAATCACACGCGGATAGCAGGGCACGCACGGCCTCGTGCACGGGATCCGTGCACGTGCGTCCGTTGCCTGAAACGCCGCTGAAACGATGTTAAACCCAAAACCGTCTTCATGAAAGTTTATCAAAATCATATTATCTAAACATCCATGAAGTTGAAAATGAAAAACAACAACTTTCTATCCTAAGCGGCATTTCGTCGACCACGTGTCGTAAGGGACCGACACGGGCTCGATACCTCCATCAAACGGAGTCGAAATCCCAACAAATTTTGTGGGCAAGGCTAGGGCACCTATATGGATGCAAAATGAAAAAAAAAACCAGATTTGTAATGGTAGATTAGGATTTACCTATTGAGTGTCAAAACTCAATGATCGCGGCTCCTCGGTTATCGTGTCGACCAATTTTCCTCCAGCAAAACCCTTCGTCTCCACTCCAGAAATGCTCCAACAGATCCTACTCTCCTCTACAAGCGTAACGGAGTTCGTTTGGGATGAAACGGACTCCGGGTGAAGAAAATAGGTGTTTTGGATAGATGGATCTTTTAGGGTTTCTTTGTGGAGGCTCACAATTTTCACAAATAATGAAAAAAGGAGATGGTGCTGCTGTGTTGGGCGGCCAAGGGGGTGTCTAGGGGTTAGGCTTTCACTTGGGCCATCTTCTACTCAATTAGAAATGGGCCCAAGTCAAAAAGCTCAAAGGCCTATATGCAAAAAGGCTAAATAAATAGATAAAAGCCTTAAAAATAATCTAATGCACAAATAAATTCTAAAATGAAAATAACAATTCTAATGCATGGTTAGGCCCCTATACAAGTCCACTAAGGTTAAACCAGTTGCTAGCACAAACAAGAGTCAACATATTCAGAAAATCACATAAAGGTCAAAATGGCTAAAATGACTAAAATACCCTTCTATGAAAAAGTGGATGCTACACTGGTTATCAACCTTACTAAGCCTTCTGTTAAGGCTAAGAATCCCTCTTCTCCTCCTCTGGTTATCAACCTTACTAAGCCTTCTATTAAGGCTAAGAATCATGTTGTAAATGATGATGTATAAATCAATAAAATAGCATCTCCTTTACAGTATACTGATGTTCTTTATTATACTCGATGTTATTTAGAAATGTTAGATAGCTTCGAACCACTTACCATAGGAGCAGTTCAAGCTTCCCAAAATGAAGTATTGCTCGAACCAATGCATGACTCCTTCTTCTTAGTTTCCTGCAAAAAGAAAGATGAACTTCCTATACTTTTTAGTAAAGGAACAGAACAAAAGATCAAGTGCGATAGTGAAGAAGAAAATCATGATAAAGGAAGACTTTAACTACGTTGTTATAGTCAACAATCAAGAGATATCATTCAAAATATGGACTATAATTTTAAAGCTGGTCTCAATGGCGGTAAAGAAAGACGAACTCCTATTCGTATTCCTGCTCCAAAAGGAAAATCACAACAATACTACAACAAAATGAAGCGGAAACTGGATTATACTTCACCAATTTCGACTCCAAAAGCCTCCGAATCCGATAAAGAAGAACGATCTAACTCTTCTGATTCTGTCTCATAGGATTCAAACACCAGTGTTAGGCACGTCCATCGAGTGACTCTATCTTCCAATATGGTAACTGCCGAGTTCTCGAAAGACGATGAAGACCTTGCCGAAGCCTCTGAATCTGATCCTTGGACACAAAGGATGGTTACTCAATGGAAGCTTCGCATCGAGCAACGTGAGCCATCTACCGAAGATCAGTTGATTCAAGTCAATATTGGAGATGAAACTTCCCCAAAACCAGTATTCGTCAGTAAAAGCCTCCCTGAAGCGGATAAACAAGAATTAATCCAACTCGTAAAAGAATACATTGATGTATTCGCTTGGAGCTATGAAGACATGCCAGGATTAGATCCCCAGATTGCTACCCATAAACTCAACATTTTGCCAAATACAAGGCCAGTTAAGCAACAACAACGTCAATTTCGACCCTGACATGATAGACACCATAGAAGCTGAAATCAAGAAGCTCATTGTCTGTGGCTTCATCAGAGAAGAACAACATCCGGACTGGGTAGCTAATGTTGTCCCAGTTTTGAAGATAACAGGGAAGGTCTGAGTCTGCATCGACTTCAGAGACCTTAATGAAGCTTATCCCAAAGACAAATTTCCACTTCCAATCACTGATGTTATGATCGACAATACTTGCAGATTTGAACGTATATCTTTTATGGATGGATTTTCAGGATATAATTAAATTAAGATGCATCTGGAAGATGAGAAACACACATCTTTTCACACTCCTCTTGAGTCTATTGCTATACAGGCATGTCGTTTGGTCTCAAGAAAGCTGGTGTAACTTATTTGTGGGCCATTTGCGAAAGACGGTTGAATGCTATCTAGACGATATTGCTATCAAAAGTTATCTAAAGGAAGACCACATTCAAGACTTGAGAACTATATTCGATCAAATGCGCCAACATCAACTCAAGATGAATCCCACCAAGTCATTCCTGGGAGTCTCTAGTGACAAATTTCTTTGATTCTTTATTACCTCTAAAGGTATACACGTTGACCCTAAGAAAATCAAAGCCATTCAAGAGATTCGTCCTCCATGCAACCTAAAAGAGCTACGAGGATTCCAGGGACGGCTTGTGTATATCAGGAGTTTCATCTCAAATCTCTCTGGATGTTGTAGACCTTTTACTCAACTCATGAAGAAAGATGTGTCTTTTATTTGGACTGAAGAATATCAACAAGCATTTGAAGACATAAAGCAGTACTTGATGAACCCTCCAGTTCTAGTGCCTCAAGTCTCAGGAATACCCTTCATGATGTATGTTCGAGCAATGGACCATTCACTAGGTGCTTTATTAGCTCAGAAGAATAAAGAAGGGCATAAACAAGCTATTATTATCTTAGCCGTAGAATGATTGGAGCTGAATATCGATACACCTTAGTAGAAAAAGAATATCTAGCTTTATTATTTGCTGTTCAAAAAATAAGACAATATATCACTGGCCAAACTATTCATGTTATTTCTAGAGTTAACCCTCTCCGGGTCCTGATGAAGAAGCCCAGTACACTCAATTCCAAGCTTGCAACATGGGCCACATTGTTAGCACAATATGATATGGTTTATGTTCCTCAAAAGTCTGTTAAAGGTCAAGCCCTTGCTGACTTTCTGGCAGCTCATCCAGTTCCTGAAACGTCTAGACTCTACGATAAGATTCCAGATGAAACTTTGGAGTCCAACATGATTTCATAAGAAATTCTTACATGGCATCTATTCTTTGATGGTGCATCCAGAATCGTACCAAAAGATGCTATTGTTGCTGGAGTTGGAATCGTCCTCGTCTCACCAGAAGGGTTAGCTATTCAAAGAGCTTTTTCTATAGATAAGTCATATTCCAATAATGTGGCTGAATACAACGCTCTGCTCATTGGTCTCCAATTAGCTAAACAATTAGATATTGAGTATCTTGAAGTTTACGGAGACTCCAAACTAATTGTCAACCAAGTTAGAGGCACGTACGAAGTTTGACATCAAGATCTGGTCCTATATCATGATGTAGCGATCACGATGGCTACTTCATTCAAAGGCTTCTTTATCAAGTATGTACACCGAGCGGGTAATATAGAGGCTGATGCACTTGCTAATCTTGCAGCCGTATTAGCAATTCCAGTAAGAAGGCAACAAATGATCGCCATCACTAATAAAGAGTTATTTTGCGTTAAGAATAACTTAAATATTGAAGTCAACAATTCAAACATTGAATTCAACAATTCGGTTGAAGTTTGTACTATCAGTGAAGATTGGAGGACTCCTTTAATAGACTTCGTGGTCCATGATATCTTACCCGAAGATACTAAGAAGGCTACAACAATTCATCGACGGTTACTCAAGTTCTATTATAACAATGCAACAAAGACACTCTACCGACGAACGTTTGACAACTTACTCCTACGCTGTCTTGCAGGAGTAGAAGAAAAATAAATACTTCATGAACCTCATGACAGTATTTGTGGCGCACATTAACCTGATCCTAAACTACAGGATCGTATTCGCCGTATGGGCTACTATTGGCCTTCGATGGTATCTAATGTAATCGAGTATGCAAGGAAGTATCGAGCATGTCAAATCCATCCTGACTTCATCCATCAACCATCAAAATTTATTCACCCGACGGCAGCATCATGGCCCTTTGAAGCTTGGGGCATGGATGTCATTGGTCATATTAACCCTCCCTCGTCTCGAGGACATCGGTTCATATTGGCCATAAGTGATTAATTCTCAAAGTAGGCTAAAGCTATACCTCTAGCTGAGGTCAAGGCAAGCAGTGTTATAAATTTTATTAAGCATCATGTGATCTACAGATTCGGCGTTCCTCGACGAATCATTCATGATAATGGGCCACAATTCATCAGTCAAAAATTCACTCGATTCTGCGATGACAATATGATCAATAATATTGCATCTACAGCTTACAATTCTGCAACTAACGGGTTGGCAGAAGCATTTAACAATACCATCATCAAACTCCTCAAGATGTTTGTTTCTACCAACAAACGAAACTGGAGTAAAAAACTTGGAGAATGTCTGTGGGCTTATCGTACTACTATACGTACTCCTACAGGCTGCACACCTTTCTCTTTGGTATATGGGTGCGAGGCCGTCTTACCATTGGAAATCCAAATCCCTTCCCTAAGGATTGCCATTGCCAATAAACTTACAACCGAAAATAATGATCGTCTGAGACTTTAGGAGCTTGAAGCGCTTGACGAGAAATGGCTCCTAGCTCAACAATATATTGAGTTACACCATGCTCGTTTATCAAAAGCCTTCAACCATAAAGTCAAAGTCCGAACATTTCAGAAAGGAGAACTAGTTCTAACCGTTAGACGTCCTATGACAATGACGCACATGAAAAAAGGTAAATTCGAAGCGAAGTGGAAAGGCCCCTACATTGTAAGCAAAGTTTTCTCCAACGGAGCTTATCAATTGACTAGTATGGATGGTCGAGTCGCCATGATGCCCATTAATGGTAAATTTCTCAAGAAATATCATGTTTAAAGACAAAAAGATATCAACACAGAGAATCAAAATATAAATAAAATTTCTTTTATTGCGTAACTCAGACAAAAGAAAATACATAAAATTAACGAGGACTAGAGCCCTCTTGATTGAAAACATATTTCGCAAGAAGCTCAAAGACATTATTGTCCGACGACACCAGTAGTTCATAAGCAGCCTTCCTCATGGATTCTTCCTCGGTAGTACTTCCAGGCTCTACTAGTTTAGCAAGAATGTCCTATTTTGATTCAGGAACAGCCGAGCTTTCTTCCACTTCTGGCCGAATGGGTGGCGAAGGCTCGTCAAAATGAGCGTCGATGGCGGCTTCGATCTTTGGGATGGCCTCAGCCTCCTTGGGTGCATCTTTGGAAGACATTTGCGATAAAAGGATAGGTGTGGATAACATTCTCAAAAAAAGGGTTCCGTACGACTTATAGACTGAAAGCCCAAAATAGTCTATCGCGAGAACCGAAGCAACCTTTCCTCAAAAAGGCATGTTCGTTCATTCATCTCCTTTCATCTCGTGAAAAAGTCTTTATTTATTCTTTGTCTCGAGAACCGAAGCGACCTTTCCTCGAAAAGGCATGCTTATTCACTCATCAATCTTTTTTTGGCCTACATTTATTATCGTTTATTTTTTCGTAAATAAAGCCACAGATAATAAATACTCAAAATCCTCCGTAGAGTCCATCCAAATCATCAATTTCGTCTTTTGAAACCCAGCTGTTTTAAAAGATACCTTATCTTTATGATAAATCTGAATTATCACAGATATCCTCTTTTTAGACATGATAACCTGTCTTTGAGTCCCAGCTGGCTTGAAGATCATCAATAAAAAAATGAATTCACGTCCACATTACCTCTGGATTCTATTTTCTATATCATCACATCAAATTAAGTCATAAAGGTGAGAAAAATCATTCTTTATTCCTTCTTTAAAAAAATATAGATACATCTTAATGAAAATCTATTACATCTCAGATTTTTATTCTAAATATAACAAATGGAGGTCTAGTACATCTTTGGATCTTCTTGTTGGTGCCAGTTCCTTGTGGACTCAACCTGAAGCAGCGAACAAGGCAACAGAATCAACTCTGGTCTTCTCTATCAGAAAGACGAGAGGAGAATGACATAGTACAGCAGCCCGACGACAAGCTGCTGTCAATACAACTCGTGGAGAAAAGACGACTCTTCGTGAGAAGTAGGAATTAGTTCACCCTTGTGATACGATTCCTAGTTATGTGTCTCCACCATCCAACTCTCATGTATAAAGGCCCTTCCTACCATCTCGAGGAAGCCCTTTTAAATATGAAGAGTTCTGAGCTCTCTGATGTGTGTGTCAAGGTGGTTCAGCTCTATAGTATCCAAGATCACCGATACCAGTTCAGAAGAATATTGCCAACGGCCGATTCCCTGCAAGAAGTGAACGAGAAGAAGTTAGTGAGTTTACA
>JANAVB010041620.1:13778367-13895867 GCA_029216955.1 Iris pallida | reverse complement strand
TAAAGGGGAGTAGTTTCCAATTCGTTTGGTTGGATTTGGAGTTGTTTTTAAGGAAGAAGGCAACTTTTGAGGAAGAACACAATTAGGGTTAGGGTTTTGCAATGGAAAAGAGACTAGGATTTAATGTGGATGCTATATATGGGGGTGGGGGCTACTGTGGCTGGCCATGCGAGCCTCGGGCTAGGTTTTGGTTGGTCACAAGGCCTAAAACATCTTTCTAGGTTGTAAAAACAAGCCCTTTAACTAAAGGCCCAATGTGGCTTATTAAATAATTAAAACTAATCTTTTCTAGCCTTTCTAGACTAATTAGAGCCCAACTAACTAATCTATGTCCACTAACTAAGTCTCAAGGATTCATGGTTAGTCTCTAGTCAAATTAGATCTAGGGTTTCACTTGTTAAAAGCACAACACAATCAATCAATTAAAATAGTATTATAATATTCTAAAAATCACAATTATCAAATTAATGATATAAAAATAATAAAATTTCACAAATACCAGAATATCCTTATTCTAGAAAGTGGTAGTGACAGGTCTCCCACATCTTTGAAGCCACAGTTTGCAAGAGCTCTACCCAGTTGACGATTGACTTCTTTGATCAGCTTCTTAGCTGGCTGGCCACACCCCTCAAAGCAAGCTTTGTTACTGTTCTTCCATAAAACCCAGACGATCGTAGCAACCAGAACCTGCCGGACATGACAGAAGGGATGGACCCACCACCGATACAACCTTTTCATGAACGATTCCCCGAGAGAGATGACTAATCTCTATTCAAGTGCTGCCAGATTTGGGTGGCCAGAAGGTCATGCGAGAACAAATGAGGAGTAAACTCCTCCTGAGGGCTTCTAAAGTAACATGAGCATCTTGATATGAGAGAGAAACCAATCCTCTTCATGCTTAGGTCCGTTGAAAGTTTGTCTTTGAAAGCCAGCCACAAATCATCGACAATTTCAAAGGAATACAAGCATCCCAAATTTTTGAAGTCGACGCGTCCCTGAGCAAGCCATGTCTCCCGACCTACCATACCGAGGCAAGGAAGAAACGTCCGTCCGCCCCCGGACCCCAGGTGAACTTGTTGGGGTTAGACCCGCGATAGACAAGCTAGAGGAGAGGAGGAGAAAGCCCGCCTCCTACGATAACCTTGCAGGTCCGCTCCACGTCCCAACCTTCTTTCCGCCAGAGATCTCTGATCTTTGCTGCCTTTGTGCTTCCAGCCGCCCCTCGCCTAGCCAGCTCTCAACGTCGACCACCGTCTCCCCGTTCCCCAAACTCAGGCTAATGTAATTCTCGCCCAGGTCCCGTCCCTTGAGGAGCCTTCTTCACTGATAGGAAGACTTTTGTCCGGCGGTAAGAACTTTTGGTCTATTTTCTTGATATATTTGGCCTTTTGGTGCTTTCACCAAAGTGAGTTTTGAGTTTGAAGCTTTCACCACATCTTGATGGAGAATGCATTGATCACTTCTTCTAATTTCCTTAGCCCTATTCCTCCTTCCTCCTTCGATCTGGATAAAGTATCCCAAGAGCATTTGTATTTATCCCTGAGATCGTGTTGACCCCAAAAGAAGGCGAGGAAACTACTTTCTAGCTGGTCCAAGACATGTTTCAGCGGGCTACTCGACGCAAGGATGTGCATCGGAATGGAAGAGAGGACGTGCCTAGTAAGGATCAGCTTCCCACCCGGGGATAGGGTCTTGTTATACCACCCGTCGATCCGCTTCTGGATTTTGAGAATCAGAGGCTCGAAGGCCAGTATCGTCCACCTCCTTCACGAAAGCAGGCAATCAAAGTAAGTGAAAGGGGAGAATCCACCTTACCCTCAACCTTATCCTCGATCTTCCGCCTACGGTCCTCCGAAGTCGAATGGTGGATGAATGCAATAGTCTTCCTCCGGTTGATCGACTGACCCGAGCAGGTTTCATTTTGGAGAAGAGTGTCATTCACCAGGGAGAGAGAGAGATCTTGTCCCCCATGCTGAAGATAATGACATCGTCGGCATATGCCAGATGCATCACAAGAGGGCAGCCCGAGGGAGTGTGGTACCGCCCGAAGCTCATGTTAAGACCCAACCTGTTGAGCCCCTGGCTTAGGGCGTCTGCGGCGATCATAAAGAGGCATGCGGAAATAGTGTCGTCCTTCCGCACTCCTCAAAAGGCTTGGAAGAATCCCTTCGCTTTGTTGTTGATGATGATAAAAAACCGGCAGTTACTTATCAGCCTCCAAATGATGTTGATTGCACGTTCGTTGAAACCGAAATACCTTATGACCCAAATGAGGAATTGCTAGTCAAGTTTGTCATACTCCTTCTCCATGTCTATCTTAATGGCGATGATGCCTCCCCTATTCTTGTGGCCGATGGAGAAAATAATCTCCTGGGCAAGAAGAATGTTATCTAAGATCTCTCTACCTTTTACGAAGTCGCATTGCTCTAAGGAGATGATACGGGGAAGCATAATCGATAACCTGTTAGCCACAAACTTGGACAAAATCTTGTTGAAGAAATTGCAAAGACTAATAGGAGGGTAATTATCCTTCTTGGGATGAGGACAAGATGAGTGTGGGTGACCGCCTTGGAGAGGGAGAGGCCCCGTATAAAATTCGTCGCTACAGCAACAATATCTTTCCCAATAATCTCCCAACAATGTTGAAAAAACTTTCCCGAAAAGCCGTCCAAACCGGCATCGCTGTTGCCTTCCATTTTGTCGATGATATCTTTGATTTCTTCCCTCGATGGATCTGAAGAAAGCGAGACATTTTTCGTATTGAAGATGATCGTGGGAATCATTTGGAGAAGCTCCTCGTCCGTGTTCACTCTAGTTTTGGCGAAGAGGTTGCTAAAGAAGTCAATCGCCTCACCTTCTATCTTCTCGAGGTTGGAGGTGGTGGAGCCGTCCCCTTCTTGGTACTATGGATGGCCATTGTTTTTACCTGCTAGCCACCCAATCATGAAATTTTTTTGAATTTTTTTCATCGTCGAGCTCTCATTCGTTATTGGCTTTTTTCTTCCAGAAGGCCTCCTCGAAGAGAAGCCTCTGCTTCAATTTGGCAAGGACGAGATTCATGTGGCCCCTATTTTTCGAACTGCCATTGAGGTTGAAGGCCTCATCGGCCCAGCAGCCGCCTGCTCTACTGACCTAGCTTTCTGATGGATGTCTCCAAACACCCAACTGCTCCACCCCCCCAGGCCAACCTGGTCGCATTCAAACGATTTGTGCGTTAAAGAATGGGATTATTGTGCGACACTGTCATGACCCGTACCCGCTTTTGGGATACGAGTGTGTGTCCAAGCTAGCCTACCCGGCAGAGTGGGCGGTATAACGCTGTCAAGGCGATGATGCTTAATATAACATAAAATACATACTTTATTTGCTCATTCACAAAACAAAACTGATTACAATATTCATAAGTTTTATATTTACAGAAAAATATGAACTCTTACAAATATTGAAAATGACTACAACTCATCTATCTAGCTAACCTCTAGGTTTGGCCTACAAGTACTCCCGTATCTCTCCATGGCTAAGAGTAGTCGTGATTATCCTGAAAAATGTTGGTTTCTAGTCTGGAATAGAACGAGTACAATTTATTAAATACAATTCCAATATATGATAATGACTATAAAATAGAGGTTAGCCATAAAATATATGATAAAATAATCAGAATAATGGTAATAAGAGACATAACCAACTATATGATTTGAAGTACCTTTTTGATACATGATAGATCTGGGGATAGTTACACCACAATGTCTACGATGTCTAAATAATGTCTATGATGTCTACTTTGTAACAGAATAAACAATGTTTACGATATCTACTTTGTAGTAAAATAAACAATGTCTATGATGTCTACTTTATACAAAATAAACAATGTCTACGATGTCTACAATTCTTTTGGTACTTCCCCTTCCTGACACTACAGGTAAGAAATACGAAAAAAAATATAAAATAGACAATAATCAAATATAGAATGACTAACAATGAAATATAGTAATAACCAATATCGAAAAAATAACAAATGTACTCGCCTAAGGTCCTCTGATGGTGAAACCGATAATACCAACCACTCAAAGTGCCACACAAAATTCCAACTCGTACAACAGTCTCCAGATACTGAAACAGACATCACCAATATGTTTGGTATAAAAGAAATGTCTAAGAATGCCTGTCCAAAAGTCTAATTCTGGACACAGGGGCAAATTATAATTTTGGATCAAAACGATGTCCGCCGTTGGACCCACTTTGCACCGAAAAGCGTGTCAATATCTACAGTCTCGCAAGTCATCAAACTATATGTCTGTGGGTTCGGTTTGACGAGACAAATCTAACCGTGTATCCAAAGTTGGATTTCGACAGGCCGTGCACAAATAGGCCCGTTGGATTGGATCGCGGGCCTGCAAAAATGACGTTCCAGTCAACCTTCTCAGAATCAGACCGAACTTGGCATACATGCACAGAAAAATGATACGATCCTGTTGGCAAAAGTTTTGTCTCGAGATGACAAACATGTACAATGTTATGGGCTAGTTTGCAAAGGGGCCGATACGGGTATGTCGACGGGTACGCCTCGTTTTTATCGCGCACGTAAAATAAAATTGAGTTTTGTCGAATCCTACACGTTGACAACATCCATATGCGTCTTTCAATGCTTATGTACTGCGATCTCATCATCGAATTTGTCGGGGTGCACGCCGTATCGGGAAGGTTTTCTAAATTTTTGAAAAAAATTTGTATTATTTTTCCTGATTTTTGAATACATTTATAACTAGGTTTTAATGCGAAATAAAATCAACTAGTTGAAGGGATATAAACTTGGTTAGGTTGTCTCTGATCTGGGAAAGGAAGTTCGAGACTTGGTTCACTGGTTTGGAAGAAAACGAGTCTAGAAAACGGGGGTTTGGATAGTCTTCAACTGTCAGGATACAATGGGGTTTCTGGCTTTTTGTGTCGAATTTTTTACTCGATGGGTCTACCTTGCTGGAAAATACATGTTGGGTCCTCTAGTGTGTCCTGTAGGCTCTACACTGCAACTTATAGAATCGAAAGATATCTACTATGCATGAAGAAATGAGTTGGTGAAGGGGCATACCTCGCTGTTGTGCGAAAAAAGAGTACTATGTTTTCTCCGCTGTTTGGGGTCGAGCGACGACAACTCCGGCACTCCGGCAGTTCTACAGGCAGTCAAGACGCGCATCGGCATCCAAGGAAGCTGTAGGGTTAGGGTTTAATAGTTAGGGTTGGGTGAATCCTTTTCCTTACTCTCAATCGATATATAATATATATATATATATATATATATTGTGTGTGTATAAAGCTGATGTTAGGGTAGTCTGCTTGAGTCAGGCCTGCTTGAGTTAATTGTACATGCAATATAGGGAAAAAGCACAATAGGCTCGAGGTTGGGATTGTCCTGTATCAACACTAGAAATAGCAATTCTACTTTTGGGTCATGGCATCTCCTTAAATACAAGTATAGAAAACTTTAAGTCAAAGCAAATCATGGTAAAGTTAATAGAGTTGGAGCCAAGCCCATAAGCGCGCTCATTGAACATCATGAGTCAAGCTTGTTCACAATCTCACAAACCAGTCTTTCAGTGTTCAAGCTAGTCATTAAGAAAACCGAGTTCATTTCCATGCTTAAGCTTTGTGCTAATGAAGCTTAGTTGAGATTTTATTGAACTGTGTCGAGCTCGAGAGTCGATTTGGTTATTTACAGTCTTAATTTAGATAGAAGATGTCAAATATAATTTGGATCATGAATCACAAGAGTCTAGTAGCACCGACTGACATGTATCGAGTTTGATTTAGATACAGACGAAGCACTAACACATAACCATATCTTGGGAGAATAATCAATTTATACCTATATATATATATATATATATATATATATATATATATATTTATACCTATATATATTTTTTCTATACCTATATATATATATATATTTCTTTTTATACCTCTATATATATATATATATATATATATATATATATATATATATATATATATATATATATATATATATTTTAAAGCAAAAAAAATATATATATATATATACATATATATATATATATATATATCTTTTAAAGCAAAAGGAACTTTTATTGATGTATCAGGCGCAAAATGCCGAAACCTATATAAGTAAACGCGCCAAGCGCGAAAAGACAGCAAAAAGAAAAAGGGGCCTATGCCCGAAGCAAGAAGAAAGGTCGGGCCTGCAGTTAGTACCATGCCTTCCAAAATCGTGCCGGAGAGTGGGTGCAACGTCTCCGAATTTTGAGGATTTGTCTGAGGATTTGTCGGAGGACTTCCCTGAGTAGTTGTCTGGGGTTGTATTGGCGCCCTTAGTACCTAGATTTGTTCCGGTTCTTCCAGAGCACCCAAATTCCGGCGGCGGTGACGATTTGATTGCCGTGAGAGTCTCCCCAGCTAGCCAAGAGATCGTTGAAGCCCCCGGCCCGATGTCCCTGCTCGCGACGGAGCGAGAGGCTGCTCCATATATATATATATATATTTTATATATATATATATATATAAATATATTTTATATATATATATATATATATATATATATATATATATATATATATATATATATATAATTCAAAATTTACATATATATATATATTCATGCATACCTCTTTAAATAATATTCTTCAAAGATCCTCTAAAATAAAAATATTTTCTAAAATAATTTTTATCAATAATTTCTTATATAAGATGACCCGTAGTATATTTCATTGCTATCCTTTAATAGCTAATATGACTAAAGCTTATTTAATTAGTCAAATGCAATACTTCTTAATTAAACATAATACTTAAAAATTTCCCTAAATTTTAATAAAGAAAATGAAATATAATTTCAAAAACAGGAGTTTATATCCTACCAACTTATAAAAATTTTATCCTCGAAATTAAGATAAGTCTTAGTATGGGTAAAAAAAATAACGAGATTAAATACGAAGGGGGAGGGAGTACATCTAATCGTAACCCAGTTTTCAAAAACATGGAGGAGGTAATAAAAAGGAATCATAATTTGTTGTCCATATTCTACAAGATAGGGTATTCTTGGTTCAAAACCCTACCCAACTTATAAAAATTGTTAAATAAGAATTTCATAGTTACAAGACTTCTGGGTAGGGAAGTTCTTACGAAAAGGCACGAGGATATTGGACACTTTCTGACTACAATCACGGATTCTAAGTGAGCCTAGGATTTGCCATGTCATTCTTGGTCAATAATTTCTGTAGGAGAATTACTATTGTTTAACATTATTCCTATTGGGTCACATTTTTTTTTCAAGATAGTAGGTATCTCATGTTTGAATATTACTAAAACGTGTCAGTTCAAAAGAATTTCAGTGTTCGTCGAAAATAGGTACTAATAGATGAGATTGAAGAAGTTTAGCGAAGGATGAGTTCATGGGTCAAGAGATGAGAGTCTTTAGTAAGTGCAGGAAACCTTTCTATTGAACTTGATTAGATAAGTGTTCGGGATCTTTATATCCAAATGACTCATGTGTGCGGGATCGATATTTGGTGTCATGTAGGAGGCATGTGCCTGCTTTGGTGGAACACATACGTCATAGGTGTGATACACCTTGCATGGATCATTGTATTTAATTTAGTCAAGAGAATAAGACGATATCTGTATGGTTAAAGTAAAGGGAATAAAAGTGGGCATCTATGGTTTATTCTAATAGGAAAATGTGCCATATATGTGGTGTGATTAAAATGGAGTATATAAGGGTATATTTGTGCGGGATATATTTGTCATGTGTGTAGCTTAACTAGCCTGGTTTATAAGTATAGAATTTGTTGGAAGAAAAGTGCTAGTGTTGTGCCCCCAATATCGAAGTCACTCTAGAGGATATCAAATAATACAGATAGAAGTGGACATAATGAACCACTATTTTTTCACCCAAGTAGAATCGATCTACCCCAATCATTTACTAAATCATAAACCCTACGTTCTTAGAGAGGCTTGCCTATATACTTCAGCAATTTATGTTCTCGAAATTGAAAGTAAGACATGATTCTATGATAGAACAAAAATTGAAGAACCAAAGTGACGATCCTATGATAGAACGGAAATTGAAGAACCAAGGTGACGATCCTTTACCGCAGTTATCTAAACACATGAGCAAGTGATTTAAAAGCAATATGAAAATTATATCGTAACTTCCAAATAGATGGAAGGACTGTTACAGACGGAATCCAAGTTTGGCACCCCTATATCAAGATAGAGTATACTAAGTTTAAGGTTCTACCCAACTTATAAAAATTGGTTAATCAGGAAAAAGCACAATAATAGGACTTCTAAGAAGGTATGCTTCCAATAGGGTGTATGAGGATATGAGGGCTTCTGATCATAGTCTTGGACTCTAAAACAAACCTAGTTATTACCTATTTAACATTGTCCATCAAGGTAGTAGGATAGGGCTTGGTCAAGTATAATCGGAAACAAATTGGTATCGAGGGATTCCATTCGTCGCATAACATAAGCTACGAAGAGGTACGGTTAAGGAATTATATGAAGGGGTTTTAGTGGACCAAGTGATGGAAACTACATTATAGGTGTAGGGACCTATTTCATAAAGTTTGGTTTTATAGCCTAAATATGGCGATATGCATGGATGGTTTTAACTGGAGTTTAATGGGTTTCCTAATTGGATATCAATCTTTTATTGAATAAGTCTTTGGTTTTAATCTATATTGGTTGGACAAGATTCACAAAATCAATCTAGACCATTCCAATTAGGTTAGGGAACCTAGAATAGGCTTTAATTCAAGTAGTTGGGCTAATTTCCAGTCGGGTTGGTTAACTAGGTTCCTTAAGCCCAAAAATGCGTCTTCTATGACTTTGTGTACAAGTAGCACAAGAGGACTTAATTGAGTGGAACACTAGTGGCATGTGCGTAATGGGCTTCGAGTAGTTCACAATCATATATTGGATCGAAAGTTTGAGTCAACGTTGAGTCTCTAATTGTAGTCGGGGAGTATATCGGTATTACAGTAAGAATTATAGTTACCCTTTTTGAATGGAAAGTCATATCATGAAAATAGAGTACAAGGAGACATGTTTGAGTGGGACGTGATATACCTAGATGATGGTGGGCTCGTCTAGGTCTGGCATATGAAATTTGTTGAAAGGTAACTGCTGGTCTCGTGCTCCGAATATCAATGTCACGACAGAGAACTTCAAATGACCTAAATAGAAAGTGGGTGTTCATGAGGGACGAATTTATTATTCTAGTGGGAACCAATTCTTATCCTAATCAATCGTAATACTAGTAAATCCTAAAATTTAGAGGGCTCATAACCTATATACTTCGAAAATTTATTTCTTAAAAATAAACTAAGACAAGTTTTTATGATTAATGAAGTTAGAGAAATTCAAGTCGTGATCATGGTTAATAGATTACATTATACGATTGATATGGATCAAGTTAAAAGATCGTTCCCCGATTTTAAATAGGTGGAAAATGATTGCGTAATAGCTTTCATGGCCATGGGTGATATGGTGCACTAAAGGTGACATTCTGTGTCTATCCTTTCTCAAATACAAGCATTTGTTTTTCTGAATTAAGTAAGGCAAAAACACAAAAGAGTTCAAGTGAGAGGGGATCGAATGTGATTACGAGGTTCCAAGGGTGGTAAATAATTCAAAGAGAGTTGTCAAAGCAGTTGCGGACAAAATCTTAGAGGCATCTATATCTCAATCCACGTGGAATAAACATATGAAAAGTGAACCAAGTGCACTAAGGTTGATTAGACCATAATATACTGATTCTAAACAGGCAATATATTTGTGGGCGTCCCCAATGAACACATGTCTTGAAGAAACTCGATAAAGAATAAGCTTGTAAAAACTAGGCTATAATAGCGTCTTTAGTCAAGGTATTCCAAAAGTGTAAGTACGCTAGAATTATGATTGAAAGAAAGCACAAGTAGTTCAAGTTTCTTAAGGATATAAGCTTTGTCCAATGTTCGTGTTTATACAGTCATCCTACTGTCTTCTTATTTAAGGCCTTGGTCGACCAATGGGTTGGGGACCTCTGAACTCCATATTCTAGGTAAACCTATTAGTATCAGTCAATTACCTCATTAATAGGTCATAAGGACAACGGGATGCTAGGTTGGGAGGCATGCTACCCAATGTATAAAAATTTCTACTAGTATTGGCTTTGAATCAATAAGACATACATGGCTTTTTTCTAACCTCTATAGTATCCGAAAACTATAATCATGCCTGAAGTCATTTTAACAAGAAAGTATGTCTCGCTAGTGTAACCCTGGTTGTAGTAAATCCTTGGTTTTGTGACTCAAATATGATATGATATCGAATATTTTATTAACTCTATCCCATATTGACATAAAGATAACTAAGATCAGAAGTGGACAACTAAGACATAGTTTTAACAACAATCGATAACCTACATTTACTTGAAATAATTTTAACTTTAGGGAGGGCATGTCTTGCCAGTGCACTGATGGCTGTAGTGTACCCTGCAGTCTCTATCCTTCAAATAAATAGCGACATTGCACTGCTGTCTTGCCATTATGAGTCTTCGAAAACTATTCCACTAATTTTATAAAATTTCAAAGGAGATTCTAAACTTTCAACAAGTTGGTCATGATAGAAAATATATGTTCTTGAAGAAAAGTATCAATTTTGAAGATAGAATGATCAATGAGGTATCACTTTTGAAAATCAAACGATAAACGAAGTGTCAATTATATGTGTATATATCCAATACATATCCTAATATGTATATGTATGTATGTATGTATGTATATATATATATATATATATATATATATATATATATATAAAATATATATATAAACCTTTTATAGATAATAAATCGCATATATAATTCATAATTTACAAGAATTATGTAATAAGCCTTATATAACACTATTCAAAATATATATATAACAAAACCTTCAATAAATATATAACATATATCTATATTTTTTTATTTTATTTTTTTAAACACCCCTTTTTATTCATGCAAGGCGCAAAATACCGAAGCCTTTGCAAGTAAGTGCAAAAAGAAAGAAGAAGGAAAAGCACAAAGGGAGGGGGATTCTCTCCTGTCAAAAATCAGGAGGACAAAATATCCCAGAAAGCCAGTTGTCCATGGTTGCAAAGACGGGCGCTCTTGAGACTCTGGTGGATGACCTCTGTAGTGAGCTGTACGGCGGTGAATTGGTGCCCTTCGTATCTAGCTTTGTTACGGTTCTTCCAAATTACCAACGTGGTGGCGGCTGCAACGATCTGGTGGCAATACGACGTGTTGGCCCAGGTTGCTAGAAGATCTTTGAAGCTTCCACCAACCGTAACCATCTTACAATGTTGGGAAATGCTCGTCCAAACAGTGGCTGTAGAATCTCCATTACGAAGGATGTGGTCAATTATTTCTGACTGTTTCTCGACGCAGCAATGGCAAGTCGATGCTATGCTAAAGTCGATGGTGGTTTGGATGTCGTCAGTGGGGAGTTTCTTGCGGACCGATCGCCAGACCAGGAATAACCATTTCTTCAGGATACATGGGTGCCAGAAAGGACTCAATATCGGTGTAGAAGGCCCGGATCCGTACACGATCCTTCTAGTTGAGGCGACAGAGAATGCGCCGTTGGTGCTCTTTGACCACGAGAGTGTGTCGACGCCTGTGCCAATCATCAAACCAGAGTTTTGGTGTGCAGAACGACCTCGTGTCCACTCTAATCCCTGACTCTCTACCAGTTCCAGTTGCCACTATTATTCTACAATTCTTTGATCTTTCTGGTCGCCGGTGCGCCCTATAGGCGAGGGATAATGTCGGCTCCCAACCATCTTTCAAGGAATAGATCTGAGTCATTTGTGCCCAGCCGAAGGCGAATCTTTGGTTCTGCGAGAGTCTGGCCGTACAGAATGCGATGCCAAGCCACGGATGCTCTGCTGTTGCTGATGGCGCTAGCCGGGTGTATGTGTTTGAAGTATCTGGCCTTCATGAAGCGTGCCTAGAGATTGCGGCCGACATAAAGCTTCCACCACAGTTTCATGGAGAATGCGTCTACGATGTGATGCAGTCGGGAGAATCTCAGCTGGCCCAATGGTGTTGGTCTTTGGCCATGGAGTCCCAGCTGGGACTCCACAGTTTGTTGGCTTGGCCATGGAGTCCCAGCTGGCCCAACGGTTTTTGTCTTTAGCGTCGTTGTGGCCCCAAAGGAAGTTGGCAAAGAGGTTTTCGATGGAGTTGAGAACCTTCTTTGGATGTGAGCATGCAGCTAGGGTGTATACAGGGACGGATGAGAGTACATGGTTAATCAATATAATTTTTGCTGCCTGGCGATAATATTGTGTTATGCCAACCTTCTAGTTTTTTTCCTGATTTTGCCATTGAGAATTTTGAAGATGGTCGCACCAGATTTGCCGTAAACCATCGGGCAGCCGAGGTAGGAGAAAGAAGGGTAAGCGACTGAGAAGGAAGCGATATTGGATAGTATAGCAGTTTGCTCCCTGTTGGCTTTGTGGTGGACATAAATAACGATTTTTCTGGGGTTGACTCTTTGGCCAGAGCATCGGGCGTATCTAAGAAGCACATTATGAATAGCTTCCACGGACCCCACTTCTCCGAAAGAGAAGATAATGATGTCGTCGGCGTAAGCTAGGTGAGTGATGATCGGGCAGCCGCTAACTGTGTGAAAATGTTTGAAGTTGGGGTCCTAGGCAGTTTGTTAATATTTTTGCTGAGGGCTTCCGCTGCGATGATAAAAATGGTAGACGAGAGAGGGTCTTCTTGTTTAACTCCCCGACTGGAATGGAAGAAGCCGTCCGCTTGGCCTTTAATCACCGTGGAGAACCACGAGTTGTTGATCGATCACTAGATTATACAGATCCACATTTTTGAGAAGCCGAAAGCTCTGTAGATCCAGATCAAGAACTACCAATCTAGCCTGTCATAAGCCTTCTCCATGTCCAATTTGATGGCGATGTTTCCGCCTGTAGACGGTAATTTCATGCACGTAATTATTTTCTGAGCAAGAATAATATTGTCTTGGATGTTTCTGTCCTGGACAAAGCCACTATGTTCTTCTGATATAATTTTGTGAAGAATATCGATCATGTGCGTGGCAATAATCTTGAAGATAATTTTTTTGGTGAAGGTACATAAATTGATGGGTCAGAAATCTCGAAAAGTCTCCGGGTTTTTCTGCTTGGGGATAAGGACCAAATTAGCACAAGAAATAGATCTAGGGTACTTGGCTCCTTGGAAGAAGGCGATCGCCGCTCTGTGTATATCCGTCTCTATTCTAGTAGCTGGCGAGTTATTTGTCAAAAAGAGGGCCTCAGCTCGAGTCACATCATCTTAGGCGGTGCGAACGGCTTGGAAAATATCTCCGAAAGCTTGCTTGCTCCAAGTGGTGAGAGTTTTTCTGGCAGCCTTGAGTTTGTTGCCTACACGAATGAGGGCGTCGGGGGATTCAGTCCTGGTCCATGCGTCCTCAACGATCCTCAAGAATTAAGGGTGATGGCACCAAAAATCTAGGAAGGTGAAGCTTTTCTTGATCTATTTTAAGAAACGATTGATGTCGATGAGGAGGGGGAGTGATCGGATTCGGTGGCATTAAGGTGAGCGAGGTTGGATGTGATGCTCATGTCTTTCCATTGAGTGTTGATGAGGGCACGGTCCAGACGGGAGTAGTTCCTGCGGGCGCCTTCTTGCATGTTACACCAGATGAAAGTATTGTCGGCGAACTAGAGATGAGATCAGTGGACATTGAAGATGAAGTTATTGAAGTCAAGCATGGCCATTGGGCAGGAGGCCTGCCCTCCGTCTTCTCATCGCTTCTAGTGACGGCATTGAAGTCTTCGACACAAAGCCAAGGGATAGGAGGTGTTGGAGATAATGTTAAGGAGGTCCTCCCACAGCTGTTTGCATTCAATGATGTCGCAACTACCATGGAAAGCTGAGAGCAGGGCTCGCTTCGGAAGTGTGGAGTGCTCTATCCAATACGAGAGAGCTTGCATAGTATCACATACTATGCTAATATTTACATCAAAGGAGTAAAGAATCTTTATGTCATGTCTGCCAGCGACGGCGGAGGTGAAACCCAGCTACAGCTGAATCAATTTGAGTCTGTTAGGGGGGATTTTATGTTCTAAGATGATAAGGATGTCAATTTTGTGTATTCTCTTGAGGTTGCATAATCTCCTTAAGGTGGGTTTGTTGGCTAGGCCTCTAACATTTCAGGATAGGATGTTAGGCATTTGTCTTGTTGGGTTGTTAGTATTTGGCAAGTTTTGCGGCCGACCTGGTAGTCATTGCCATAGACTCGATGGCTCCTTTAGTAATCTATCTTTTGTTCACAGGTAGCTTGTCAGGGTTCTACTTCTGAAGAGTGTCCGATAGGTCATCCTCTATATTGTGGGTTTCTGATTCTTTGTCTGGGTGGGTAGGTGTTCCAAAGTGGGTGGATGGGGTGAATGCTCCTACGTCAATGGCTTGCTGACAACGGATGACTTGCTCAGGACCAATGATGGCAAGATATTCAGCTAGAACGTATCTCGGCGATTGACTCTCCAGGATCTCGATTCCCTCCATGAAGCTGCGAGTGACAGGTTTGTTGTGGTCTGGTTTCTCTTCTGAACTCTGTGATCTGTTGGGAGGAATGATGTTAACTTTTTGGGTAGCCCGACTAGTAATGTCGGAGGGTGTGGGGTTGCTTCCCCTGGTAGTGGTAGCTGTGCTAGTGTGGGCTTCTTCTGTGTAGCTGTTTTCTTCTACTACCAGGGCGTCGAGCCTGTTGTGGGTGTCGACAGAGGTGTTTTTTGGGTGGTAGGGATGGTTTCCTTCTCAGCGTGGTTGTTGGGTGGCTGAGTTGATGGTAGGCTAGCATCAAATCTGATGTGCGAGTTCGGGCACGGTAAGAGGGAGGATCTCTGAACCTGAATCCTTTTTTATTTGTGCGTTATCGTTGCCAGCTTTGGATTCAGTTCTGGATGTGCTTTGTAGCAGTGCTTGATTAGTTGCCCTCTCTTTTTGCAGTGATTGCAGTGTATGATGTTGTTGTCATATAAGATTAGTTGCGTATGGGACTTGTTTTCTAGCTCAATGTTGATGGATTTAGGGAGTTCTTTGGAGATGTCAAGTTCCATACAGACTTTAGCATAATTGGCTCTGGTCAGATTCTTTATTTCCTCCGCTATGGCGACGAAAGTGCCAAAGGAGTTGACAATCCTTTTCAGAGCTGCTAGTATGAAACATATCAGAGGTGGATTGGAAAGGGTGACCCATACGGACACAATGGATGAGACCTCGAAGGGGTTAAGATTCTGCGACCATATAACCACTGTCATGACTTTGCAGTCTATTTTGTTTACTCTCCGAGTTTGGACTATCTTTAGGTCTATCGCTGAGGATAAGTGAAGAAGGATGTTTTTGGGGTCTAGAGGCGCTATGCAATACTCTGATGTAAGAATCTATTTGGCAACTTCCTCCTGACTCGGGCTAGCTTGGGGCATCTCGAGGGGAATCGAAACACAAACGTGGAGGAGAACCTCGCGTAAAGCGACTCCAGGTCTGCGGAGAAGAACGAAATGGATAAAGACTGTCCATCCTCTGGAGGAGGGTAGTCGATCTCGAGAAGAGGGACATCTGGGAGGATGGGTTTATTCTGGGCCAAACGATCCGGGCACACAATGTCAGCGAACGAGGAGGGGCCCACCGTAGTACCCTAAGCCGAGGAGGGGGGCCCTCACATGTTGAGAGAATTGGGACCAGAGGAAGGAAGATGCTCCTCTGTAGGAGGCCAGCAAACGGAGGCTGCCAATGGAGGGGAAGCCAGAGGTTGAGCGCACATAGGGAGCATGAGAGAAAGATGGTGCATAGGGTGCTCGCTGGAGGGGAAGAGGGTGCCACATGGGAGGAACAGGCGCTGCTATACGCGCAAAGGGGCGGGGCAACGACAGGTGGAAAGGAATACGGGGGACGCATAGGGGGAGAGGCGGAGGGGAGTTGCGGGAGAGCAGGCAGGCACATAGGGGGGCAGAGCTTGTGGACAAATACAAGCGTGGAGGGGCCCAAGGGAGAAATCCCAAGGGGGGCGTATAGCCAGGCGCAACGCATGAACGCGTCGACGCCCCGGAGGGAGAGGGGAAGCCAGAGCGGGAAAAACTGGGGTTCGAAATTCAAACCGGGGAAGGAGGAAAAGAGGAAAGAGCGGGGGCGGGAAGGACATGGGGCAGGAGGAGGGGAAAGGAGGGAGGGGACGAGAGGCGGGAGGGGTTGGGCGGAGCAGAGGTGGAGGAAGGGGGAGTGGCGTGGGTGGGGGCGGAGCGGAGGTGGAGAAAGGGAGAGAGGAGGAGGCGGAGGCGGCGACGAGGCGGAGGGGGTGGAGGAGCTGTGTGGCATCCGCCACCCAATTATGATTTAGTGATACATTTTTTTTCATTTTTAATTGAATAGTTTATATTTAATGTTCTAGGAATTTTTAGGAATTATTTTGATTATTAAAATAGTGGGAAAACCTATTTCCTAGGACTGCTGGAATTTATTGTGGTATCCTCAGAGCGAGTATTGACCCCAAACATTTTTCTAAGGCTCATTATCCTATTTTACATTTTCTGTAATTTTTACATAATTTTTGGCAATAATTAAGCATTTATTTATTATGGTTTATATAATTTTAAAGGCTAAAATATTTTCTATAAGATCATTGGTGACTATTTTGGGACAAATTATTTTATATAGGTTCTAGGTGGTTAGTAATATTTTCTATAATTTTTTAGGATTTTTCTGGAATTTTTAGGAATTTGTTTGGAGTTATTTGGGTTTAAATTGGCTTAGAAAACAGTTTTTATATTAATAATACACAGTCAGCTAAGGGGGCCCACGCGTCAGCCACTTGGGCTGACCGAGCGGGGCCCGCCTGTCAGTCACCCATGTGCTGACTGTACTTTATTTGGAGCCACGGCTCCTTAGCCGAAGCTAATTGGCTTGGCTCCAAGCATCCTCGCCATCGGACCGTCCATCCTTATTTGCGGGGCTAAGGAGATGATGACACGTGTCCCTAGCCACCCACCAACTCAGCCAAGCCGCTGCTCTATATATATATATTATTATTTCGGTTTTCGAGAAACCCTAATTAATTGTCAGCCGACCTTTGTGGTTTTGATCCCGACGATCCTCCGACTTCCCGAGGTGATTCCCGTCAACCCCGACCTCGTTTTCGCGTGCCGTTTTTTTTATTGGAAGCATTTTGAGGTAAACTCACTGTCTATGCAATTTATTTTCGTAAATTCTGAACATGAATTTCTGAAAAATTCGTGGAGTGTCGGTTGTCTGAAACTTGACGCGTTTCAGTGTTTTCGAGTTTCCGGGAGAACCAGAAATCGAAATCACGATCCGTTTTAAGTTTTGGAAAGATGACACAGAGCCCTTCGACATATATTTTTCCCAGAAATTATTTCTTTGATTTAATATTTTATTTATTCTGTTGAACTCAGAACTTATCGTTTGATCCCCGTTTTGGTCACGATTAGCCATAATGGCGATATCTTTTGACCAAAGCGTGATTTTGAGGCACGGTCAATTCCAGCGCACTCGTAGCGCTGAAATCTACCAAGGTTCACTTTCAAAATCAAGAGTTCATAGCGTTTGACCAAAAGTCAACGGCACGTCTCGATTTGCGTGCCATAGTTTCCGAAATTGAGAAACACGACTTTTGATGGCCAAACTTGCATATATAGATTATATTCAGAATATTATTAAGTTAAATTAGATTTTTAAGTGAATTATTACAGAATTAATTATTATTAACTTAGTAACCCAACTAGCCACTATTTAGAACTAGAATATTAGAATTAATTTGTGGTTTTCGTGCACTGTTCGTGGTGCATTGTATGTTATAGGTTGATCGGCTTTTCCTTCACCCTCGGCTTGTGACTACGGTTTGTGCAAGGATTCAGGCAAGTACAGTATTGTATTTATGTTTTAGTTCATTATAATGTTTATTCCGTAGTTTCTCGTTTGATATCTCGTTGAATCATTGCTTGATATTTCCCTTGAGACACGATTGTGACACGATAGTTATTGTATTCTTCTTACGTATCATTGACCGTTCTTGATTGTTAGAGAGTCGGGGGGGAAATACTCGATGAATACGTGAACAAACCCAATTACGTTACTGAACGATAGCTAAGTCATACACACACGTATGAATTAGCCGTACCATTACTGAACGATAGCCATCGTATGATGTGCCGTATTAGCCCAGCCGTTCACGTATTAGAAGGTATTTCACACACACAGTGGTTTCTATTTTTTCTTTATCTAGTTCATTATCTTGTCAGTTCATATCCTGCTAGTTTACATCTTGCCAGTTTACTTTTGCCACTTCATATCCTGTTAGTTCTTGTCTTGCTAGTTCCTTTTATATTCTTTACCTTCATGATTTCTCGCTTGTTCTAACTTATTTTGGACTAACAACATTAAATTGCAATATGGTTGTACTTTGCTCCTTTCCTGATTGGATCGTTGTTGTAGGTGAGGGAGAGTATCTCTAGCACTTCATGTTATGGACCAGCAGTGGATAGTGCTGACTTTGTTGGTACCGAGACTCAGGAGCCATGGATGATCTCTAGAGGGATCTAGATTTACTTTTATGCATGTCTTAGTTTATTTCTTAGATGGATCTTGTTCATGGATGGACGATATTTTACTGTTCTGGATTTCAGTCTCTTTGTCATTGGATTTGGATATTATTATTTCATTATCTATCGTACTCTGGTTTCCTTGGTTTGTTTCACCGCTGAGTACGATTTGTATTTGTGGTCTATTGTATCTGTGGAGGATGTTATGGTATGTACTAGACAGCGTTCTACCGCCGATACCGCGGCGTAGGCTGGACTTGGACACGTCTCGTATCCGAAAAGCGGGTGCGGGTCGTGACAAGTTTTTATGGTGGCCCATGCAGGTCCGTTTTCGCAAAGACTGCGAACTCGTGGTAGTACTTAAGTTAGTCGTACTACTGCGAGCCTGCGAATAGGATTAGATATTAAGGACATCCTCCACGTGTTTGCTTATTGATCTCCACCTTTGACTTTAACCTTTCTTGATATGCATCCTGCTTGAATCTTTCTACCGTTTAATGTTTTCTTTTATTGCAGCTAATGGATTCTCAAGACAGGAATAACGCTTTCTTGAACACCCCACCGGCTACAGGAGGATTCTTCTCGTACATGACCCCGCCGACGCAGGGAGGCCAGCTTACTCACCAGGACGACCCGGCTCAAACGCAATACTCGAGATTCCGCAGAGATGACTTTCCTCCACCAGCACCCTTCCATCAGCCTGTACCCTTCCAGCCAGCATATGTTCCACATCCAGCACCTACCATGTACCCTGCACCAGCGACGTATCCAGCACATGCCATGTACCCAGCACATGTTCTGCCTCCGCCACCTCCACTGGACAACATCACGCTTCTCGGGATCTTCCAGCAGATGATGACTTCTCAAGCACGACAGGCTGACGTCTTCCGCGATACTTTGAGGGAGGCTATCCAGACTAGAGACGCTCCACGACCGCGCCCTGGAACTTCCAAGCATTTTTCGGACCTTAGGCCCCGAGAATTCAAAGGAACAGAAGGGATTATCTACGCGGATGAGTGGTTAGAGAACATAGATCGCAACCTTCGGAGGGCTCGAGTTCCTGAAGATCTGAAGGTCGAGAATGCCGACATGCAGCTCTACGACATCGCCCACACGTGGTATAGAGACGAGCCACGGCTCACTGCGCCAGACGTATCTTGGGAGGAGTTCAAGGAGCTATTCAAGACGAAGTTCTTCCCTGAAGCAGCCCGTGAAGAGTTGGAGAACGAGTTCGAGAGCCTGGAACAAGGCAACCTCTCCGTCGACGAATACACCGCAGAGTTCTCCCGCCTCAGCCGCTTTGCAGACGCCATGACCCCTGCAGCTAAAGCCAAAAAGTTCAGGAAGGGACTTTCATATGATATCCGCATCGCCATCGCCACCAGCCAGGCCACAACTTACGAGAAGATCTTGAAGATCGCACAGGCGGTAGAAACAGAATTGAAGCGTAAGCAAAAGAGAGATAGAGATGCAAATGGAGGACTTAACAACCAATCGAGATCGGCAAAATGTCCCAATATTCCGGAGGAGATTTTACCCCAGCACTATCACCAGCAGCCTCATTCCCTACAACAGCAAGATCAGATCCAGCCGATTATTATATGCTCCTACTGTCGGGGGCCAGGTCATCACTTTGATCACTGTCGCAAAAGGTTACGACAATGCTTATCATGCGGATCAGCTACACACCAAGTGAAGGAATGTCCAACATCATTTGTTCGTCAAAGCCAAACACCTACTCAAGGAGGACTGCAGCAACAAGGATATGATCAAGCATTTGAAGCGGTGACCCGACCTTAAGGTATATGTAGTTAACTGAGTTCCTTACAGGCTTTCCATAATTATGGTTAACAGGTATGCTTGGTTAATGCTAGATTAGTAATCTTAAATTTTTTACGTTTTCATGATATAGACTAGAAATTATTTTAGAGTTTGCATGTAGAAGTTATTTAGTATGACCTGTTGATTTTTGAGGACAAAAATATTTTTAAGGGGGATAGTATGTGGCATCCGCCACCCAATTATGATTTAGTGATACATTTTTTTTCATTTTTAATTGAATAGTTTATATTTAATGTTCTAGGAATTTTTAGGAATTATTTTGATTATTAAAATAGTGGGAAAACCTATTTCCTAGGACTGCTGGAATTTATTGTGGTATCCTCAGAGCGAGTATTGACCCCAAACATTTTTCTAAGGCTCATTATCCTATTTTACATTTTCTGTAATTTTTACATAATTTTTGGCAATAATTAAGCATTTATTTATTATGGTTTATATAATTTTAAAGGCTAAAATATTTTCTATAAGATCATTGGTGACTATTTTGGGACAAATTATTTTATATAGGTTCTAGGTGGTTAGTAATATTTTCTATAATTTTTTAGGATTTTTCTGGAATTTTTAGGAATTTGTTTGGAGTTATTTGGGTTTAAATTGGCTTAGAAAACAGTTTTTATATTAATAATACACAGTCAGCTAAGGGGGCCCACGCGTCAGCCACTTGGGCTGACCGAGCGGGGCCCGCCTGTCAGTCACCCATGTGCTGACTGTACTTTATTTGGAGCCACGGCTCCTTAGCCGAAGCTAATTGGCTTGGCTCCAAGCATCCTCGCCATCGGACCGTCCATCCTTATTTGCGGGGCTAAGGAGATGATGACACGTGTCCCTAGCCACCCACCAACTCAGCCAAGCCGCTGCTCTATATATATATATTATTATTTCGGTTTTCGAGAAACCCTAATTAATTGTCAGCCGACCTTTGTGGTTTTGATCCCGACGATCCTCCGACTTCCCGAGGTGATTCCCGTCAACCCCGACCTCGTTTTCGCGTGCCGTTTTTTTTATTGGAAGCATTTTGAGGTAAACTCACTGTCTATGCAATTTATTTTCGTAAATTCTGAACATGAATTTCTGAAAAATTCGTGGAGTGTCGGTTGTCTGAAACTTGACGCGTTTCAGTGTTTTCGAGTTTCCGGGAGAACCAGAAATCGAAATCACGATCCGTTTTAAGTTTTGGAAAGATGACACAGAGCCCTTCGACATATATTTTTCCCAGAAATTATTTCTTTGATTTAATATTTTATTTATTCTGTTGAACTCAGAACTTATCGTTTGATCCCCGTTTTGGTCACGATTAGCCATAATGGCGATATCTTTTGACCAAAGCGTGATTTTGAGGCACGGTCAATTCCAGCGCACTCGTAGCGCTGAAATCTACCAAGGTTCACTTTCAAAATCAAGAGTTCATAGCGTTTGACCAAAAGTCAACGGCACGTCTCGATTTGCGTGCCATAGTTTCCGAAATTGAGAAACACGACTTTTGATGGCCAAACTTGCATATAGATTATATTCAGAATATTATTAAGTTAAATTAGATTTTTAAGTGAATTATTATAGAATTAATTATTATTAACTTAGTAACCCAACTAGCCACTATTTAGAACTAGAATATTAGAATTAATTTGTGGTTTTCGTGCACTGTTCGTGGTGCATTGTATGTTATAGGTTGATCGGCTTTTCCTTCACCCTCGGCTTGTGACTACGGTTTGTGCAAGGATTCAGGCAAGTACAGTATTGCATTTATGTTTTAGTTCATTATAATGTTTATTCCGTAGTTTCTCGTTTGATATCTCGTTGAATCATTGCTTGATATTTCCCTTGAGACACGATTGTGACACGATAGTTATTGTATTCTTCTTACGTATCATTGACCGTTCTTGATTGTTAGAGAGTCGGGGGGGAAATACTCGATGAATACGTGAACAAACCCAATTACGTTACTGAACGATAGCTAAGTCATACACACACGTATGAATTAGCCGTACCATTACTGAACGATAGCCATCGTATGATGTGCCGTATTAGCCCAGCCGTTCACGTATTAGAAGGTATTTCACACACACAGTGGTTTCTATTTTTTCTTTATCTAGTTCATTATCTTGTCAGTTCATATCCTGCTAGTTTACATCTTGCCAGTTTACTTTTGCCACTTCATATCCTGTTAGTTCTTGTCTTGCTAGTTCCTTTTATATTCTTTACCTTCATGATTTCTCGCTTGTTCTAACTTATTTTGGACTAACAACATTAAATTGCAATATGGTTGTACTTTGCTCCTTTCCTGATTGGATCGTTGTTGTAGGTGAGGGAGAGTATCTCTAGCACTTCATGTTATGGACCAGCAGTGGATAGTGCTGACTTTGTTGGTACCGAGACTCAGGAGCCATGGATGATCTCTAGAGGGATCTAGATTTACTTTTATGCATGTCTTAGTTTATTTCTTAGATGGATCTTGTTCATGGATGGACGATATTTTACTGTTCTGGATTTCAGTCTCTTTGTCATTGGATTTGGATATTATTATTTCATTATCTATCGTACTCTGGTTTCCTTGGTTTGTTTCACCGCTGAGTACGATTTGTATTTGTGGTCTATTGTATCTGTGGAGGATGTTATGGTATGTACTAGACAGCGTTCTACCGCCGATACCGCGGCGTAGGCTGGACTTGGACACGTCTCGTATCCGAAAAGCGGGTGCGGGTCGTGACAAGCTGGGCGCCTGCCGCAACCAAAAAAGAGGGGTTGCCAGCGCCTAAACGGCCGGAAGGCCAACTCCGACCAGGCGGAGCTGGTCTGCCATCGATGGAGGAGCAACAAAAGCCATTTCGATCGGAAGAAAAAAAATAGAGGGGAGGGGTAGGAGATCTGGGGGACTAAGCCGACGCGGGAGGAGGAAGAGGGGGGAGCGGGGGAGGGGGCCAGACGGAGATGACACCTCTAACTCCGGGCGGCAGTCCCCCGTCGGGACGTGCGGGAAGCGGTGCGGGAGGAAGAAGAAGGGAAATAGGATGCATGTTGTATCATTCATATATATATATATATATATATATATATATATATATATATATATATATTTATATTTTTTATATATACGTATATATATATATATATATATATATATATATATATATATATATATATATATATATATATATATATATATATATAAAAATATATATATATATATATATATATGCTTCGTACCGGCGGATATTAAACGAATTGATAACCTATTTGGGACCTTCGTTGCGATGGCCGATGAAACCTTACCAAAGCCAATTACGCAAAAGTTTGTGTGAAAGTCGACCTACCGAAGGAGCTCCCCAAATCTTTTTAAATTTTGCTTGGCGACAAAATGCACACACAATCTATTAAGTATGTTAACGACATCATATTCTGCAAGCACTGCCTCGTGTGAGGTCATACCTCCGAGTTATGTTCTTGCGCTCACCCTGGTATAATGAACAGGGGGAATCAGAAGGCTGCCCCGTTGCCACCTTTACTCCTACTCCCTAATCCCTACCACTCTTTCGAAGCAAGTGCTAAATTTTCTCGCTCCTAGGAACATACTTAGACCTTTATGGGCAGTATGGTGGCAGTTGTTACTAGTTCTGGCGGCATTGCCACTCCCGTCGAGGCGGAACATCAAGCTATCCCAACAATGGTGATGGACAGCACGGGTAGACCCGCTGGCACCAAGAATCGCGATGACATAATTCTAATCAACAGATTCGATCTACTCGTCGTGGAACCCTCCGACGACATATGGTAGACCTATCACTCCCGTTCGGATACGTTCGATGCCGATGTAGAGTTGGAAGTAGCTCATAATGTACTAGAAGTTGGAGTAGAGGTCAAGGAATTAGAAGCTATATTGGAAGGCATTGTGGAATACGGTGAATGCTTCGAGGCTATCCACTCTGAAGCCCCATCGGGAGCAGATGAATGCGGAGAAGTAGTCATCGCAGCTGACGAGGACGATGATGTCGAAGTGAAGGAAGGGGTCGTTCCACTTGGCGCCAGCTCCTTTTCCATCCAGATTGTAGACCCTCAGCTGCCATCCCACTTGGACACGCTAGCATCTATTTGCCATTAAAATATCAAAGACAGGTATTACAGAAACACTGAAATTGATTGCAAACTCATTTGTACAATAAAAAGCCTAGAAAAAAATTCTAGGAAACATTCTAAGTACAATTGTTTAGTTTTTGATTCTGGGGGTTGTCAAATCCCTATTTTTGAATAGGTATCTGACTGTATTTTGTATTTTTGGAAAAAATTTAAATTTGGGTATTGTTAAAATTTTATTGATAATTTTTTGAGGGTGAATTTTATCCATATTATTATGCTTGCCACTATTGTTACTATCATTTTTATTATCATTATTATTATTATTATTATTATTATTATTATTATTTTATTCCTACTCCTCCCTTTTACCTAACCCTAACCCCAACCCATACTCTCACTCTCATCTCTCTCTCCCCCTCACTTGTCACTCAGCCGACACCCCCTTACCTAACCCCTCACCTCTCTCCTCACTCTTTCTCTCCCACTCATCTCTCTTCCGATCCCTCTCTCTCTCCTATCCCTCTCTGGACCAGCTCGAGCTCCCCTCTCCTCTCCCATGGCCTCCGGCGACTGCCACCACTTTCTATCGCCTTTGCCTTTCCCTTCTTTCTCCAGTCGCGACCGCCACCACCATTTTTCTACCACCGCCACCATCACCCTCTAGCACCGCCACCGCCACTGCCATCAGTCACCACCACAACTGTCCCCTTTATCCTTCGTCGTCCTGAGCGCCGCCATTGCCATCGTCTCCACCGCCACCATCATCGTCATCTTCAGCCACCACCGCCATCACTTCCACGACGACCACCACCACCCTCGTCGTCTTCTTCTTCTCATCCTCTCCCCCTCGTCTTTGAGCTCCAGCCGCCACCCGCAGGGTCGACCTCCTCCAGCTCCTCCGCCCCTCTCCGTGTTCTTCTCCGACTTCTCCCTCTCTCTGTCTTCCCTCCGTCGGCGGTCTGACCCGAGTCGACCTGTCCGAAACCCTCGACAGCTCCAACGCCTCCTCCCTTCTTTCTATTTCGGCAACCATCGCCTTGGGAGCAATTCCACCTTAGGCAGCGGGATGCCCTTGGGCCCCGTACTGCTCGGGCAGCGTATTCCTCAGGCTACGTGCCTTGGGTCATGTGCACTCGGTTCGCGCATTCCATCGTTTCCCGTACTTCTTGGGACATATGCCTCGATTTATGTGTTGTCCCATTTTTTGTGCCACCTCGATCTAAGTGCTGCCTTGGGCAGCGAGACGCCTCGAGCCCCGCGCTATCTCGGGCATCGTGCAATCTTGGTTTGAACGTTGCCTCGATTCTCGTGTCTTAGCCTTTGTGCCATCTCGATTTTCGTATCACTTTGATTTGTGTGTACGCGCTGATTTGTGCACCGCCTCGATTTATGTAACCCCTTAGACTCCGTACTACCTCGATTTGCGTACATATGTTGATTTGTGTGCTTGCTCCGATTTGCGTGCCGTATTGGTCTTTAAGTTGTCTCGATATCCGTGCCATCTTGATTTGTGTGTCGTATTGATTTGCGCACTATCTTGATATTCGTGATTTCCTCGACCTACGTACACATCTCTATTTATGTGCACGTTGTCTTCTATTCATCTCGATCTTCGAGTCATCTCAATTCTCATGTGCGTCTCGATATACGTATATGTCTCGGTATAGGTGTCTATATCGATCTGTGTGCCTCAGTTTTTGCGCCAGATCCCTGTACTATTTGTGGAACGTGCACGGTATAGCCTCGTGCCATTCTTCATAATTTTTATCGTTATTTTATTATTTAATTCTATTGATTGTTTGTTGTGTGTTCTGAGGATCTCGATGGATGTGCTACCCTGGATCCCGATCGCCGAAGACTTGCTTACCTAGCCGAGCCCTCTAGACAAGTACCCCTTGCTCATCGATGGCTCTTGCCCTCTCTCTTGGATTTTACTGTATTTTAATTAATTATATTTGTTAATGTATACCCATGAGTAGTATAGCATGTTAGTAGAACTGCCATAATGATAACTTAGGATAGCTGGGTTCGATACCGGTTTACGACCGTATCGGACAACTCGGGCGGGTCATCCACACCTCCGAGGACATGAGCACGACTCATTAGTATGAATTGTCCCCATATGCCCGTGTCCGACTCGCGGTCGGGTAATGGCTTGGCTAACTGTTTCTATGACCTTGCTTGTGGCTTGGATATGACTATGGGTCTTGGTACGCCCTGTGCGGCGATTCTTGTTGAATGTGTTGGCTTGGCGCCCAACACGCATCGTAGTGCTGCTGGAGGCCGAGACTTAGTTTTTTTCGGCTATGGTTTGGTTTCCAATACGCATGGTAGCGCTGCTGGAAGCTGAGACTTAGTGTTCTCAGCCTGCGATTTTGTGGCGGGTTGTGTCGAGTGGATTTAGCCCCAATTCGCTGGAAGCTCCCATCCAGAATACAAAGGAGACTATGTCAAATTTTTCCAGAATTCCCGGTCGGGAATTTGGTTCGAAGAATTAGGCAGAACCATTCCTTTGGTTTGCTAATCTAGACTCGTGCTTATATAATTTGGATATAGTGGTATGATTCCCGTACTTACTAGGTAGACTCTTGAGTAGATTAGTCGCCTAGTTCTTGACCTGTCTTGTCCGTCGGATAGCGTAAGGAGCACGGTTCCACCCGGGAGACGGTCTGTAATCCTGGGCCTTGTTTGGTTTAAGGGTTATGGATCTGCTCCAGAGCGGTTCATACAATCCTTGCCACTTTTTCGGCAACATTTAATTAATATATTCTTATCCCCTGACTATTCATTCAAGGAGTTATCCTAGTCTAGCTAGCTAGGACCGATAGTTGACCTATGTGTCAGGATTTGTGATTTTGGATATATCTAAGGATTGCGTACTAGGGGGAGTATGATCTCGAGAATATTGATTGATAGACTCACGTGGACTCTTGGATAGTATTGCTATTTCTTTTGATGATGTTCTAATTCGATCGGACATGATTATGTAGATTCTTGGATTTTAAGGATCGCGAATATTTTGCAGAACGGAGAGAATATCGAAGGTATTATTGTATGATTTTTACTCGACTTCCTAAATACCCAAAACCTGGGTTTATTGCTATGTCTTGGTAGTTGAGAGGTTTGTTTCTCGATAGCTTGTGATCATTAATTCAGAGGATTTCTTTTGATCATTGATTCAGAGGATTCTTGTGAGCCAGAGGACTATCATTGTTTATAGTGATGAGCTTGGTATTTGGGGATTGTCTTTCTTGACGTGATATTTACTCCATCGTGGATGGGAGACTCCTGATAGATTGATCCGGTGGATAGACCGACTTGATGATTAGAGCTGTAGGCTTCCTTGTATACTTGATGTAATATTATAGTAGAGGTTATGACCTTGTACTTGACCTGATATCCCTACCACGATATTGACAGATGACTTCTTGTGACTGACAAATTTGTCTTTGCTTCCGACATGACTACTTGTATCCGTACTATAAGTCCAGCTTCCTCTTAAGGTACTAGCCCTGACTTTGCACTGCAGTGCCTCTTGTCTACGGGCACTTTGAGGTGCTACTTCCATAATTATATGGCATTGCGATGCCATCCTGATATTCAAGCTATATGATATGATTACATGTACGGGTACCCTGGTAGTTGGACTATAGTCTTAGCGTAGATCAGACGCTACAGATGAATCACAACTGGGACTATAGGTGCCGAGGTTGATTCTTACTTAGCATTCCCGTACCGAGGTACGACATCTAGGAGGGTGATCATGTGACCACGATATGTGATCTCGAATAAATGTATGGATAATCTAGGTAACTTAAAATGGTAGAAGCATTGGGAGGGAACGGAATACCGAGATCGTGCAATACTAGTCTTAATACAGATATTAGTCATAATTTGCAGGCTGGCCGCCACGGATGTTGTTACCATTCGCACTAGCGGACGGCTAGATCCGGCTACTACTTATGTTCAATGTACTTCTCTTGCTCGTACGGTGGCCTTACGAGGGATCGATGCTTATCTTGTCTTGCTATACATGGCCCCGCTAGCCCTGCTGGGATGGCACGATCTGAGGATTTCTATACTTGCATTGTTGGGGTATCCCAACCTCCACATAAAGAGCCGTAGGCATTTTGAGTGGCCGCTTATTCTTCTAAATTGTTTGGCTTGTTGCTTGCCCAGTCGACTGATATCGAGTTCCAGTTGGCGATGTTGATATTATTGGATGTTAGGGAGATTGCGATAATTGTTGGTTATTTAGCTACATTAGTTGTGGATTGTTATCGTGCGTTGGTACCGCACGACTCCTACCCTCATTTACTGTTCATATATGTTCTGCTTTATATTTTATCCTGCTGGCTTTCTTAGCCCATCCTTGAGCCTTCCTTTATGGTACTTGCTACGGTTGGCCTGACCAACCCTGGATTGTTTCCAGATTGCCTGTGACCGATCCTGTGGATCTTTCAGACTCGACTTGGAGGATGTGCTTAAGTTCCAGACCATGCTAGGGACTGTGGGGAGGTATACTAGTCTACATTATTATTCTGTACTGTAGATTTTCTGATTATCATATGAGTATTTCCTGCTTTCCATATGGTTCTCTCTCTTGCTCAGTATTTTATTGTTATTGCTTGTGGATATGAGATCGGATTTAGGACATAGATACTTGCATGCTAGGATATCCAGCAAGATTGACAGCCGTCATCGTCGTATAATGTATTCGTACCTTATACGGTGTAGCTGGCCGACGTCCGTCCTCGTATTTCGGTACTGGGGCATGACACGGTTTTAGTGGTGGCCCATGCAGGTATCATTTTAAGATTTTATTGGGTATCACATGATTATTGATCTCAGTCCATTATTCCTTGGTATTCCTACTTGTTACACTTGTCCTTCGCTCTCTTGAACCTGTGAACTGGTCCTCATCTCTACCTGGACCTATCTTGCTTGACGATATCTTATTTGTCTTATCTTCCTCTGATCCTTGTTTGATAGATATGATCCGATAGTTGGTCATGTCGATCACCTTATCTAATAAGATCTTGTCTCATCTCTATTATTGGGTTACATGATTATTTATCTTGGGTTCTGTACTCTCTATCAGTGTTTCGCCTTGGTTGATTTCTTGTTATCCCTTTCGTGTATTGACTTTGTGTTGACTTAGTATCATTATCGCCCTCTTTGAGCGTTGGCTGGATTGCTGCGGAATAAAGATTTCATCTGGACTTTCAGATTGGATATTTCAGTATTTGTTGAGTGTCCAATGGGTATTCTTGTATCAATTTAGCTCATTTTGATTCTGGACAGTTCCACAATCATGATTATTTGTTTTAAATATTATCTTGGTTATAGATATACTTTCTATGTAGTATATTTTGCATGGATTTTGGATTTGGAGTATTTCCTAGAAAATTGTCTGGTTTATTGAATGTGTCTTTGGATGCATAATTATGATTTGACATAGATTATGTGTTTTGATTATTTTGTAGAATTATCATGTTGTATTATTAGATATTTTATGGTTTTAGTTACTTGAACATTTGAGTTATGGATTTGATTTATATCGGATATTTTTCAAGAGTAACTGGGTGACCCTAGCATACATTGACGGCGTGGTAACGAAAGTTGCAGCCGCTCGATTATAGTGCCCTGATGCATTGCAGCCATTTCGGATGGCGTGGCATGGAATGATCATGACACACATTTTTCGAATATTAGGAACTACGGTCATCGGTTCGAGACAGATATCCTGTATTTTATGATTTATGAGAATTTTTATGCAGTTGGGATTTTACGTTTTCGGATATTATTTTTGACATTTTTACATGTTTTGACTTATGGAGTTATTTCGAGCAGGTGAGATTTTGATTTTTCGAGATTTCTTGGTATTTTGGATTTACCCTGAGAGTTGACTTGTGTAGCTAGACATTATTTTTCTTGATGTTTTCATATTTAGATTTTGTTAATTTTTTGATTGTATTACTTGATTTATATAAGGTGGGTAGAGTTTTCATGGCAGATATATATGTACTAGTTTTGAAAACCATATTTTGATAATTTTGAAATTTTGAGGACAAAATTTTTGTAAGGTGGTTAGGATGTCAAATCCCTATTTTTGAATAGGTATCTGATTTTATTTTGTATTTTGGAAAAATTTAAATTTGGGTATTGTTAAAATTTTATTGATAATTTCTTGAGGGTGAATTTTATCCTTATTATTATGCTTGCCACTATTATTACTATCATTTTTATTATCATTATTATTATTATTATTATTATTATTATTATTATTTTATTCCTACTCCATCCCTTTTCCTAACCCTAACCCCAACCCATGCTCTCAATCTCATCTCTCTCTCCCCCTCACTTGTCACTCAGCCGACACCCCCTTACCTAACCCCTGACCTCTCTCCTCACTCTTTCTCTCCCGCTTATCTCTCTCCCGATCCCTCTCTCTCCTCCCCCTCACTGGACCAGCCCGAGCTCTCCTCTCCTCTCTCATGGCCTCCGACGACCACCACCACTCCTCGTCGCCTCCGTCTTTCCCCTCTTCCCCGAGCCGCCACCGCCACCACCATTTTTCCACCACCTCCACCATCACCCTCCAGCACCGCCACCGCCACTGCCATCAGTCACAACCACCACTACCCCCTTTTTCCTCCGCCCCCCTGAGCGCCGCTAGCGCCATCGTCTCTACCGCTACCATCATCGTCATCTTCAGCCACCACCACTATCACTTCCACGACGACCACCACCACCCTCGTCGTCTTCTTCTTCTCATCCTCTCCCCCTCGTCTTCGAGCTCCGACCGCCACCCCCAGGGCAGGCATCCCCCAGCTCCTCTGCCCCTCTCCATGTTCTCCTCCGACTTTCCCCTTTCTCTGTCTTCCCTCATTCGGCGGTCCAACCCGAGCCGACCTGTCCAAAACCCCCGACAGCTCCTCCGCCTTCTCCCTTCTTTCTTTCTTGGCAATAATCACCTCGGGAGCAGTGTCACCTTGGGCAACAGGACGCCCTTGGGCCCTGCGCTTCTCGGGCAGCGTGTTCCTCGAGCCACGTGCCTTGGGTCACGTGCACTCGGTTTGTGCGTTCCCTCGTTTTTTGTACTTCTTAGGACGTGTGAATCGATTTATGTGTCGTCTCATTTTTCGTGCCACTTCGATCCACATGCTGCCTTGGGCAGCAGGATGCCTCGAGCCCTGCACTGTTTCGGGCACCGTGCTATCTCGATTTGCACGTTGCCTCGATTCCCGTGTCTTAGCCTTTGTGTCATCTCGATTTTTGTATCACTTTGATTTGTGTGCACGTGCTAATTTGCACACCACCTCGATTTACGTGCCCTCTTGGACTACGCACTGCTTCGATTTGTGTACATATGTTGATTTGCGTGCTCGCTCCGATTTGCGTGCCGTATTGGTCTTTGTGTCGTCTCTATATTCTTGCCATCTTCATTTACGTATCACATTAATTTGCACGCTTTCTTAATATTCATGATTTTCTCGACCTACGTGCACATTTCGATTTACGTAGACATTGTCTCCTATTCATCTCGATCTTCGAGTCATCTTGATTCTAGTACGCGTCTCGATATACGTAAATGTCTTGGTTTGCATGTCTATATCGATCGGCGTGCCTCGATTTTTGTGCCAGATTCTTGTACTACTTGCGGGACCCATACGGTATAGCCTCCTGCCATTCTTCATGATTTTTGTCATTATTTTATTATTTAATTCTAATGATTGTTTATTGTATGTTCTGAGGATCTCGATGGACGTGCTACCCTGTATCCCGATCGCCGAAGACTTGCTTACCTAGCCGAGCCCTCTAGGCAAGTACCCCTTGCTCATCGATGGCTCTTGCCCTCTCTCCTGTATTTTACTGCATTTTAATTAATTATATTTGTTAATGTATACCTATGAGTAGTATAGCATGTTAATAGAACTGCCATGATGATAACTTAGTATAGCTGGGTTCGATACCGGTTTACGACCGTATCGGACAACTCGGACGGGTCATCTACACCTCCGAGGACACGAGCACGACTCACAAGTATGGATTGTCCCTATATGCCCCGTGTCTGACTCGTGGTCGGCTAACGGATTGGCTAACTATTTTTATGACCTTGCTTGTGGCTTGGATATGACTGTGGGTCTTGGTGCTCCCTGCATAGCGATTCTTGTTGAATGTGTTGGCTTGGCGCCCAGTGCGCATCGTAGTGCTGCTGGAGGCCGAGACTTAGTGTTCTCGGCTATGGTTTGGTTTCCAGTACGCATGGTAGCGCTGCTGGAAGTTGAGACTTAGTGTTCTCAGCCTGCGATTCTGCGGTGAGTTGTGCCGAGTGGATTTAGCCCCAATTCGCTGGGAGCTCCCGTCCAGAATACAAAGGAGACTCTGCCAAATTTTTCCAGAATTTCCGGTCAGGAATTTGGTTTGAAGAATTAGGCAGAGCCATTCCTTTGGTTTTCTAATCTAGACTCATGCTTACTTGTTTTGGATATAGTGGTCTGATTCCCGTACTTGCTTGGTAGACTCTTGACTAGATTAGTCGCCTTGTTCTTGACCTGTCTTGTCCGTCAGATAGCGTAAGGAGCACGGTTCCACCAGGGAGACGGTCTGTAACCCTGGTCCTTGTTTGGTTTAAGGGTTGTGGATCTGCTCCAGAGCGGTTCATGCAATCCTTGCCACTTTTCCGACAGCATTTAATTAATATATTCTTATCCCCTAACTATTCATTCTAGAAGTTATCCAAGTCTAGCCAGCTAGGACTGATAGTTGACCTATGTGTCGAGATTTGTGATTTTGGATATATCTAAGGATTGAGTACTAGGGGGAGTATGATCTCGAGAATACTGATTGATAGACTCGCGTGGACTCTTGGACAGTATTGCTATTTCTTTTGATGATGTTATAATTCGATCGGACATGATTATGTAGATTTTTGGATTTTGAGGATCGCATATATTTTACGGAACGAGGAGAATATCGAGGGTACTATTATATAATTTTTACTTGACTTTCCAAACGCCCAAAACCTGGGTTGATTGCTATGTCTTGGGAGTTGAGAGGTTTATTTCCCGATAGCTTGTGATCATTGATTCAGAGGATTCTTGTGATCATTGATTCAGAGGATTCTTGTGAGCCAGAGGGACTATCATTGTTTATAGTGATGAGCTTGGTATTTGGTGATTATCTTCCTTGATGTTATATTCACTCCATCGTGCATGGGAGACTCCTGATAGATTGATCCGGTGGATAGACCGACTTGATGATTAGAGCTGTAGGCTCCCATGTATACTTGATAGGATATTATAGTAGAGGTTCTAACCTTGTACTTGACCTGATATCCCTACTACGATATGGGCAGATAACTTCTTGTGACTGACAGATTTGTCCTTGCTTTCGACATGACTACTTGTATCCGTGCTATAAGTCCAGCTTTCCCTTGAGGTACTGGCCCTGACTTTGTACTGCAGTGTCCCTTGTCTACGGGCACTATGAGGTGCTACTTCCATGATTATATGGCATTGCGATGCCATCCTGATATTCTAGCTATATGATATGATTGCTTGTACGGGTACCCTGGTAGTTGGACTATAGTCTTAGCGTGGATCAGGATTGATTGATTGCTTGTGCATTACGCTACAGATGAATCACAACTGGGACTATAGATGCCGAGGTTGATTCTTACTTAGCATTTTCGTTCTGAAGTACGACCTCTAGGAGGGTGATCATGTGACCACGACATGTAATCCCGGATAAATGTATGGATAATCTAGGCAACTTAAAATAGTAGAAGCATTGAAAGGGAACGAAATCCCGAGATCGTGCAATACTAGCCTTAATACAGACATTAGTCATGATTTACAGGCTGGCCGCCACGGATGTTGTTACCGTTCGCACTAGCGGACGGCTAGATCCAGCTACTACTTATGTACAATATACTTTTCTTGCTCGTACGGCGGCCTTACGAGGGATCGGTGCTTATCTTGTCTTGCTATACTTGGCCTCGATAGCCCTGCTAGGACGGCACGATCTGATGATTCCCATACTTGTATTGTTGGGGTAACCCAGCCTCCACACAGGGTGCCATAGGCATTTTGAGTGGACGCTTATTCTTCTAAATTGTTTGGCTTGTTGCTTGTCCAGTCGACTGATATCGAGTTCCAGTTGGCGATGTAGGCATTATTGGATGTTAGGGAGATTGTGATGATTGTTGGTTATTTAGCTACATTAGTTTTAGATTGTTATCGTGCGTTGGTACCGTACGACCCCTACCCTCATCTACTGTTCATATATGTTCTGCTCTATATTTTATCCTGCTGGCTTTCTTCGCCCGTCCTTGAGCCTTCCTTTCTGGTACTTGTTACGGTTGGCCTAACCAACCCTGGATTATTCTCATATTGCCTTTGACTGACCCTGTGGATCTTCCAGACACGACTTGGAGGATGTGCTTCAGTTCCAGACCATTCTAGGGACTGTGGGAAGGTATACTAGTCTACATTATTATCCTGTACTGTAGATTTCCTGATTATCATATGAGTATTTCCTGCCTTCCATAAGATTCTCTCTCTTGCTCAGTATTTTATTGTTATTGTCTGTGGATATGAGATCGGATTTAGGCCATAGATACTTGCATGCTAGGATACCCAGCAAAATTTATAGCCGTCATAGTCGTATAACGTATTCGTACCTTATACGGTGTAGCTGGCCGACGTCCGTTCCCGTATTTCGGTACTGGGGCGTGACAGGGGTGATGGTGGAGGCTCAGGAAAGTGTATCAACTCTGCCTTACTCCTTGGACTATTCGACGCAGTATTTAGCTCTTGAAGAAATTGCCCTTCGTAGGTTGCCAGCCTCTTGCACGGGTGTGGCACCCTGCTATTTATAGTAATATGTGTTTTGAGCCGTATCGATGGCCCATGGCCACGTGGTTAATCAACACGTAAAGGCCCGCTCTTTGGTCACCAGCTGGCAATTTGTTAGGATTTTGTTGCAGCAAATCTGGGTGGTTGGGACTTGGTCAGCCTGCCACGTGTCCTATCGCAGGATAGGATTAATCTGCTGGAGTCATTTTGAACCGCATGAGTCTTTCAGCTTTTGGCCATGCTGGGTCGCATAAGACTCATGCAGCTTAGGTCCCAGCCTCCCTTAGCCTAAGGACTTTTGAGCCGCATAGATTCTGTATTTTGGGCCGCATAAAGCTCATGCGGCTTAGGTTACAGTCACCCTTGGCCGCATGAAGCTTAGAGACTTTAGGGCCGCATAGTTTGAGCCGCATAAGGTTCATACGGCTCGGGTAGTAATCCTTCTGGCCGCATTAGTATGTTTAAGCACATGAACCCTGTTCTTAGTGACATGATATTTTGTCTGATCACATCTTATCTTTTTGTCAGGGTGTCAGAGCTGTCAGTTTTGACAGCGTTTATCAGCTTTATCAGAAGGACTGATCAATTTGGCCGCATATCTTCCTTCTGCAGCTCGAATCAGTCTGGTCGCAAACAGGCCGCATGGGGCGCTGAATCTACCATGCAGCTCTCCTTTATGTGGACCTGTTTGGCCCAAAGTATGTATGTGGCCAGTTACGATCCGTATGAACCCCGTATTTTCCATGCTTCAATGTGACCCCCTTAAAAGTTTTTAAATTACAAATTTGGAATACTTTGAATAAGAAGCATGGAGATATGTCAAGCCGCATGGAGTCTTCAAGTCAGAAGAGACCTTTAGCCGCAGGGAAATTTTGAGCCGCAAAGAGATCTTGAACCGCAGGGAAATTTCGAGCTGCAGAGAGATCTTGAGCCGAAGATAGACCCCATCCAGTCTATCAGCTATCACCGCTGCATTTAATTTCTTGATTTGGTTTTAGATTTGGGTTCTCTTTTCGAGATAAAGCCAACGGTTACTAGGGATAAAAGCCCCAAACGTCATCATTATCTTTAATGATCTCGAGAATCGAAGCGGCGCTCTGGGTTCTCTTTTCCAGATAAAGCTGACGGTTACTAAGGATAAAATCCCCAAACGTCGTTATTATCTTTAATGATCTCGAGAATCGAAGCGGCGTTCTTCAGAAACTCTATAAATAGGGGTCATTTGGAGAGAAATTTTTCTCTTTCACCTTCTTCTCCTTCATCCTCATCTTTCTGTCTCAATGTAGCCATGGCTCCAAAAGCTTCCAAGTCGATTGGTGCTGCGACCAAAGGGAAGGGACTTGTCTTTCCATCGAGAGCAGCAGACTCTCCTTCCATTCATCTTGACATGTAACCCCCTATCAAGGGTAAGGATTGTGGAAAGACGACGATTAAAATTTTGAACGGCCATATCGCATATTTTATGCGCGGGGCTGTCAAATATCACCTCTGTGCTTTAATCCTGGTCGATGCATGCCCTATCTCATTGGGACCGCATGTGTTCTGTATGATAGGGCCGTATGGGCTGAGCCGCATAAGCGTTGCACATTTGAACCTGAACCGCATAAGTGCTCCAAGACTGATCTGCATGAGCACTTCATGACTAAGCCGCATAAGGGCCTCATAACTGAGCCACATAAGTACTTCATGACTGAGCCGGCCTCATGACTGGGTCGCATGAGCACTTCATGACTGAGCTGCATAAACTACATAAGTTCCTTATGACTAAGCCACATGAACCGCATAGGCATCTAATGATTGAGCCGCATGAGCACTTCATAACTGAGCCACATGAGTTTTGTTTGGCCAAGCAGCACAACTGGCTAGGCCGCATAACTAAAAAAGGAGCCCATTCACTTTGTTTTTGTATGACTATCTCCTTTCTTTGATTTTTCCAGCATCCATGCCGAAGGCTGAGACCATAGTGAAGGAGAAGATGTTGCCCCCTTTCATCAAACAAGAGTCACCGTTTGTTAAGGAGAAGGTGATACCAAAAGTTGAGGTAAAAGAAGAGCTAGCGTCCACCGAGGAGGGAATTACTCCCAAGATTGAGGCTGTTGTAAAGGAGGAACCCAAGTCTGAGGGTAGTAGCATTGGGAGTTTTGACCCTCCTGCTCCCACCGAAGACCTTAATTAAGTAGATCTTTCGTATGTGAAATGGCTGAGGGAATGGCATATGCATCAACACAACTATGATCCTTGACTGTAGGGATCCGTGTGATGCCGTGTAATTACTGTTTTCGGGAATATGAAAAATAAACGTTCGTATTTATCTTTGTGTTTCTGTCTGTCTTTAGCTTTAGTTTGTATTTTGCTTCTTTTGGACACTAGTGTAATCCTTTACTGGATGTGTAGTCCTATGAATGTAACTAAAAATAGAATACATTCACTCTATTTTTTTCTTGTGGTATTTTTGGTGCTTGTATTAGAGGGCCTAATACAGTATTTTGATAAAGAATATCCTGCAAGGGGACTTTTTGTGTACCTATTGCCCTTTTGTGCATCTGGAAATACGAGCAAATAGATTTGAATAATATTTTGTGGACCTACTACTTTTTTTGTGCACCGATGGTGCGAGTAATAGATTAGGAACGAAACCTAATAGGAGAAATAAGGATGTGATAGGTTCGGATAAATGGCAGATCCTTCCTACTCAGAGGTAGTATGGACATGGTAGAAGTGAACACTGTAGGGATGTATAGAACAACTCAGAGGTAAGGTGGACGTGGATGTTCTAGAATCAAATATACAACCACGTAGGGGTGGTTGTACAGGATATCCCAACGGGAGACTTTGGTGGACCTATTACTCTTCTACGCACTGGTGGTACGAGTAATAGATTTTGATCCAAAACCCAACAGAGGTAATATGGACGTGATAGGTCTTGTGGTCTTAACACCATGTCTTTTATCCCAAACTGGATACAGGTGTTAAGTTAGGAGACTATCGATATCAGAGGTAATATGGACGTGACACACGATAATCAGGCATAATCTTTGGTAGACCTATTACTCTTCTGCGCACTAGTGGCCCGAGTAATAGACTTTGAGACAAAACCCAACAGAAGTAATATAGACGTGATAGGTTTTGTGGTCTTAACACCATGTCTTTTATCCCGAACTGGGTACAGGTGTTAAGTCGAAAGACTGTCGGTATCAGAGTTAATATGGACGTGACACACGATAATCGGGCATAATGTCACTCCCCGATCCCGATAAACGTATTCTTTCATGAATTATGTACGTGGTAACCCGTATTTAGCATGTGCATAATTCTATTTATTATTATTTGATGGTTGCATGTAGCTTTTAAGTATGTCATTAGTGGAAGGGTTAGAGCATGTTTAGAGATAGAGTTTTCTTAAGCCAACCGAACCCCTATTTATATTCTCTTCCTCACTCTCTCTCCTCATTCACTCTTTCATTTATTTTCCTTAACCACCATTCATAGGCAAGTACAACTTGCTCAAAAGTAGAGATTTGTGCATTTTTTATTTTTGATTTTTTTCCTTTGATTTTTTTCTTTGATTTTATTTGTCTATATTGTTCTTCTCTTCATTCTCTACAAGTTTAGTTCTTGGTATTTTTGATTCTAATGGCTAGTTTTATATAGATCTAAGTTTCTAAAACTAGAGTTTTATGTATTTATATAGTTTTGATCTTTCAAACTTGGTTATTTTCGAAAATTAAGGGTCCTAGGTAGTAGAAAATTTGATTCTACACAATTTTGACCTTTGAAAAGTTAGATTTCGACTTATTTTAAGAAAGTTATGGCCAAAACAATATTTGGACAATTTCTATGTCATCTGCCCTGGTTTTGGCAGGGACGATGAATACTGCCGAGCCGCATATAGGAGTGCTGTATAGTGCCGTATAGTATCGAGCCGCATATGGGAGTGCCGCATAGTGTCCGAGCCGCATATGGAAGTGCCGCATAGTGCCGCATATGGAAGTGCCGCATAGTGCCGTATAGTGTCGAGCCGCATATGGAAGTGTTGCATAGTGCCGTATACTGTCCAAACCACATATGGGAGTGCTACATAGTACCGTATAGTGTCCGAGCCGTATATGGGAGTGCCGCATAGTACCGTATAATGCCGAGCCGCAAATGGGAGTGCTACATAGTGCCGAGCCGCATATGGGAGTACCGTATAGTGCCGCATAGTGTCCGAGCCGCATATGGGAGTGCTGCATAGTATATAAGCCGTATATGGGAGTGCCGCATAGTGCCGCAGAAGGATGCATAGTGCCGCATAGTACCTATTGCGGCTGTTTTGGCTATTTTATGTCCTATTTGGCTGAATTGTGGCCAGAATTTCTCCCAACTCCCAACATGAAAGTTGTATATCTTTGTCTTGGCTTCAAGAATCTTCATGTCTCACATTAACCAGAATTTATATGTGACTTTGGCACCTTTTGCACGTTGCTCCTTGTGTACCTTGCTCCTTGTGCACCTTTTACCTTGCATATTGCCCGCGTGTTGTTAGGGCCACTTCATGACTTACGAGCACTTCATACCCTAAGTGCATAATACCTTCTTGTTCTATTTCCTCTTGTGTCTTAGTCCTCATTCTTGATCTGACTCCTATGCGTATGCTGGATAACCCTATGTGTGTACTAAAGTACAATCTATGTGAGCACCGATGTGCTATCCAAAGTGCTAAGTGTTCCTATGTGATACCTGTCAGTACCTTCAAGAGTCCAGCAATTACATAGCGATTGGTCAGTAGCAATGATGTGGTATGTGTTATGTATTGCATTACACCAAGAAGGAGGTACATATGTATGACTCTATGAGATAGTACGGATCATTTCTTGGGGTACTCGTACAATGTACGACATCTAGGGGAGTGAGCATGTGACCACGACATGTGAACTCCGAGGATGACCTAGGGATTAACTAGGTAACTAACTTGGTAGACGCATTGGGTGGGAAGAATCCCGAGATCGTGCCATACTAGCCACCCCAGGCCCAGTCATGACGTGTCGGGTTGGCCGCCACGGATATGGTTTCACTCGCCTATAGCGGATGGCTATATCCGATTCCTACGAGCTATGTGTTATATGTTTACGCACGGTAGACCTCCGGGGGACCGGTGCATAATCAATGTGCTATATGTCTTATGGTTTGGCTAGCCCTACTGGATTGACACGGTCTGAGGATTCCTTTTAATCAGTATCGCGGAGATAACTCCGACAAATATAAAAAGCCGCATGAATGAATGGCAGCTTGAAAAATGACTTGATTGTGCCTTGTAACTTCCGTTAGTAGCCGAGGGACATGGACTGTCATGGTGCGTGGTCCAACCCATGTCCTTGTTTGCTTGTTGGGTTGGGCTATCGTGCTAGGACAGGCTGTGGACCGAGGTTACGACCGGAAGCTTTTATTATTACTAGTATTATTATTTTATGCTTGGGTTTTATCTCACTCTTTTGTGCTTCCTTGTGGTACTTGCTATTCGGGGCTGACCCTGCTACTTTTGTTTGGCCAGATCTTTTAGCAGCGCCTGAGGATTCAAACTTCCTCCCCGACGTCAATGGTGCATACTAGGAGCATGGCTGGCGGAGGACTCGAGTGGGTTTTTTCTCCACCACTCTAGTATCTTTACTTATGTTCTGGCGTTTAGCCACCGGCACCTGTTTAGCCGGCAAATCTGGATATTTTGTTTTTGCATAATTTGTAATGAAATCAGACTGCAGCTGAATACAATTATGTACCTATAACTCTCTGGGCTAGTTAACTTATAAAGCTAGATTCCCATGATCATTTTGATGATATGTCGGGGATACCTTACTGCTTTATCTTATATGATCATTATTTACTGCTTCTTGTTTGATTGATTGAGATCTAGATGCTCTGTGAGACCATAGGAGACTTGATTGTAGCATGAACCCCCTTGTCTCTTGACAGCTATGATCGCCGTATGACGTTTATATACCTCATATGGAGTAGCTGGCCTAGTCCGTCTCCGTATTTCGGTCCTAGGGCGTGACAAGGCTTTATTGGTGGCCCATGTAGGTCTGATTTTCAGACTTGTGGGGTGTTATTATTATAGGAGTTTCAATCAAAACTTGTTCCCTTTGAATCTCTTGCCTCGATTTCTCTTCCCTCACCTTGATTGATAACTTGAATTGCATCCTCGAATCTTCCTCGTCATGTCATTTGATATCATGTATCTTTCCCTATAGGGGTGCTTCGTTCTCAGTAGCTGGTGAGGCCAACATGGAGGAACATCCAGTAGAGCATGGCTCGACGGGGCAGCAGCCGAAAAGAATACCTTCTCCTAACCAGATCCGAGTGGAAGTGATATCAGAGCTAATGGAACCGCATGTTCTAAAAACTCCTGCCCCCAGCGGTGCTGGCAGCGACGACAATACCTGATGCTGCAACAGTACTCCTGGAGGTCATCCGGGGATTCCTGGCTACTGAACAGCATCAGGTGGCAGCCCATCAACAACATCAGACCCAGCAGCAGGAACAGAATGTGCTACTGAATCAGGGGTTACAATTAGCCCTTGAGAGAAGTGTCAGAAATGATTCGGAAGCATTGGGGAGGTTTTGTCGACTTAACCCAAGATACTTTGACGGCAGGGAGGATGCCATCACGGCGGATGCTTGCTTCAAGATATTGAGGCCATATTGACCGCAGAAAAGGTTCCAGCGGAAGAGAAGGTTGATCCGGTCAGATTGTTACTTCAGGATCTCGCCCGCGATTGGTAGGCATCGGAAGAGGTTGGAATGAGGCATCCTGTTCCTTGGGATAGCTTCAGTACCAGATTCAAGGCCAAGTACTTTGGCGTGGTAGCGCGGTATGAGCTACAACAAAGGTTTATCAGTCTCAAGCAGGCTGGTAAGACGGTGGACAGATATGCAGCGGAGTTCTGCAGACTGAGTCGGTTTGCACCGACGATGGTGGCTACAGAGCCAGAGAAGGCAATGAGATTCCAGCAAGGACTACATTTGGAGATTCTACAACTAGTAGAAGGGTACGACTATCAGACTTTTGACGTCATTTTGACGGCTGCTCGAAGGCATGAACTCATCCAACAAAGGTTGGTGACAGGACATGGGGGCCAGAAGTGGTCCCATCCCCGGAGTAGGAGCGAAGGAGTAGTACAGCCAACATCGGCGCCAGCACCCGACATCCGTATTAATGAGTCAGGAGCGCCGCAGAGGACGACGGTGTCAGAGATAACAGCACCAGTCCGACATCAGCAGCAGATGAACCAACAGCAGTGTCAGGGGGCGCCCATTGGGTGTACTTACTACGGTAAGGGAGGGAACAATAGGGATGTTTGTCGTTCAGCTAACGGATTGTGCATGAGGTGTAGCAGTCCGGACCACAGGATTGCCAATTGTCCTATGATGCAGAGGCCAGGAGGGACAGTTCAGCAGTTTCCGGCGTTGCCAGCTCCGGGGGCAGCACCGAACAGAGGACCGGCATTGGTTGTAAGGTCGCTAGCCCAGCGTCTGTTGACGCAGGCTCAGATATTTTGCCAGGCGCAGAACCAGGAAGGCCCGCAGAGGCTGCAGCGACAGCATGGTCGAGGAAGGCAGCAGGAGGGAGCTCAGCAAGGCCAGGGCCAGGCCTTCACCTTATCACTGGAGGATGCACTAGCTTCAGGTGACGTGGTTGCAGGTAATATTTTTGTTACCTCTTTTCCTGCAGTAGCATTGTTTGATTCGGGGGCTACCCACGCTTTTATATCTGCACGATTTGTGACACGTATTGGATTGGAGTTCGAGGCATTGCCAGAGAGAATGAATATACTTACTTGTAATGGGCTCGTAGGAGTTACCAGATTGTGTCTAACGTGTCCGGTCGTAGTGAGTGGGCGATTATTGCCCGCATCTTTGATTGAGTTCCCTATGGGAAACTTTGATATTTTCCTAGGCATGGACTCGTTGAGAGACAGTCATGCGACGATAGATTGTCGGGGAGATAGGGTACTATTTAATGTACCTGACGTTGAGGAGTTCGTCTTTGTTCGATCATTGGAGGATCGACCCAAGGGCATCGTTGCAGAAGCATTGGCAGAACAGGAGCAGATACCAGGAGTGGTCAGAGAGTTTCTTGATGTATTTCCAGATGAGCTTCCAGGTTTACCACCGGTGAGAGATGTGGAGTTTTGCATTGAGTTGAATCCTGCAACGGAGCCTAAAGTCGACAGAGTTTACAAGATATCGCAGTCAGAGTTGGACAAGTTGCACCAACATGATGAAGAACTGAAGGCGAAGCAGTTTATTCGAGACAGTGAATCGCCCTAGGCAGTACCGATGATTTTAGTACCCAAGAAGGATGGATCGACGCGAATGTGCATTGATTACCGGCAGTTGAATGCAGTAACAGTGAAGAATAAGTATTCGTTACCAAGGATTGATGACTTGTTTGATCAATTGAGTAAGGCCTGCGTCTTCTCTAAGATTGATTTTCGATCTGGATATTATCAAGTGAGGGTCCGAGAGCAGGACATACCTAAGACAACATTTAGATCGTGGTATGGGCATTATGAGTTTCTGGTGATGCCATTTTGACTGACTAATGCCCCAGCCGTGTTCATGGACGTGATAAATCGCATCTTCATGCCATACTTGGATAAGTCTGTAGTAGTGTTTATAGACGACATCCTTGTCTATTCCAGCAGTGAAGAAGAACATGACAAACATCTTCGGACAGTTTTGCAGACCTTGAGGGAGCATCAACTTTATGCAAAACTTAGTAAATGTGAGTTTTAGTTGAATCATATTTCGTTTCTGGGACACATTATCTCTGGAGCAGGAGTGTCAGAAGATCCGAAGAAGTTTGAGGCAGTAGAGAATTGGCCAGTTCCGAAGACGGTAGCAGAAGTGCGTAGTTTCTTGGGATTGGCAGGTTATTACCGGAGGTTCGTGGCAGATTTTGCCAGGATTCCGACACCCTTGATGCATTTGACGCATAAGGATGTAGAGTTTGTTTGGTCAGCAGAATGTCAGACATTATTTGAAAAGTTGAAGAAAAGATTAATCTCAGCCCCGATCTTGACACTTCTAGTAGGATCGGGAGGGTTTACAGTATATTGTGACACATCCGGGAAGGGACTTGGGTGTGTATTGATGCAGCATGGTAAGGTGATAGCATATGCATCTCGACAGCTTCGGGACCATGAGAAAAACTATCCGACCCACGACCTGGAATTAGCAGCATTAGTGTTCTCGCTTAAGTTATGGAGGCACTATTTATATGGGGATCGAGTGGAGATTTACACTGATCATAAGAGCTTAAAGTATGTATTTACCCAGAGGGACCTGAACATGAGACAGAGAAGATGGTGGAAATTACTGAAGGATATTGATGTAAATCTTCAGTATCATCCAGGCAAGACGAATGTGGTAGCAGATGCCTTGAGCAGGAGAGGTGGTGTATTCGTTTTAACCTCACAGAGGCATATTTTGGAAGACCTTCAGGAAATGGGAATTGAAGTGATCTTGCCACAAGTACAGGAGTTATAGCCAGTTTGCAGATTCAGTATACTTTAGTAGAGAGGATCAGAGCAGCCCAGCCTAGGGTGAGCATTTGGTTTATTCGGTTTAAACCGAACCGAATAACCCAAAACCGAATTGAATCGAAATCAAACCGAATTGGCCCAAAACCGAATCAAACTGAACTGAATTGGCGCAAAACCGAATCAAACCAAACCAAATTAAATCGGTTCGGTTTTCGGTTTATTCGGTTTATTCATATTATTTTTATTTTTTTAAGTTTTTTTTTGTTAATATATATAGTAACTAAATATACATTTACATATTTAGTATATACCTATATATATTTAGTATTTACCTATATATATTAATACTTATATATATAGTACACATACACACACACACAGAGATATATATTAATTAATTAAATCTTCTTATTCGGTTTTCGGTTTTGGACCGAAACCGAAACCCAAAACCGAAACCGAAACCGAATAAGAAAATTTAGTATTTTCAAAACCGAAACCGAACCGATTTTTTTTGAAACCGAACCGAACCTTTTATTCGGTTCGGTTCGGTTCGGTTCGGTTCGATTTTTGGTCCAAAACCGAATAATGCTCACCCCTAGCCCAGGCAGAGGATCCGCGGATCCAAAAGCTTTGATCAGAGAGTGAGTCAGGGCTCAGGAAGGAGTTAGTAATCCATGAGGCTGGTACGCTTAGGTTCGGAAATCGTCTTTGTGTACCAGGTGGAGACCTTCGACAAAAAATTATGTCAGAGGCTCATAGGTCTCCTTATTCCATTCATCCCGGAGGCACAAAGATGTACCAAGATATAAAGCAACACTTTTGGTAGAATGGCATGAAGAGGGAGATAACAAGGTTTGTATCCAGATGTTTGTTATGTCAGCAAGTGAATGCAGAGCAGCAGAGACCAGCAGGATTGTTACAGCCGCTTCCAATTTTGGAGTGGAATGGGAGCACATCACGATGGACTTTGTGACCGATTTACCTTGATCTTCGACCGGTCGAAACGCATTTTGGGTAATCGTGGATCGGCTCACGAAGGTTGCGTATTTTCTTTCTTTCAGTTGGGCAGTCTACTGAGCAGCTGGCAGAAATGTATATGAAGCAGATTGTGAGGCAGCATGGTGTTCCAGTCAGCATATTATTAGATCGAGACACACGGTTCATCTCTCACTTTTGGCAGAGTTTGCATCAAAGTTTGGGTACCAAGTTGAGGTTCAGTACAGCCTATCACCCGCATACGGACGGACAATCAGAGAGAACCATTCAGACCTTGGAAGATAAGTTACGGGCTTGCACTTTAGACTTCGACGGAACTTGGAAAGATCATCTTCATTTAGTAGAGTTCTCTTACAATAATATTTATCAGACAAGTATACAGATGGCACCGTTTGAAGCACTATATGAAAGGAAGTGCAGGTCCCCTCTGGCATGGGACGATGTGGGAGAACGAAAATTATTGTTTCCAGAGATGATCACGCAGACCGTGAAAACGTTCAAGTTGATCAGAGGGCGGCTTCGAATCGCGCAGGACAAACACCGACACTGGGCAGATCAGCATTGTAGGCCTCTAGAGTTTGGTGTTGGTGACCAAGTTTTTCTGTAAATTTTGCCTACTCGGGGTGTCATTAGTTTCGGAACCCGAGGAAAGCTTAGTCCAAGATTCGTTGGTCCTTTTGAGATTCTCGCTCGGGTAGGCGATGTTGATTATCGGCTTGCCCTTCCTCCCTCATTATCTAGCGTCCATGATGTGTTTCATGTATCTCAGTTACGTGGGTATGTCCTGGATCCGAGTCATGTCCTCGACCATTCGGAGTTAGTCGTTGGTACCGACCTAACTTACGTGGAACAACCCGTGTCTATTTTGGACCGACGAGAGAAGGTGGTCAAGATCCGGACTATTGGCCTTGTCTGTATCGCTTGGGGCCATCACTCTTCGGGAGAGTCAACCTGGGAGCATGAAGACGAGATTAGATATCGGTATCCGCACTTGTTCGACTCAGAAGGTATATTTCTCCCCATGCTTTGGTAATCTGTTTATATGCTTGTTTTGCACCATTTTGAAATATATGATCAATGAATGCTACTGATAGGTTACTTGCATAGATTGTAATTGCAGCTTGCTTGCCCGAATTCCTCTATCATTGTCTTGACTGAAATTTTAAGGACAAAATTTTTCTAAGGAGGATAGAGATGTCACTTTCCAATCCCGATATACGTATTCTTTCATGAATTTTGTATATGGTATCCCGTATTTAGCATGTGCATAATTCTATTTATTATTATTTAATGGTTACATGTAGCTTTTAAGCATGTCATTAGTGGAAGGGTTAGAACATGTTAAGAGATTAGGGTTTTCTTAAGCCAACCCAACCCCTATTTATATTCTCTTTCTCACTCTCTCTTCTTATTCACTCTTCCATTTATTTTCCTTAACCACCATTCTTAGGCAAGTACAACTTGCTCAAAAGTGGAGATTTGTGCATTTTTTATTCTTGATTTTTTTTTCTTTGATATTATTTGTCTATATTGTTCTTCTCTTTATTCTCTACAAGTTTAGTTCTTGGAGTTTTTGATTCTAATGGCTAGTTTTATGTAGATCTAAGTTTCTAAAACTAGAGTTTTATGTATTTATATGGTTTTGATCTGTCAAACTTGGTTATTTTCGAAGACTAATGGTCCTAGGTTGTAGAAAATTTGATTCTACACAATTTTGACCTTTGAAAAGTTAGATTTTGACTTATTTTGAGAAAGTTATGGCCAAAACAATATTTTGATAATTTCTATGTCATCTGCCCTGATTTTGGCAGGGACAATGAATAGTGCCGAGCCGCATATTGGAGTACTGTATAGTGCCGCATAGTGTCGAGCCGCATATGGGAGTGCCGTATAGTACCGCATAGTGTCCGAGCCGTATATGGGAGTGTCGTATAGTGCCGTATAGTGCCGCATAGTGCCGAGCCGTATAGTGCCGAGCCGCATATGGGAGTGCTGTATAGTACCGCATAGTGTCCAAGCCGTATATGGGAGTGCCGTATAGTGACCGAACCGCATATGGGAGTGCCGCATAGTGTCGTATAGTGTCGAGCCGCATATGGGAGTGCTACATAGTGCCGCATAGTGCCGAACCGCATATAGGAGTGCCGTATAGTGCCGCAAAGTGTCCGAGCCGTATATGGGAGTGTCGTATAGTGCCGTATAGTATCTGAGCCGCATATAGGAGTGCTGTATAGTGCCGCATAGTGCCTATTTTGGCTGTTTTATGTCCTATTTGGCTGAATTATGGCCAAAATTTCATCCATCTCCCAACATAAAAGTTGTAGATCTTTGTCTTAGCTTCAAGAATCTTCATGTCTCACTTTAACCAGAATTCATATATGACTTTAGCACCTTGTGTACCTTGCTTCTTGTGCGCCTTGCTTCTTGTGCACCTTTTACCTTGCACATTGCATGTGCGTCGTTAGAGCCACTTCATGACTTGCGAGCACTTCATACCCTAAGTGCATAATACCTTCTTGTTCTTTTTACTCTTGTGTCTTGGTCCTCATTTCTGATCTGACTCCTATTCGTATGCTGGATAACCCTATGTGTGTACTAAGTTACAATCTATGTGAGCACCGATGTGCTATCCTAAGTGCTAAGTGTTCCTATGTGATACCTGTCAGTACCTCCAAGAGTTCAGCAATTACATAGCGATTGGTCGATAGCAATGATGTGATATGTGTTGTGTTGTATTACGCCAAGAAGGGGGTACATATGTATGACTCCATGAGCCAGTAGGGATCATTTCTTGGGGTACTCGTACAATGTACGACATCTAGGGGAGTGAGCATGTGACCACGACATATGAACTCCAAGGATAACCTAGGGATAAACTAGGCAACTATCTTGGTTGATGCATTGGGTGCGAAGAATCTCGAGATCGTGCTATACTAGCCATCCTAGGCCCAGTCCTGACGTGTCGGGTTGGCCGCAACGTATATGGTTTCACTCGCCTATAGCGGATGGCCATATCCGACTCCTACGAGCTATGTTTTATATGTTTTAGCGCGATAGCCCTCCGGGGGACCCGTGCATAATCAATGTGCTATATATCTTATGGTTTGGCTAGCCCTGCTGGGTTGACACGATCTGAGGATTCCTTTTAATCAGTATTACGGGGATAACTCCGCCAAATATAGAAAGCCGTATGAATGAATGGCCGCTTAAAAAATGACTTGACTGTGCCTTGTAACTTTCGTTAGTAGCCGAGGAACATGGACTGTCATGGTGCGTGGTCCAACCCATGTCCTTGTTTGGTTGTTGGGTTGGGCTATCGTGCTAGGACAGGCTGTGGACCGAGGTTACTACCGGAAGCTTTTATTATTACTAGTATTATTATTTTGTGCTTGGGTTTTATCTCACTCTTTTATGCTTCCTTGTGGTACTTGCTATTCGGGGCTGACCCCGCTGGTTTTGTTTGGCCAGATCTCGCAGCAATGCTTGAGGATTCAAACTTCCTCCCCGACATCAATGGTGCATACTAGGAGCATGGCTGGCGGGGGACTCGAGTGGGTTTCTTCTCCACCACTCTAGTATCTTTAATTATGTTCTGGCATTTAGCCTCCGGCACCTGTTTAGCCAACTAATCTGGATATTTTGTATTTGCATAATTTGTAATTAAATCAGACTGCAGCTGAATACAATTATATACCTATGACTCTCTGGGCTAGCTAACTTATAAAGCTAGATCCCCATGATCATTTTGATCATGCGTCGGGGACGTCTTACTGCTTTATCTTATATGATCATTATTTACTGCTTCTTGTTTGATTGATTGAGATCTAGATGCTCTATGAGACCATAAGAGACTTGATTGTAGCATGCACCCCCTTGTCTCTTGACAGACACGATCGCCATATGACGTTTATATACCTCATATGGAGTAGATGGCCTAGTCCGTCTCCGTATTTCGGTACTGGGGTGTGACACATAATCTTTGGTGGACCTATTACTCTTCTGCTTACTGGTGGTGCGAGTAATAGATTTTGAGACAAAACCCAACAGAGGTAATATGGACGTGATAGGTTTTATGGTCTTAACACCATGTCTTTTATCCCAAACTGGGTGCATGTGTTAAGTTAGGAGATTGTCTATATCAAAGGTAATATGGACGTGATATATGACAATCGAAACAGCAGTGTGGAAGTTCAGAGGTATCAATATACATGACTTGTCACTCGGAGAGATGCAATGTGAGTCCCCTCCGAGGGAACAGAGTGTAAGTTCAGAGGTACCAAATGTGCATAACTCGACACTCTAGGCAATATGGGAATATTTTTAAACATAGTATTTTTTAGGAACTTACCGTTTATGGGCATCATGAGCAAGTCCCGATTCTGCTTTGCGAGCCGGTATGCGCCATTGGAGAATACAGTCTCGATAATGAACGGACCCTCCAATTTAGGCTAGAATTTGTCGGGGGTCTTATGAGTCATGACCATTGGTCGACGAACGGCCAAGATGAGATCGCCGACATAGAATATTCTGTGTTTGACTTTCTTGTTGAAAGCCCGAGAGATACGCGCTTGGTAGAGCTCTATGCTTTATTGAGCTTGTAAATGCTTCTCGTCTAAGGCTTCTAGTTCTTGTAGCCGTCGGCGATGGTTGTCATCCGACGTCAATCGGTAGGTAAGGGCCACGCGAAGCGAGGAGATCTGAGTCTCCAATGGGATAACTGTCTCGCTCCCGTAAACCAAGGAGAATGGTGTATTTCCTGTAGTCGTCTGAATCATAGTGCGATACGCCCATACACATTTGCCAAGTTTTTTATTCCAGTCACGTTTGTTCGAAGACATAAACTTTTTGAGGAGATTGATTATGGTTTTGTTGAAAGCTTCAGCCAGACCATTAGCCGATGGGTTATATGTCGTTGAGGCCATGTTCTGAATCCGATTCTTATCAACAAATCGATAGAAAGCGTGGCTTGCGAACTGCGGACCATTGTCGTGAATAATCCTCCGGGCAGTCCAAAACGGTAGATGACGTGATGTTTTATGAAACTAATCACGTTTGATGTCTTTTCCTCAGTAAGCGGAACAACTTTCGTCCATTTGGAGAAGTAATCGGTGATTGCAAGTATGAACCGATGCCTCTAGATGATGGTGGGTTGATTGGCCTGATGATGTCCATTCTCCATGCTTCAAATGGCTAAGAGGCCATTATTAGGTACAAGAATTTGGATGGCAGATGTATAAAATCTGTATGGATCTGACAAGCCTTATACTTCTTTGCATAATCAACTACATCTGCTACCATTGTGGGCTAGTAATAACCCATCCGGCGGAGACGATCTTGTAATTTTAGGCCAGGTTGGTGAGCCCCGCAAGCACTATCGTGAGCCTCCATAAGGCTTCTTTAGCATCTGTATTTGACAAGTATCTTAACAGTAGCCCATCGTAGGATCGTTGATATAACATTTTCGTCTCTATCATAGAAGAATCTGAGAGAGCGTCTTCTGATTGAAGTTGCTTCCTTCATATTCTTTTGCAGAATTTGGTAGACTGCAAAGTCGATGAGCAGGCGTCACCAGTCTTGTATGTCGTTGGTTATCTAGGCGGAGTAACTCGTACCCAGTTGAACATTATTCTTGGGACAGACCAGCTCATGGCCTAACATGTCGACTAGTAGATGAACATCATTTGGAACTGCCAAGGAAATAGCGAGACCTGCTAGGGCATCGGCTTCTATATTTTAGAGCCTAGAAACATGCTCTATAAAGAACCCCTCTAAGGTTGCAATGATGGCAAGTGTTGTCTGATGGTAGAGAATCAGGTCCTCATTGCGAACCTCGTATGAGCCTCGAATCTGATTAACGATCAGCTGCGAGTTACCATACGCTTCTACGTACTTGACCCCCACCTTTTTTGTGAGTTGGAGTCCGATGACTAGAGCGTTAAATTCGGCTATGTTGTTTGAACATGGTTTTGTGAAAGAATACACCCGATTGACCATTAGTCCACAGGAAGAAATTAATACTACCCCGACTCCAGCGACTCACCTTGTGGCCCAGTTCTTGAAGCACCGTTAAAGAATATTTGCCAAATGGCATCATGTGCAGTCATGTTTGAGGCGATGAATTCGTCGGGGATTTTTTCATAAATTCTGGCAGTTTCTGAGCCTGGATGGGCTGCTAAGAAGTCGGCCAGGGCTTGACCTTTGACAGCCTTTTGCGGAACAAAAACCATGTGGTAGGGGGATAACAGTATCGCCCAGGTGGCTAGACGAGAACTAAGTGCACCTGGTTTGGTCATGAGAACCCTGAGAGGATTAACTCGTGAGATAACATGGATAGTTTGCCCTGTCACATAGTGTCATATTTTCTGAATGGCGAACACTAGGGCAAGGCACTCCTTCTCCACGACGGTGTACCTATGTTTCGGTCCTACCATCATCCGGCTGAGATAGTAAATAGCTGGTTCATGTCCTGCGTCATTATTCTGTGCTAGCAAAGCACCGAAGGAGTGTTCCATCGCCCGTACATAGAGCAGGAAGGGCTTTCTGGCGACCGAGGCTACCAGAACTGGCAGATTCGTCAGGTATTCCTTAATGTCATCAAAGACACGCTGACATTCCTCGTTCCATACGAAAGAGACATCTTTCTTCATGAGTTGAGTGAAGGGTTGACATCACCTTGAGAGGTTAGATATGAACCTCCTGATGTAGGCTAGTCTTCCTTGAAGGCCGCGGAGTTCACGGATGTTCCTCGGTGGACTCATCTCCAGGATTATTTTTGTTTTATTGGGGTCTATGTGAATGTCCCGGGAAGTAATGACAAAGCCCAAGAACTTTCCGCTAGACACGTCCAGGAAAGACTTAGTGTGATTCATCATCAGATGTGTGCTCGCATGAGGTTGAACACTGTTCTCAAATCATGTAAGTGATTATTTCTGGAGCAACTTTTAACTGCAATGTCGTCAACTTAACACTCCACCATCTTGCGCAAGTGATCTCTGAAGATGACGCTCATAGCACGTTGATATGTAGCATCGCGTTCTTCAGTCCGAAGGGCATGACCGTATAACAATATACGTCGATCGGTGTTCGGAATGACGTATGCTTCTCATCATCAGGAGACATTTTCATTTGATTGTATCCTGAAAAGCCATCCATAAAGGACATGCGCTCGAAGCCACATGTATTATTGATCATTATGTCGGTGATCGGAAGAGAGAATTCATCCTTAGGGCATGTCGCATTCAGATTGTGGAAGTCGATGCAAATTTGGATCTTTCCATTCTTCTTGATGACTGGTACTATGTTGGCTACCCATTCTGGGTGCTGCTCTTCATGGATGAAACCGCTAGCTATAAGCTGGTTTACTTCTGCTTCAATGGAGTTCATGATGTCTGGATGAAACTGCCGCTGCCGTTGTTTGACTGTTTTTGCGTCCGGATAAATGTTGAGCTTATGAAGTGTGATCTCGAGATTTATCCCTAGCATGTCTTCATAGCTCCAGGCAAAGACATCGATGTATTCTTTGACGAGTTGCAACAACGACTCCCGCTCGCCGTCTTTCAGGCTTTTGCTGACGAAGATTGGCTTTGGAGAGGATTCATCACCGAGGTTAACTTGCATGACCTTGTCTTCAGTGGGAGGGTCTCGTAGTTCAAAGTGCTTCTCCTATTGTGTATCCAGTTGTTGGACCCATGGCTCCAACTCAAGCGGTTTGAGTAGGTCTTCATCTTTCTCTTCAATATCAACGGATGTCTTGTTGACAGATAATATCTGACTAAATATATCTCCAATGCTGCCATCAGAGTCGTAAGTTGGTGATTCGGACGAATGAGAGTGCCACTCGCATTCTTCATCGAAACTCTTGGGCATTGTTACTGGTGTAACATACCCGAGGCCGAGTTTAGATTTGTGATAATAGTCCCGAGATTTCCCAGTCGGTGCTGGTAGCTGTAGAGGCAATCACTGATCGTTCTCGTAATTTAGCCCCGAGGTAGCCTCCATGTCGTACCCCTGCTTTTGCATGAAGTACTTGGCTTGAGGACTATACAGGTAGAGCGGTAATCTTCTAGCGTCGAGTTCGAGATCGAACTCGAGGGGCGTAAAAGATTGAGGACCTTCTTTTCGGCCAAAGATGATCGTGTGACCACATTCTCTTCTGTCTGGGACTAGGAAGTAAGCACCTTTAATGGGAGCAAGTTGATTTGCGTCATGGACGGTTGTCACCTGTGTGTACAGGTTAACGTCTAGACAGTCCCGTACAGCATACATCAGATTAAGCTGATCATACTCAGAATAGCCCAACGACAGCCTCTTATTGATGAAATAAGGAATTTTGTCCATAGGGATTACATCATCAGGAGAGGGACTATCGACCTGTGCAACCAGGTACTAGGCAAGTTCTACGTCCTCTTCGGCTACCCTCTGCGAGCCTAGAGGTCGAGATGCTGTCTTGGGCTACTTGACCACCAAGGGTTCAGCTTGTGGTATTGGCTTGCCTGCGGGTGTTGGATTGACACTTGGTTGTCGGCTCGTCTTTGGAACATGGATGACAATTGGTTCGGCAGGGGGCTTTGTGTCTTCCGGTTGCCTTTTAGTGGATTTTGGCAATCAGATCACCATCGACGTCATAAAGGGCCTCGTATCTTCCTGTTGCCTTTGATTGGATTTCGGCAATCAGATCACCATCGGCCCTATGACGGGTTTTGGCTCCTGACTGGATCTCGGAAGCCGGATGATCATTGGTTCCAACTGTGCAGGTGAGGCAGGAGAACCGGACACCTCTTTATGCAAAGTTGCGACGAAGGGTGCAGCTTTGCCCGTTTTATGGGCCTGGAGATGAATTTTCAAGGGTTCCTCTGGCCCTGTGATGGCCTCCAGTTCGCCGGTTATGTGTTTCTTGGATTCGTCATATAGACAAGCCTCCGAAGAGTAATAAGATTCAACACCTTTGAAGGGATCGATGTCGACGAATTCAGTCTTTACGAAGCCGTGCTTACTGACATACTTGAAGCACTGGTGAAGCGTGGATGGTACGATCATATAGTCATGTATCCACGGCCGTCCCAGGAGGATATTGTAGGACGTGTCTACATCTATGATGTCGCAGGTAACCTCCGTCTTCAGGTCACCAATCTGACATTTCAATCGGATCTTCCCTAGGGGATAGCTCCTTCCCGAGTTGAAACCGCTAATGGTAGTATTGGTTGCCGCTAGCCAGTGCATAGGGATGCCCAGAAGTTGGAGCAGCTTTTTGGGATGATGCTTATCGACGAGCCAGGGTCGATATGCATCAGATCCACCTTTGATGTCGCCTATGTATCCAGTGTAGTTCAAGGGGCGATCATGCAAATTGGACATGATCAACATATCCAGGGGGAAAATACGATGTCGGGCATTGCATCTGTGCAATTGCTGCCCTGGAGATCTGCTGACGGATCTTCCCCTGGAGGCTTGACCTGGGCTAAGTAGTTGTCTGCATTTTGGAGTTCTTCGCTCAATACGACATGAAGATCCTTGGAGATCCTTAGGAGCTTGTATAATGACAACTTCGCTGGCATATTAGCCAATTGTGCTAATATATCAAAGTTGTAAGGTTTCTCCAGCCCCTGAGGTGCCTCGTTACGGAGTGGACTGTCGAAGCGGGTTTCCTTTGGCTTGGACTTATCTGCCGGTGGAGGCTGAGGTGGCTTTGGAACATCAGAGGCAGGCAACGTTGTCGGCTGAGGATCTTCGACTGAACTGCCCAGTGTAGGCTGGACTTGTGCCCCGGACCGGGTAATAACGACTGTCGCTTCCACAGCTTCGGTTGAAATTGTATGCCAGGATCAAGACTTTTTGTCCTTCTTCTCGTTGATAGGAGATGATACCGCCTGGGTAACTTCGGGCACTAAGTCCGGGTGCACCCACATAATCTGTCCTCGCGATGTGGTGAGAGGTACCAAACCAGATGTCTGGTTCCAGACAGATGGAAGATTAGTAACCTCCATCGTTGCCCGAGGGACAGGTATTACCCTGTCTGGAGTATTTATTGGAGGGAAACCACCGAATTGAATTGATACCATATTTGTAGTCACAGTAACCTCTTCAAAATCTATCGATAGAGGTTTGGAGTCGATAAGACTCTAGATGTACCGCTTTAATTGGAAGCAGTCATGAGTGGAATGATGGACATAGCGGTGGAAGTGACAATATTTTGGGTCCTCCATCTATGTCGCTCGGGGCTCGCGCCTTGGTGGAGGGAGCTGGATCCTACCCCCTTGCAAGAGAATATCGAAGATAGGTTTGACATGACTATCTTCAAATGAGTAATTCACATTGGGCCATTGACCTTCCGTCTGTTTTTGTTCAGGCTTCTTGGTCGCATCAGCGACCATGGCCTGTTTGCCTTTATTGTCCCGGTTGGAGGTGCCGCCACTATTGTTGTTGTTGGAGGTAGAACCAGGACGTTTTCCCTTATCCTCTCCATCTGGGATGTGTAATCCCAACTGGCGAGCCTTCTTCAACTTTGCCTCCGTATTTGTAGCACTTATGATGAAGGTCGTCCAATCCCTGAACTGATCGTCACCCATCCGGAGGCTAATTGCGGGGAGCAACTTCTTCTGGCAGATTTCAATCATGGAGCTCTCGAGATTTCCTTGGGGCAATCTTATTACGGTTTGGCGAAACCGCTCGATATAGTTCCTTGTTAGCACCCTCTCTCCTTGAAAGACGTCCATGAGAGACAATATGGTCACATCATGCCCCACTTTGTAGAACCTCTCCAGGAACATGTGGTTGAAGCCGTCAAAAGAATGGATGTAGTTGTTGGGAAGGTTGCGGTACCAGTCGAACGCGATCCCCTCCACTGCTCCGATAAATAATCGTGTGAGGATGGCATTACTATGCGGCAAGTGGTCGATTGTGACCTCAAAGTAAGTCATGTACCGACTAGCAGAGGTCCCCCTGTCACATAAATTGATTTGAAACGGCTTGTACCGTGGGGGAAAAGGAACATCTATCCATGCGACGAGATATGGATGCCGTATTCTGAGGTCTCGGGAGGAGTCTCTAGCATTGAATATTGCTCGAAGCTCCTGGACTTCCCTCCTTGCATCCTTGGCTTCATCCGCAGCTGAAGAAACGGATGCTCCTAAAGGATCATCACCCAAAGTTGGGGCGGTCGTGTTGGAGTCCGCGTTGACTGCTGGTCCCAAGCTTGTTTGTCCGGGCGTCCTTGCTGGTTGAGTTGGCAAGGCAGCTTTGATTTCGTCTACTGACTTGACCAAGGACAAGAACATGGCTTCAAGTACTTCTAGACGTAGTGGTGGAAGGGACCGTAGCCGAGGTGCTCTCTGTGTCGTATTCTCATACAGAGAAATCTTCGGGGAATGTCGGAATGTCATCTTCCTCGGACTCAGAAGGGGTGCTACCCCCTGTGAAGGAAGTTGCATCATCTTGGCGAGGGCGGTTGCCCTCAGGAAGGTCCAAGTCTATTGCGTAACTCTGGGTAATCTCTACCCCCTGTGTATGCTCTTGGTACACCGGTGTCACGACCCGCACCCACTGTAAGGGTACGAGAACGTAACAACGCCCAGCCTACACCGCAGTGTCGGAGGTAGAACGATATCCTAGGTCACAACATCTAACAATATAAGGTGATGCACAGTTATACTCCCCGAATGGGGTTGACATAACAGAATACAATCTCAATCACATCTAAGGTGGAATACGGTAAAGATAGATAGATATGAACAGAACGAATCCACAGAGGTATAATCCAGATAAAAACTAAGTATCGATGATACATCTCCACAAACATCCAAAAGAAACAACTCCCAATATATACAATAATGTATCAATAAGAAAGACAAGTAAGAGCCTAGCTATCTATACTAAGCAAGGGGTATCATCCTCAGCAGCTGCCTGAACCTCCCCAGGGGTCCAGGTTGTGAGTGTCACCTAGGCAAGCTCCAAAGTAAGGGGTGCAGGGTTCCTCATCATCCTCGATAAAATTTTCAACAGGTCCAGTAAGAACAGGAGCGAGCACAATACATCTCACGCAGATCATAACAGGTTAGAAAATATAACGTACAATAGAGTAAGATACATAAAACGCTAAAAGAAGATGCATATGAAAAACAAAAGGATATAATAATAGGAAATATCTATATATGATAAGTAAGAACTGTAAGCAATATGTGATTTAGAGTACAATATGGCTATGTAAACGGGTTAGGTTATACAATAAAGTAGGACTCCTTTGTACGTGGATGTACAATGGACATATATAATTTCTTGTACAATAGGATTGATCACATAACCATTTCTACTCTCCCTCCCCAATCAATACACAAGGATACAATTCAGTTACGTTACCTTATACAATGGCTTGTACAATGGCTTGCACAATGGCTTGTACAATGGCTTGTACAATAGAGCTCAATGTGATAATGAGAGTACAATATGCACAATGAGTGTACAATGATAAGGGTATTCAATAAATACAATATGTTAGTGAAACGCACATCATAATATATATTTAGTGAACACAAAGGAGATAACATCACAAAAGAAGATCCATATAGTACCAATCCGTGTTACCAACGTGTCAGCATCAAGTAAATTAATCTATGGCAAGAATAGACGTTCTAGCAAGTATAAAAAGGTCAGAGAATGTACTCACCTGATATCTGAATGTCTAAAGTAAATGTACTGTCCGAGATGAGGTACCTGACTCCTAGTTAGAGCAGCAAAAGTCAAGATGTACACAGGGAATGATAAATGTAATCTATAATGCACTAGTCAAACTAGGTCAACTAGGCCACTCCTAACCCCAGCAACTCTCATTAGGCCTAACCAAGCCTAGTCTAGCAATCACACACCAATCACAAGCCAAATACAAGCCACACATCAAGACACGTTCACATTTAGCTATTTATCATGGAATTTATATATAGCTATATGTATATAGGATTTCATATATTTACAACATTATACAATAAGAGAAAGTTAGAGAGGGAACTAGCATGTAAGGCTATGTGTGTGTGTGAACATGGAGGTGTACATGAAAAGAGTAATCAACACTAGGCTATATATCTTTGTACCCACATATATACATATCTATATACACATATATGTATATAACTATAGGGAATCTCTATTTATCACATTAACACATTAGCCATATATAATATATACATATATATATTGAGAGAGGGATAGAGAAGAGCATGTAATTGTGAGAGAGAGAGAGTGGAAAGGTGTACTCAGGAAATGAAGAACCCATGTGTGTGAGGGATGAGGAGTGGTACATGAGAGGCCTGTGTGTTTACACATATAAACCTATGTAACATAAAGGGTTAAATAGAGGGTGGAAATGTGTATAATGTCATGGCAAGATGAAATGAAATATGTCTAAGTGTACATAGGCATACACAAACACACACAATAGCTCATAAACACACACACACACATAGGTGTCCTATAGGACAGCTAGTAACTGGTTTTAAGAGCCTGAAACATGGCTGAAATGGGGACTAACAAGAACTGGGTTAGGGACAGGTATTAGGACTGTTTTAAGGCTGCATATAGGCTGGTTTTGGGACAGCAAATAGGACAGGTTCAAGGGCTAAAACCTGGACTAATAGGCTGAGTTTAGGAATGGCTATCATTAGGCTGGTTTGTAGGGGCTAATGTGGACTGGTAATGGACAGGTTTTGGGCTGCATATGTATGTGTTCAACTGGTGGTTATTTATGAGGGCTAAGAGTGTGTGTCATCAGGGAACAGGGCTGTGTGTGTACATACATGGTCAAGTTCTCAGAGATTTAGTGAAGGCAGTGGTGTGTGTGTTGTAAGGATGGGCAGTAGAGGGGGTTGTGTGTGAGTGTTTGAGGGAATGTGTAGCTATGTGTGTAATGTGTCAGGTGTGTGTAACAGGGATATTAAAGATAGTTTCAGTTTTTAGTTTTCTATTCAAAACAGTGCAGATTCAAACTCCTTCTTCATTTTTAGATTTTGTATCAACAAAACAGTATATCAATCTATGTATTCAGTCCAATGAAAACCCAATCCCACAATGCAATCTCAGAAATGATTTCAAAATCAGTGAATGGGGTGATAAACTTAGGAAATCAAATAATGACAATTCAAAATCTAAGCCCAAAATCGAAATCCCCATTCCCAGGTTTAAGAAGAAAATGGAAATCAATTCTACAGTTTTTAAAGAAAGAACTGGGATTAAATTCTCAAACAATCAGTGAATTCATTGACAGTTGAACAACCAACCAATGTGAAACCTATTACCTATCCCAACACAACCAAATGAATCAATCAAAAGTGAACTAGCATGCCTGCAATGACTGAGACATGGCAATTAACATTTTAAATCAGTTTAAGAGGAAAAAACAAGTTCAGTTTTTAAAAAGAAATTGATTGACAGTTATGAACAACTAACAGTTAACCAAGTGTTCCAATCACCAATTTGTAGCCCCTTTCTCAAGTGAAACCTAAACCAACATAATTCAATTCTAACAGTGAACTAATACAATGTCCAGGAATAAAACATGAAATTTTAAGAATCAAAATCAGTTGAAAATAGTGATTAAATTCAGGATTAATTCCTGAAACATGTATTCACTTAAAACATTCAGTCTAGCCCATTTAATAGCTCATTCCAATGTTCGAATTCCATTTTGAAATACAAAAACCAAATCTAAATCTGTAAATAGTCTTGTAATAGACGAATACACATGTCCAGGATCCTATATGACAATTTATCATTAATATAAATTAGTACAAGTGGAATTAACTCAGGAAATTAAGAACATCACATGCGTATCAGTGAGTATCAGAAATTTAGGGGAATTCACAAAGTCGAATCCAAATTCTAATAAAAACTCAAAATTAATAAATGAAATAGGTGTACAGAGGTAGGTACTCGTCCCACGTGTCCTCACGATCCTATACGTGCCCACGAAGTGGACACAATCGTGTCCAAACCAACAAAATGAACTGTGTCTGAAAACAGTGCAACCTTGGCCTCGTGCAGCCGTGTCGAGCATTCTTGCTCTCGACACAAGGCGACACGTGTCTTGTGCTTGTGCACAGGGGTTCACCTAGGATAGGGCTAAGTGCCTAGGGTCCTGATATGTGTCCAATACGTGTCTACAGAGGACACGAACACAAGTTAGTGCATGTATGTGCACGCGTACAGCCGCCTGCGCGCGACAGCGCGTGTCAGTGCGGGCTCGATTACTCTCTGGACACTCGACCAGATGTCCCCAAACTTTGGGGACATGCTGTCAGTGGTTGCCCATAGGTTCGTGTCAAATTTTAGGTGTCCAAGTGTCCTACAAGTGGAGAACTATGGCTCGAGTAGCAGGGCACTGCCCTAAGGCTGCTGCGGGCATGTTCTTGTCCATTTTGTACACAGACACGACTCGAATTCGTGCTCAGTCAACCACGAAATCAATATTTATATATAATACAACAAATCTATTTAAACACTTTCTAGAAATATCAAGTTTAAACTCACTCCCCGTTCCCGGAATGCGTATTTTTATACGTATACCGCTTGCCCGAATTTATTTAGTATCTGTCATGCATTTATTTTATATTTAATTCTTTTAATTTCATGCTAATTATTTCTCTGTATTTTATTTTCTGCTTTTTCTTGGCTCTTGATTCATTTCGGTTCATGGTGAGCCAACTTGGTTTGGCTTTACATGGAAAGGAATGGGTGGCTAGGATTTGATGGAGTAGGATGGATGGTGGAGATGCACTTGACCTTGATATAAAACTTCTTCTTTCATTCTCTCTCTTCTTTCATTCACATTTACTCCTCCACCAAACCCTAACCTACCTGTGAGAGGCAAGTACATCTTGCACACCATGAGGGATTTCATACATCCCTATTTATTTTTAGTCTATGTTGTTCATCTTCTCATCCTCTACAAGTTTAGGTCTTGAAGTTCTTGATTTCCATGGATGGTTGGGTGTAGATCTAAGTTTTAAGTTTTAGTTTTCGTATGGATTTTATGGTTTTAATCTATCAAACTTTGTTGTTTTCGAAAATAAGTTGTTCCATGTTGTAGAGAATTTAATTCTACTAAAGTTTGGCTTTTGAAAAGTTAGATTCCGATTTATTTTGAGTAAGTTATGGCCAAAACAATTTTGGTCAAACTTCTATGTTCATCTGCAGCATGAGGCGCATGTCGCAGTTGAGCCGCATAGATGTCGCGGTTGGGCCGCATAGGCCGCATGTCGCAGTTGAGCCGCATAAATGTCGCGGTTGGGCCGCATGAGGCGCATGTCGCAGTAGAGCCGCATAGATGTCGCGGATGAGCCGCATGAGGCACATGTCGCAGTTGAGCCGCATAGATGTCGTGGTTGGGCCGCATAGGCCGCATGTCGCAGTTGAGCCACATAGATGTCACGGTTGGGCCGCATGAGGCACATGTCATAGTAGAGCCGCATAGATGTCGCAGATGAGCCGCATGAGGCACATGTCGCAGTTGAGCCGCATAGATGTCGCGGTTGGGCCGCATAGGCCGCATGTCGTAGTTGAGCCGCATAGATGTCGCGGTTGGGCCGCATAGGCCGCATGTCGTAGTTGAGCCGCATAGATGTCGCGGTTGGGCTGCATGAGGCCGCATGTCACAGTTGAGCCGCATAGATGTCGCGGTTAGGCCGCAGAGGCCGCATGTCGTAGTTGAGCCGCATATGGTGTCGCGGTTGGGCCGCATAGGCCGCATGTCGCAGTTGGTCCGCATGCATGTCGCAGAATAGGCCGCATATGCCTATTTTGGTTGTTTCTGACTGTTATATGTCCTATTTTGGCTGAATTATGGCTAGAATTTCTTTCAACTCCCAACATGAAAGTTGTAGATCTTTTCCTTAGCTTCAAGAATATGTTACCAACTATTTTATGCTAGTTATAGACTCGATCATGCTTAATACTAGTTTGACTTTCATGCCTTGTCATGAAGTGACCCCGACTGTTACTTCGACTAATAATTGATCATGTGTTCCTAGTTGGAACTAAGAGACCGGCTAGTCGTCTTATTAAATTGAATGAATGAGACACGTTCATATTAACTACGAACTATTATAATCGATTGGCCGATCCCGAATATTGACATACAAGCATATGCAGGCTTCAATTTATTTATTTATTTTCTATAAAGCAGCATGTGTACTTTATGGTCAAGGCATGATTATTCCGTGGTTAGTTTTGATTGTTGCATCACGCTATGTAAGACCTACAACCTAACCGCACGGGTATCGTTGTAGAGTTGTGCATATCGTACCCCGTACGAAAGTACTCATTTGAATGACCATGACCCACGACATGGGATTTCACTCAACGTAGAGACTATTAAGTTAAATAAAATAATGATTACATGGAGAGAATGGATTTTCGAGTTCTTACATGGCAGCCCTCTTGGGACTAGTAGTGCCCGACAGGCCGGTTGGTCCCCACAGATACTGTAAATCTGCCACACGGGCAGGGAGCGGTATCTGGTTATATTATCTATTGTATATTGTATATTGATGACGGGCGTCCCGTTGGGACTCGTCTAATTCATGATTGGCGCAATTGAGTGACTGGGTAAACTAGCCTTGCTTGCACATAGTAAGAACTGAGGAATCCCTATTGCATAATTCCAGGATAACTTGGAACTCACAGTAGCAAGCCGTAGTAGTTGAATGGTCGTTTAAATTAATTTGTTTGTGTACTGTATGTCCTCTGTTACCTAGCCGAGATGATCAGAATGTCAGGACATGACGTGCCAACTTCTGTCCTTGTTTGGTTGGAAGGTTGGTTCGAAGTGTCGTGATACTATGTGAATCCCAGTAGAAAGCATAGATCTATTTATCATATTTTCTTATTACTGGTTTTAATCCCTCATATCGTGCTTCCTTGCGGTACTTGCTGTTAAAGGTCTAACCTCTCTGGTTTTGCATGGCCAGATTTAGAGCCGGTCCCCGAGGATCCAGCTTACTTCCACCTCCAAGATGGTCAATACTAGAGGGATAATCGCAGGAGGGCTCGAGTGGGTTTTCTTACTTCCCCGCTCAATTTGTTAAATACTTTATACTTTGCCGTTTGGCACCGACATGTTAGTCGAATTATCTTGTACCTACTTTTGCATAATTGTAACTAAGTCAGGCTGCAGCTGATAACAATTGTGTATACTTACTATATAATCTGGCTGTGTTTTGTAAAGCCAGATATCAAGAACATTTTGACTGAGCGTTTGGGAAGCCTTACTGCTTTATCTCACATGTTCTCTATTTCTGTTTCTTGTTTGAATGATTGAGACAATAGATGGGAAGTGACCATAGTAAGACTTTTATGTAGTATGCACCCCCTCGTCTTATTAGACAGCATTGATCGTATTATACGGTATTCATCTACCCGTAATACGTAGCTGGCTGAGTCATTCCCCCGCTCTCCAGTATTCTGGTTCTGGGGCGTGACAAACCCTTTGTGGCAAATTAACAAACACTTAACAAACAAGCTGATACATGTCCGATACGGACATAAAATTGACACGACTCGACACCACACCTATGCTAGCAGCTAGGGGACTCCTAGGGCTTTCTATCCATGCAAAGAAAATGAAATTTGGTGGAGGGAATAGGGATTTACCTATATGTTGTAATTCCAATGAAAAGCTCCAAAGGGGGTTTCTCCTTGTTAGCCAAAACTCTCCAAATTGGTCCAAACCTGAGATTTCTCTCCATGAACAGTAAGGAACCTCAAATTAGATCACCATGGAAGAAGTTTGGATGAAAAAGGATTAATATTAAATAAAATAGGAAGAAGTTTCAATGGAGGCTAACCATGTTCTTGCAAAATGAAGAGATGAACAAAAGGAGGCAAGTGGTTGAGAGGGATTTTATTGGGATATGCCCTAAGTGACCAGCCATAGGATATTAGGGTTAGGGTTTTTTGGATTTGATCTAGGGCTATCATTCCTCCTAGTCAAATCAAGGGCCTACAACCTTGGTTTCACATATGACTTAAATGAAGCCTAGTTAACTCTAACTATCATGACTAAATCAAAACTAATCAATACTAACCATCAATAACCATGGCTAGCTAAGTCTAGGTATGACTAATCTAGGTTAGGTCAATCTAGGTTAAGCTAAACACAACACAAGGCAATCAATTAAATGATATTAAAATTACACCATCCCATTAATTATATTAAATTCCAAATAAATATATAATAAATTCAATTAATTCAAAAGATCAAAATACCCTCAAGCAAAAAATAATGAAGTACCCTAATCACATGGTTAGGCTCTAGGGTAGACAGTCTCTACGGTTACACTATCAAAACACCAAAATCATAATTCATGATTTAAAATAGTTTTAAAATGATTAAAAATCACCAAAAATCATATCATGATGTAAATATCATTACTAAAAGACTAAATTACAAAATTTCAAAATTACCTTCATCTGAAAAACTGGGTGTTACAATCCTACCCACCTTAGAAAATTTCGCCCTCGAAATTAAGATGATCGCACCCCCTTCTAGGTCATCATAGTCAAGGGTCAATCACTAGTCAATTTTCTCAACATCCTAGTACTTGGTCATCAGCTGGTCAACTTCTTAGGATTTTACCTATGCTAGCTACCTAAGTTTTGGCAACTAGAATTTAGCAAAAGAGAAACTCTATAATAGGCTAGCCCTTAACTTTCCAATCCTATCAAGTCACCCATAACTAAATACCTACAAGCTAAGCACACCAATCCCAAATACCACATATACATAAGCTCAAGAACAACAACCCATCACATATATCCTAAGTATATCATCTGCAATCTATATGTATATAGGTCTCTCAGTCTTAAGTGAACTACAACTATACTCAAGGACAGGCTCTAGTCATTGGGTGCCTCACTGGAAGGGTAAAGGAAAACAATAAAGAATCATCAAGGTTGTATGGCATACTAACATCCTATATGTGTAAACTGGTTGGTATTATAGATTACAGGAGAATTATCTGCAATGGGTCACTATTCTAAGACCAATGCTAACTATCACCTCTAGGGTACAGACACTCTACAAGTCACCATATCATTATACTATGAAGGTACTACCTATGAATAAGCTCTACAAAACTAAAATATTCCTACTCCTAAGTCATTTATAACAATCAAAAGGGTATGATGTTTAAAACCTTCTTAAGATACAATCTGTTAATCATATGTGTCTGTCCAAAATTATGTTGTCCAGAGTCTTCATCATGCTAGTGAGCAAGGCTACGATAATCATAGAGTCCTTGACTAAGGTACATACCTCTAGGTTCATGGTATTTAAAATTTTTGCATTGCCGCATGCGACGGCAAAAACCTTAAATTCCCATACCCGAGAAATACATCCAAAATCTGACTTCATGTCCTCACTTGCCAACTAACACGACTATCGAAGATTCTAGATCCCATAATTTAGGTGACCTAGCCCATATGATTTTTTTTGAAGAAAAACAAACATAACAAAAGAACAACATGACCAAATTAATCAATCAACAATGAACAGATGGAACCGGATTTCAAGGTAGTTATAAAAGATAATTGCAGGAATACAATCGGGAAGAACGGGACTTGCAGCAAGATCTCCAATGGTCTGTGCATCCTCGACTGTCCTGACGATAGCTCGTCCTGCTTGTTTCTCCTGGTCTGCTGTTGATGCAGCATGAACCGCTGCTGCTGAGAGAAATCAGGAATGATGGAAAAAGGTCTTTGTACAGACAGAGGTGCACCTCCAACGTAGCAGAAATGCCGACCTGAGTCGGCACAATAGAAGCTGCGGTCTCGAGGCCCTGATGAACAGGACGAGAGGTGGCCAGCCTCTCGATAGTATCCCCCGAACCGAAACGATGAGATCACGTCTCCATAACCATCATGAAGACAGATCAAAACAAGAAATAATTTCTGAGAATGAAGCAAAAATTCAAAGGAGGACAGTTTATATTCAAGGGAAACAACAAGCAGCAAATTTAGATAAAAGGGATCTGATAAGGAGTTTTTCCTAATGTGATTGAGTACCTTCAAAATATCCTAATCCTACTACAGGCTGTAGTGATACTCTAGTTCGAATATCACTACATAAACTCGACCTGTATGGGCCACCACTAAAAATGTGTCACGACCCACACCCACTGTAAGGGTACGAGAATGTAACAACACCCAGCCTATGCCGCAGTGTCGGCGGTAGAACGCTGTCCTAGGTCACAACATCTAACAATATAAGGTGATACACAGTTATACTCCCCAAATGGGGGTGACATAACAGAATACAATCTCAATCACATCTAAGGTAGAATACGGTAAAGATAGATAGATATGAACAGAAAAAATCCACAGAGGTACAATCCAGATAAAAACTAAGTGTCTATGATACATCTCCATAAACATCCAAAAGAAACAACTCCCAATATATACAATAATGTATTAATGAGAAAGACAAGTAAGAGTCTAAGCTATCTATACTAAGCAAGGGGTATCATCCTCAGCAGCTTCCTGAACCTCCCCAGGAGTCCAGGTCGCGAGTGTCACCTAGGCAAGCTCCAAAGTAAGGGGTGCAGGGTTCCTCATCATCCTCTGTAAAATTTTCAACAGGTCCAGTCAGGACGGGAGCGAGCACAATACTTCTCACGCAGATAATAATAGGTTAGAAAATATAATGTGCAATAGAGTAAGATACATGAAACGATGAAAGAAGATGTATATGAAAAATAAAAGGAAATAATAATAGGAAATATCTATATATGATAAATAAGAACTGTAAGCAATATGTGATTTAGAGTACAATATGGTTATATAAACGGGTTAGGTTATACAATAAAGTGGGACTCCTTTGTATGTGGGTGTACAATGGACATACAATTTCTTATACAATAGGATTGATCACATAACCATTTCTACTCTCCTTCCCCAATCAATACACAAGGATCCAATTCAGTTACGTTACCTTATACAATGGCTTATACAATGGCTTGTACAATGGCTTGTACAATGGCTTGTATAGTGGCTTGTACAATGGCTTGTACAATAGAGCTCAATGTGATAATGAGAGTACAATATGCACAATAAGTGTACAATGATAAGGGTATTCAATAAATACAATATGTTAGTGAAACGTACATCATAATATGTATTTAATGAACACAAAGTAGATAACATCGCAAAAGAAGATCCATATAGTACCAATCCGTGTTACCAATGTGTCAGCATCAAGTAAATTAATCTATGGCAAGAATAGACGTTCTAGCAAGTATAAAACGGTCAGAGAATGTACTTGCATGATATCTGAATGTCTGAAGTAAATATACTGTCCGAGATGAGGTATCTGACTCCTAGTTAGAGCAACACAAGTCAAGATGTACACAGGGAATGATAAATGTAATCTACAATGCATCTGCATGCTGTCTAGGTCAAACTAGACTAAAGTCAACACTTGGTCAACTCCAGTCAACTACACTAGTCAAACTAGGTCAACTAGGCCACTCCTAACCCCAGCAACTCTCATTAGGCCTAACCAAGCCTAGTCTAGCAATCACACACCAATCACAAGGCTATACAAGCCAAACACAAGCCACACATCAAGACACATTCACATTTAGCTATTTATCATGGAATTTATATATAGCTATATGTATATAGGATTTTATATATTTACAATATTATACAATAATAGAAAGTTAGAGAGGGAACTAGCATGTAAGGCTATGTGTGTGTGTGAGCATAGAGGTGTACATGAAAAGAGAAATCAACACTAGGCCATATATCTTTGTACCCACATATATACATATTTTTATACACATATATGTATATAACTATAGGGAATCTCTATTTATCATATTTACACATTAGCCATATATAATATATACATATATATATTGAGAGAGGGATAGAGAAGAGCATGTAATTGTGAGAGAGAGAGTGGAAAGGTGTACTCAGGAAATGAAGAACCCATGTGTGTGAGGGATGAGGAGTGGTACATGAGAGGCCTGTGTGTTTACACATATAAACCTATGTTACAGGAAGGGTTAAATAGAGGGTGGAAATGTGTATAGTGTCATGGCAAGGTGAAATGAAATGTGTCTAAGTATACATAGGCTTACACAAACACACACAATAGCTCATGAACACACACACACATAGGTGTCCTATAGGACAGCTAGTAGCTTGTTTTAAGAGCCTGAAACATGGCTGAAATAGGGACTAACAAGAACTGGGTTAGGGACAGGTATTAGGACTGTTTTGAGGCTGCATATAGGCTGGTTTTAGGACAGCAAATAGGACAGGTTCAAGCGCTAAAACCTGGGCTAATAGGCTGAGTTTAGGACTGTACAATGGCTGTCATTAGGCTGGTTTATAGGGGCTAATGTGGGCTGGTAATGGACAGGTTTTGGGCTGCATATGTATGTGTTCAATTGGTGGTTATTTATGAGGGCTGAGAGTGTGTGTCATCAGGGAACAGGGCTGTGTGTGTACATACATGGTCAAGTTCTCAGAAATTTAGTGAAGGCAGTGGTGTGTGTGTTGTAAGGCTGGGCAGTAGAGGGGGTTGTGTGTGAGTGTTTGAGGGAATGTGTAGCTGTGTGTGTAATGTGTCAGGTGTGTGTAACAGGGATATTAAAGATAGTTTCAGTTTTCAGTTTTCCATTCAAAACTGTGCACATTCAAACTCCTTCTTCATTCTCAGATTTTGTATCAACAAAACAGTGTATCAATCTATGTATTCAGTCCAATGAAAACCTAAGCCCACAATACAATCTCAGGAATAATTTCAAAATCAGTGAACGGGGTGATAAACTTAGGAAATCAAATAATGACAGTTCAAAATCTAAGCCCAAAATCGATATCCCCATTCCCAGGTTTAAGAAAAAAATGGAAATCAATTCTACAATTTTTGAAGAAAGAACTGGGATTAAATACTTAAACAATCAGTGAATTCATTGACAGTTGAACAACCAACCAATGTGAAACCTATTACCTATCCCAACACAACCAAATGAATCAATCAAAAGTGAACTAGCATGCCTGCAATGACTGAGATATGGCAATTAACATTTCAAATCAGTTTAAGAGAAAAAATCAAGTTCATCTTTTAAAAAGAAATTGAATGACAGTTATAAACAACTAACAGTTAACCAAGTGTTCCTAATCACCAATTCGAAGCCCCTTTCTCAAGTGAAACCTAAACCAACATAATTCAATTCTAACAGTGAACTAATAGAATGTCCAGGAATAAAACATGAAATTTTAAGAATCAAAATCAATTGAAAACAGTGATTAAATTCAGGATTAATTCCTGAAACATGTATTCACTTAAAACATTCAGTCTAGCCCATTTAACAGCTCATTCCAATGTTCGAATTCTATTTTGAAATGCAAAAACCAAATCTAAATCTGTAAACAGTCTTGTAATAGACTAATACACATGTCCAGGATCCTATATCACAATTTATCATTAATATAAATCAGTACAAGTGGAATTAACTCAGAAAATTAAGAACATCATATGCGTATCAGTGAGTATCAGAAATTTAGGGGAATTCACAAAGTCGAATCCAAATTCTAATAAAAACTCGAAATCAATAAATAAAATAGGTGTATAGAGGTAGGTACCCGTCCCACGTGTCCTCCCGAGCCTATACGTGTCCATGAAGTGGACACGATCGTGTCCAAACCAGCAAAATGAACTGTGTCTGAAAATAGTACAACCTGGGCCACGTGCAGTCGTGTCGAGCATTCGTGCTCTCGACACAAGGTGACACGTGTCTCGTGCTTGTGCACAGGGGTTCGACTAGAGTAGGGCTAAGTGCCTAGGGTCCTGATATATGTCCAATACGTGTCTACAGAGGACACGAACACAAGTTTGTGCGTGTTTGTGCACTTGTACAGCCGCCTGTGCACGACAGCGCGTGTCAGTACGGGCTCGATTACTCTCTGGACACTCGACCAGATGTCCCCAAACTTTGGGGACATACTGTCAGTGGTTGCCCATAGGTTCGTGTCAAATATTAAGTGTCCAAGTGTCCTAGTAGTGGAGAACTAAGGCTAGAGTAGCAGGGCAGTGCCCTAAGGCTGCTGCGGGCGTGTTCGTGTCCGTTTCGGAGACGACTCGAATTCGTGCTCAGTCAACCACGAAATCAATATATATATATATATATATATATATATATATATATATATATATATATATATATATATATATATATAATACAACAAATCTATTTAAACACTTTCTAGAAATATCAAGTTTAAACCCTTTGTGGCAAATTAACAAACACTTAACAAACAAGCTGATACATGTCCGATACGGACCCGAAATTGACACGACTCGACACCACACCTATGCTAGCAGCTAGAGGACTCCTAGGGCTTCCTATCCATGCAAAGAAAATAAAGTTTGGTGGAGGGAATAGGGATTTACCTATATGTTGTAATTCCAATAAAAAGCTCCAAAGGGGGGTTTCTCCTTGTTAGCCAAAACTCTCCAAATTGGTCCAAACCTGATATTTCTCTCCATGAACAGTAAGGAACATCAAATTAGATCACCATGGAAAAAGTTTGGATGAAAAAGGATTAATATTGAATAAAATAGGAAGAAGTTTCAATGGAGGCTAACCTTGTTCTTGCAAAATGAAGAGATGAACAAAAGGAGGCAAGTGGTTGAGAGGGATTTTAAAGGGACATGCCCTAAGTGACTAGCCATAGGATATTAGGGTTAGGTTTTTTGGGATTTGATCTAGGGCTATCATTCCTTCTAGTCAAATCAAGGGCCTACAACCTAGGTTTCACATATGACTTAAATGCAACCTAGTTAAGTCTAACTATCATGACTAAATCAAAACTAATCAATACTAACCATCACTAACCATGGCTAGCTAAGTCTAGGTATGACTAATCTAGGTTAGGTCAATCTACGTTAAGCTAAACACAACACAAGGCAATCAATTAAATGATATTAAAATCACACCATCCCATTAATTATATTAAATTCCGAATAAATATATAATAAATTCAATTAATTCAAAAAGACCAAAATACCCTCAAGCTAAAAATAATGAAGTATCCTAATCACATGGCTAGGCTCTAGGGTAGACAGTCTCTACGGTTACACTATCAAAACACCAAAATCATAAGTCATGATTTAAAATAGTTTTAAAATGATTAAAAATCACCAAAAATTATATCATGATTTAAATATCATTACTAAAAGACTAAAATTATAAAATTTCAAAATTATCCTCATTTGGAAAACTGGATGTTACAACCGGGTTGTTGTATATATTGAGGGGACTACTACTCCCAGCTTCATCTACTCCCAAGGAGGCCGAAGGTGCACCCCTAGGTGCTGGAAGCTTCTTTCTGGCTCGAGTGTCTAAATAGACACCCCCTGTGGCTGTCAGCGGCAACTGTCCAGATGAGAGTTTTCTTGTAGTACTGGCTGAGATTACCGTTCTGGAAGAGCCTGTCTTCTTTTCCTCCTTGCCGGAAGGAACCTTCCGAGTTGAATTACAAGAGGCGAAAGAAAACTCCTCGTCTTTCGAAATTTGCACCTGTTTCTCGAGTCGTTGTCGGATAGGTGCTGGCTGCTGTAGTCATTGGAAAATGGACTGCCGATCTTCATGTACTGTCGACTTGTCGCAGCAGCAGTTGATGATGACTTGGGTGCAACGACATTCCGAGAGGGACTGATCGCATGCCAGGGTTGTCTCCTTGCATTTGTGAGTAATCACCTCACGCAAGTCGATAGTAGGCTGATCTACCTTTGTATCAAACTTGTGGACTCGGGTATCCCGAGCACACAGGTGCGTAGGTATCATGTTTGCTCCCTGATCCGAGGCTAGTAAAAGTACTTGCTCTTGATCGTTGGAGGGATACTTTAAAGGCCCACCCTGTCCGTTAGTCTGGAGGACTAGACGCGGGTGATTCTGTACAACTTTCCATCAGGGGCCCGTATAACAGTTAACAGTGCCCGCTGACGGTCAGTAGCTTGGACAGTTGACTAGGCTTATTGGGCCTGCACTGTCCTGGACTTCTTCAACTTAGTGCCTGAAGGCGCATAGTAAGAAGGGTCCAGATTGGAATATTCCACATTCTTAATGGGCCGTATGGAGTCAGGCCCGCAAGAGAGACGGTCAAACACAGAGCTTCTGACAGGGCCGCATGAGACATCCTGTTTGAGGCCAGGATTGGCTGCCGCATGGGCCATCTTCCTGTGGCCAGAGTTGGCTGCCACATAGGCCATCTTTCTACGGCCAGAGCTGGCTGCCGCATGGGCCGTCTTCCTGGGGCTAGAGTTGGCTGCCATATGGGCCATATTCCTGCGGTCAGAGTTGGCAGTCGCATGGGTCGTCTATCTGCGACCAGAGTTTGCTGCCTCATGGACAGACTGCCTATTTCTCTTATGCGGCCTCTTCTTCGTCCGTATGGATTTCCCTTGTGCCCCCAAAAACTCAGCATCGTAGTATTTTCCTTTGCTGGATTTGGAGACATTGGGGTCCTCTGCGGTCGGAAGCAAAGCCACAGGAGAGCTTCGATCACCGTCTTGGGCCGCAGAAGGAGCTTCTTCAAGAACTTGGTCGGGGGCAACAATTTTGTGCGTCGATGGCCTGCAAGTTCTTTTTGGGATGTCTCGCTTCTGTAACGGGCTGGCGCTCCCTTCAGAGAGTATTTCTTCGAAGGCTTGTTGGTCAAAATGAACTACAAGCATTTGCTGCGTAGAACCGAGCTTGGACGCGTCAGATTGTGTCACCAGCTTCTCATCATAGGAGAAGGATCTCTCCAGCAGAGTCGCCATCGTATTTGCCATTAAAATATCAAAGACAGGTATTACAGAAATACTGAAATTGATTGCAAACTTGCTTGTACAAAAAAAGCCTAGAAAGAAATTCTAGGAAACAATCTAAGTACAATTGTTTAGTTTTTTATTCGGGGGTGACGGTGGAGGCTCGAAAAAGTGTATCAACTCTTCCTTACTCTATGGACTATCCGACGCAGTCTTTAGCTTTTGAAGAAATTGCCCTTCGCAGGTTGCCAGCCTCTTGCAGGGGTGTTACACCCTGCTATTTATAGTAATATGGGTTTTGAGCTGCATAGATGGCCCGTGGCCACGTGGCTAATCAGCGCATAAAGACCCGCTCTTTGGCCGCCAGCTGACAATTTGTTAGGATTTTGTTGCAGCAAATCTGGGTGGTTGGGACTTGGTCAGCCTGCCACGTGCCCTATCGCATGATAGGATTAATCTACTGGAGTCATTTTGAGCAGCATGAGTATTTCAATTTTTAGCCAAGCTGGGCCGTATAAGACTCATGTGGCTTAGGTCGCAGCCTCCCTTAGCTTAAGGACTTTTGAACCGCATAGATTCGGTATTTTGGGCCGCATAAGCTCATGCGGCTTAGGTTATAGTCACCCTTGGCCACATGGAGCTTAGAGACTTTAGGGCCACATAGGTTGAGCCGCATAAGATTTATGCAGCTCGGGTAGCAATCCTTCTGGCCGCATGACTATATTTAAGCACATGAACCCTGTTCTTAGTGACATGACATTTTGTCTGATCATGTCTTATCTTTTTGTCAGAGTGTCAGAGCTGTCATTTTTGTCAGTTTTGACAGAGTTTGTCAGCTTTATCAGAAGGACTGATCAATTTGACCGCATATCTTCCTTCTGCAGCTCGAATCAATCTGGTTGCAGACAGGCCGTATGGGATGCTGCTGTCATGTGTCTCTCCTTTATGCGGACCCGTTTGGCCCAAAGTACTCATGCTACCAATTGTGATCCACATGAACCCTATATTTTCTATGCTTCTACAGCGTCACCTCCAGTCGGAACACAATCTGATTGGATCATTGGTATTCCAGCTACTTCAGCTGCTCTTCAGACTTCTGCTAGGGAAACTAAGATGAAACTTGTGGAATTCTTGGGCAGAGTTGAGACTCTTGCCCAATTGGTGAGGACGTGACAGAGATTAGCATTTTACCGGGGATTGTATTTCACCCTAACTACCTTTATGCTTTTTTCAAGAGGGTCAAGCAGAGGGATATAGCTCTTGCAACCTGTATCAAGTTTTTGTCGACTTTGTTAAGGAAACGTGTAACGTGAACACCCAACGACGCACCCTTCGATAGGTTAGTAGAAGCCAGCCTTCCTAGTTCTCTTGGGCCTTTTACCATAGTTTTTGGGGGTTCCTTCCCTCACCTTTCTAAGCTCAGGCTTCCCCCTGTAGGAGCAAGGGCTATCTCCCTACTCAATTTTTTGATTTTTGATTTCAATGAAGGCCTCAGCCACAACGGATAAAGTGGATTAAATATATATATATATATATATATATATATATATATATATATATTTTATATATATATATATATCCTAAACCAAAAATTCCTTCTCCAACCCCCGACCAGCTAAAATTTAGCAACCGCGACCAATAGTACGAGCGTGCATCGGCAAGCAATGGCTGCAGCCGCAACCGTAGCGGCCAGGCTACCACCAATGGACCATCGATGCCACCACCTGCCAGCGATGCGGCACGCCACCACAGCCAAGCGCACAACAGCAGCAACAATGATACGGCGCTACTACGACAGCAGCACACATGCATGACCCCCTTGACGGTCGTCGACCTCCCCGATGCGTACAATGGTCGATTCGTGTATTTCGTACGAAATCCCGTCATGACGCGCACAAATTCAAATCCAGAATTGAGTTTCGTCGCAGCAAATATGGACGTATTTTTCTGGAAAATTCACTGTCAGATCGTCAATTCGATTCTTTTATCTCAATTTTTTGTATATATCCCTTCGTTCACCTAAATTTTTAATGTTAATTTAATCACTTGATAGATCAAAATCAGCAACCAAGTTGATCGTTTAAATTATATTTATTTTGGACAGTTTTGTATAACCAACTTCGCAGATTTATTTCTACCTCGTCGAAGCTCCGGTTTATGAACCACCAACCCCGGTGCACAACAGGTATAGCCACCTTCGTGCCATAAATTTTTTAGTTTCATAGGATATCATTTATTTGGTTGAATCGACGCCAAAGTTGGTCACTCGAAATTATAATTTACAACATATAAAATTCTAATTCTGAATCCAGGATATTAGATTCCAAATTAGACACCACTATTGGAGTTATGGCGTCGTTCTGGCCAAGATTGATATATAATTTTTCAAATTTGGACAACCTGTCATGTCAGATTTTTTGGTGCAAAGCGTGTCTAATGGTAGATTCTATTTTGATCCTAAATTACTATTTTGCTCTTGTATCCAGAATTGGACTTATGGGTAGCCTATCCTACCTATTTTTCTTATTTCAGAAATGTTTGCAATGTCTGTTTCAGTATCCGGAGATGTTTACGGGAGTTCCACCGCCCTAGCGGAACGCCGATCCAAACGGCAAGTGCAACGACTCAAACGAGCCGTCGACCCGAAGAGTTGGCCTCGACCAGATGTAGAATCGATGCAATGCTTGCATTGGCCCGTCAAGATGAATCCAGACTTAGACTGTCAAAGGCGCGCTCGGAGTATCGCTCGGCTGATGCGAACATCGCTAAGGTGGGTGGCTCCGATGAACCCGTCTATGCTTAGCCTAGACACATAACAATACGGACACTATCACAAGAATCGCTAGGCGATAACCTCTTGCATGCTAATAAATGACTCAACGCACCTAGCTAAGGGAATAATCCCAACTTGTATGCTTGTATAGAATATGGAAAGGAACATGGAAAAGTACGAGAACTCTCGTCCGCGCTCCATGCTCGTGCTACGGCACAAGCCTACGTTTATGCTCCTTATGCGTCCAACAATGAAACAATGAATGGTTTACAATAATGAACGGGAAGGCTATCAATATAGTCGTTCCGAGTAGAGTATAGCGACACTGAAAGGCTATGGGACCGATGGGTCGCCAAGGCGACTCCCGCACGAGGAGTTGCGTAATGCTTGAATGAATAAATCAATGAATCAACGAATGAATGAATGAATGAATACGTGAATGAATCGATAAACGAATGAACAAGTGAAAGAAAGAAAGAAAAGAAAAAAAGAAGAAAAGATAAGAAAAGAAAGAAAGAAAAGAAAGAAGAAAGAAAAGATAAGAAAAGAAAGAAGAAAGAAAAGATAAGAAAAGAAAGAATGGTTAGCGACAGGTGTGACGGGCACGTGCATCGGGGCTCCTTACCCGTGCTGCACGGACGCCAACCTGGTCGATAACACATTATGGCTAAGGGTTAGCCTACGGCGGAGATAGCCGTTAAGTTAAATAACAAGATAATACGAAATGGTCGTGGACAAACGGCACGAGCGAGGGGTGGCGTATGCTGTGGCCGTGGTAGTGAAAGGATTCTGCGGCACGGGTGTTGTATGGAGTATACCGTGGCTGACCTAGGCGGAATCAAAAGTCGGGGCTTACGGTCTGCCTGGGTGCGGGCTTGGGCACCAGGGGACGTAAGTGCGGGGTATATTCAAGAGACTTAACGGGGTGTACCAGCCATCACCCTATGCTAAGTTGAGAACTACCAAAGGGGAATGTCCAAAATGGCTTGTAAAGCCAGCGACCCATGCATGTAGATTAAGTGGACTATGCTGGTGACAATCCACGTGCAAGTTTTTGCATTGAAATCAAAGTAGTCTAAGTTAAATGTACAAAAAGTACCTCCTGAACAGGCTTGAATGTAACACACCACATGATCAAGAATACTTGTACAATGAGCTAAAGAACACGCGTACGATGCGCTAGGACCCGAGGCAGGGACACGCACTCGATATAGAATATTTTCCAAGTACCGCATTATGTTATTACATGGATTGCTTCATTTGGATGAACGAGTTTGCTTGCAGGACGTCGTCAAATCATCATACAACCTTTAGGTAAGATACCGTACCAGTGTGATCATATTTTATTTCCAGCTATACGTGGATATGTTGTAGTATGATAGGTTTAGATGTATTATAAGTGCGTCCAAGTTTGACTTGGGTGCCGTTGATGATGCCATCGATGACATATAGTATATGTGTGTGCGACCTAGCATGATGGTAGACTTCCTCGTATTGAAGTTATTTTTAATGACTTCTATGACTTGGACACAACTCATTACACGACACTTGGAGTGAGAGTTATATTGGTATTGGCACGCACCCTATACTTGGACAATACAACGGGTTTGTATGATGGATCATATATGAGTAGTTGGGTTAGTTCGAGGACTTGCATGTGAGATACGAGTCATGCGAGTCATGGACATGACCTTATACTACTCCTGGATGGGGAATACTATTAGTAGCCGTACGAGATTACCCTATCCTCATCAGCCTCAGTGTGTCAAGTTATAGGTTATACTAGTGGATATTCCATTATCGTCTGCGGACTAGTTGTAACTCATCTTCCCGAAAATTTTAAAAAAAAAATTATTTTTGTATTTAAATGGTAATTTTCGTCGATACTTGTGAATGATATTTTAAGCTTTTTTCGGTTAACAAAAACTAGATTTAAAATAAAATGGTTTGAAAGTACTAACTTCTTGTAATAAAAATATTTTGTCCTGAATTATTATTATCGGCATCATAAAGATGATATTGTTATATTTTGGACTCACAAAGCTGCGGGCTCGAAAGTGATTTGAAGAGCATATTTATTTTGATCGCTAACAAGAATTTTGTTAAATTATTTCTCGATATATTTTGAATTATTTTGCTAGTATCAAATACTATTAAATTTACTTGTATAATATTAGATATAATTTAAATTATTAGTATAACCCATTATTGGATTAACATTACCATGTATATGACTTAAAGTAATAGATATTATCAAATATATATTTTAAATATTATTCATATGATTTCGAGGAGATTATTCGTTTTAATATAAGTCATTTGATGATGACAGATATTTTGTAGTAATTAATTATTTGATTTATTTTATAGTTTAAATTATTATATATCACTGAATATCATTTTGAAGATACTGTAGTGATCACTTAATTTATTTAGATTTTAAACTAATTACTTGATGATATCAAATATACACTTTAAATTATCATGATAGGTAGTAAGTATTATTCAAATTATTTGGGTAATTAAAAAAATTATTTTGAATTATCAGGATGACTCATTGATTGATTAAATTTGGACTATTTAGTTTTAAAAATATTTATTATTATCATTGACTAATAAATAATTGATAGTTCATTTATAAATAAGATTTCTTTTATTTTAAACTAATGGTTATGATCATGATATGAATAAATTTCTAATTAAGTATATAAATGCAACCAAGATTCGTTTCCCTTTTACTTTGTATTTAAAGTATAAATCCGTATACCTTTTACCAAACTAATTAGTTTAGCTAAGTAACAAATCATATCCTTATCCTTGTTCCTTCATCCCAACTGACCGATCCCACCTCTCTAAATAAAATGTTATAGTAATCTATAGGAAAACTTATACACAAAGAAGCATCCCATTTATAGCTACAAAATCAATCCCTCATCCTTCCATAGCCGAAGACCTTTTACCCACTTCCTGTCTATTCCCGAACCCCCATCTCGCTGACCGCCCACCTTCCATAAGGAACATCACCATATCATTTCCATAGACATCACCACCGTTGTAATCATAATTCCTACCGACATCACCATCACCATGTCCGTCCGCGTATCTATAAACACCAACAATAGTCGTGTCCGGACCCGTGCCTCCGTGTCATTTCTATCTTATTTCTATATCACAAACAACTATGCCATGCCGACGTGCGGCCAACACCAGAACCCCGCCACCAAACCATCATATGCAGCAAAGAAAAGAAAAGCAAACCTTCGCCTTTTCGCGCTCCTTCGCATGACAACGCCGAAGCCGAGCATTGCTGGCTCTGCAACAAGAACTCCTCTCCGTCCTTCCTAGGAGTCGACTGACCCGAGCGCCCTACCGTTGAGCTCTGAGTCCACCGCTGCCACAGGGATTAGCTGGAGCACCGCCACCTAGTTTTTCTTTTCGGTTGGGCTACGCCTTCACCGGCGAACGCGTCTCCATGTGCCGTCCCGGAAGTGGACCCCTGCCCACTGCCTCCTCTTCCGGCGCCACCTTCATCCAGCAATGCCAGCACGGTGGACGAGGCCAAATCCGCCATGGCTCTGACCCACTACGGTGTGAGCCGCTGTTGGAATAACTAGAATATTTGACTCTATACCTTCTGTTATTGAGCCAAGTGCTACAGCTTGCAAATATATTGATGGGGATCTCCTCGGAACTTCAAACATCATCCTGGCTCTGGGAACTCTAAGAGTCATCTTGGCTATGCTGTTACTTTTCCAGACCTTTTTTCTCTTTAATATGGAATGGCCTCATACTTCTATATATATATGAAACTTGCTGTAATACTTGACTATGAGAAAAGAAACCAATTTTTTCACATTCTCTGTACCTTGTTCTCTGATTTCTTCATGGTATCAGAGCAGGCTTCTTGAAATTTCTCTCTATCTCTGTTTGCCATGGGAGAGTCCGCTGAAAAAATCCATTTTGCTTCCGTTGAATCCAATGATAATCCCAACCTTCGTCTTTGCTCAGTTCTTCTAAATGGTTTTAATTACATTCCTTGGTCAAGAGCCATCACTCTTGCTCTTGGAGGAAGATTAAAACTTGGCTTCATCAATGGAAACAACCCTTCTCCTAGCAGTGATAATCCAAAGTATGAAGAATGGCTTTGTAAAGATCAGTTGGTTATGTCTTGGCTTCTCAATTCTATGGAGCCTCGGGTAGCAGAAATTTTTAGCTTTTCTGATTCTGCATATCATCTTTGGACTTCTGTCAAAGAGATGTATGGAAACCAAAATAATGCTGCAAGAATTTTTCAATTAAAGAAGGATATAGACGGACTGCAGCAAAATGGAAGATCTTTTATCGAACATTTGGGGAAGCTCAAAAACATGTGGAATGAGTTGGATTTATACAGACCTCATACTACTGATTCGGCAACGCTTCTTAAAAGCGCTGAAGAAGATAAAATATTTCAGCTCTTGGCAAGTCTGGATCCAGATTATGAGGACTTGCGCAGTCACATATTGATGAGTACTGAAATGCCTTCTTTCAATTCTGTTCTTACTACTATCCAACGTGAAGAAGTAAGGAGGAAATTGATGAACTTGGAAACAAAATCAAAGGGAGAAGTTTATGATTCTAAAGCTTTTGTGGCCGGAGCCAAGAAGTCAGAAGGAAAGATTTACAAAGAAAAAAGTGATTTGCATTGTAGTCATTGTGGGCAAAAACGTCATACCAAAGACAGATGCTGGATTCTTCATCCTCATCTAAAACCAAAATTTGGAAAAAATGGCAAAAGAGAACAGAAACACAATACCAATCAGGTCTTGGCTGCTGACAACCTTGCAAACTTCACCACAAATCCATCATCTCTTCTTGGAGAATTTGCTGCCTATCTTCAAAAGAAAAATGGGAATTCAGATCGTGTTCTTGATGCAACTTCCTCTTCTAGTGCTGGAGCTGGAGCAAACCTTGCCTCAAGCTCAACTGCTTTGCTCGAACAGTTTGTAAATTTTCTTCAACAACCTAGAAATTCCTCTACTTCCGATGTCGCAGGTATCTCTAAAGCTTTATTAACAGCTCTTATCTCTAGATCTATGTCAAATCTTTGGGTTTTAGACTCAGGAGCTACCGATCACATGACATATCAAAAACAAATTTTGTTTGATTTTAAGAGCTCATCTAAGACACAATATGTTTCTGTTGCTAATGGTACTAGTGTCTCAGTTTTGGGACAAGGGAAGATTAATTTCTTTAAAGAAGGAGTTGATTCCACCGCTCTATATGTGCCTTCGTTCCCTTTTCAGTTGTTGTCAGTAGGAAGACTGACAAATTCTTTAAACTGTGATGCCATTTTTTCTCCATTTAATATGGTTTTTCAGGATCGGATCACCAAGAAGAAGATTGGTGAAGGTTTTTACTCTAATGGCTTGTATTTTCTTCTTCAAGTTCCAAACAACTCAAGAGGACTCCATGCTGCTTCTATCCAAAAACATGTACTGTGGCATCAACGTTTGGGGCATCCCTCTGAATCAGTTTTATCAAGCCTATTTCCAGCACTAGAAAGATTCTCTCAAGATTGCGATATTTGTCATTTCTCAAAGCAAACAAGACTGCCCTTTCATCTTTCCTTGACAAAAACCAGCAAACCTTTTGAGATTGTTCACTCCGATGTATGGGGTCCAGCACCACTAGAATCTTTTGATAGTTTTAAATTTTTTGTTATCTTTGTTGATGATTATTCTCGAGCTACTTGGCTATATTTACTAAAATCAAAAAGTGAGGTTGCTTCTATTTTCAAAGACTTTCATAAACTTGTCATGAACCAATTCTCCTCTCAAATTAAAATCTTGAGATCTGATAATGGCACCGAATTTATGACCAACGATCTATCACAGTACTTAAATTCCTATGGTGTAATTCATCAAACAAGTTGTGTTGGTACACCCCAACAAAATGGGATAGCGGAGAGAAAAAATCGAGATCTCTTAAAAAAAACAAATGTTGCAAATGAACGTTCCCAAAAGATTTTGGTCTCAAGGAGTTCTCACTGCCGCCTATGTGATCAACAGGCTCCCAAGTCGAGTCCTTGGCCTCAAATCTCCTCTTGAAATTTTGAAAGGAAGGAAGATTGATCTATCACACTTGCGTATCTTTGGTTGTGTTTGTTTTGTTTATATTCAAAGCTCACATCGAGATAAACTTGATTCACGGGCTGTCAAGTGTGTTTTCATGGGCTATTCATCGACACAAAAAGGGTACAAGTGTTATGATCCAAGAAACAGGAAGATGATTATATCCCGTGATGTACGATTTGATGAAACTAGTGCATTCTTTGACAAAACTTGTAATAATGAACTTCAGGGGGAGATTTTTTTGAACCTGTGCCTTTGCCAATAATTGACACCAATGACGACTCAAGTTCTATAACCACTCCTTGCTAACCAAACTTTATTCCAGATGCAAGTTCTTCTGAGCATAACAATGAGCTTCAAACAATTGAAGAAGAACCACCTCTAATCAACTTACCCACAGCTGCACCAAAAAGAAATCCAAGCAGAACCCGGAATCCTCCACCAAAGTTCAAGGATTATGTCAACTATGCCACTAAATATCCACTTGACAAATTTGTCTCTTATGCCAATGTGTCTCGGTCTCATGCTGCATTTCTAAGCAACCTCTTGAAGTCTTCAGAACCAAATTCCTTTCAAGAGGCAAATTCTCAATTGATTTGGCGTATTGCAATGAAAGAAGAAATAGAAGCTCTTGATAAAAATCAAACTTGGAGTGTTGTCAAGCTGCCTAAGGGGAAGAAAGTGGTTGGTTGTAGATGGGTATATAAAACTAAATTCAACAGTGATGGTTCTATTGAGAGGCACAAGGCCCGACTGGTAGCTAAGGGTTTTACTCAAACATTTGGAGTAGATTACAAAGAAACCTTTGCTCCAGTAGCTAAAATGAATACAGTAAGAGTTCTATTATCTGTTGATGTCAATAATGACTGGCCCTTATTTCAAATGGATGTGAAAAATGCATTCTTGTATGGAGAATTAAAAGAAGAGGTCTACATGAGCTTGCCACCAGGTCATCCTCTGGAAAAGGAAGAGGGAATGGTGTGTAAATTACACAAGGCCATTTATGGACTCAAGCAATCTCCAAGGGCTTGGTATGCAAAATTAAGCTCTGTCCTTGAAAGTATTGAATTTAAGCGAAGTAATGCAGATTCATCTTTGTTTGTCAAGGATGGATTAGCTGGAAGATTAGTGGTACTTATCTATGTTGATGATCCCATCGTTACTGGTATCAACATAGAAGAAATTAAAAAACTCAAGGCCTTTTTGCATAAGAAATTTGCTATTAAGGATTTAGGATCCTTAAAATATTTTTTGGGCATTGAAATTGCTGAATCCAGCAAGGGATTATTTCTAAACCAACACAAATATGTGTTGGATCTCCTACAAGAGACGAAGATGATGGAATCAAAACCAATTATTACTCCAATTGATTGCAAGTCCAAACTTGGTCTAGAAGGAGAGTTGTTAACGGATGTAAATTACTATCAAAGGGTGGTAGGGAAGCTTATCTATCTTACTATCACTCGGCCCGACATTTCTCATGCAGTTAGTTTGGTAAGCCAATTTATGCATGCTCCAAGAACAACTCACTTACTTGCAGTAAAAAGGATCCTACGTTACTTAAAAGGCTCAATTGGCCGTGGAATCCTAATGAGAAAAAATGGAAATTGTCATATTCTTGGTTACTCAGATGCTGACTGGGCAGGATGCCAAATTGATCGAAAATCTATCACCGGATAATGTACCTTTGTTGGAGGAAATCTAGTCACATGGAAGAGCAAGAAACAAAATGTTGTTTCCCGATCAAGTGCCGAAGCTGAGTATAGAGCCATGGCTACTGTGGCTTGTGAATTAATCTGGCTCCAAGGACTTATAAATGACTTAGGTTTTAAAAATTCTCAACCGATGACCCTCTTTTGTGATAATCAAGCTGCTCTTCACATCGCCTCCAATCCAGTGTTTCATGAACGAACAAAACACATTGAGGTTGATTGCCATTTTGTTCGGGAGAAGATTCAGTCCAATCTTATTCAAACCGCTTTCATTCGAAGCAATGAGCAGCTTGCAGATATCTTCACCAAAGGACTATCATTAGCTCAATTTGAAAAAATCCTGTCCAAGCTTGGCTCAATCAACATTTTCGCCTCCGCTTGAGGGGGAGTGTTGGAATAACTAGAATATTTGACTCTATACCTTCTGTTATTGAGCCAAGTGCTACAGCTTGCAAATATATTGATGGGGATCTCCTCGGAACTCCAAACATCATCCTGGCTCTGGGAACTCTAAGAGTCATCTTGGCTATGCTGTTACTTTTCCAGACCTTTTTCCTCTTTAATATGGAATGGCCTCATACTTCTATATATATATGAAACTTGCTGTAATACTTGACTATGAGAAAAGAAACCAATTTCTTCACATTCTCTGTACCTTGTTCTCTGATTTCTTCAGCCGCCGATGACCTTTCCTTCCGCCACACCATGCGTGCTGCCGCAGCCACCTCGATGGGACCACCACCGAGCTTTGTACCCACCTCTCGAGCCATCATCGTGCGTAGCGATCCGCCGTGGTACCCTTCCCTGAGTGCCACGCGTGCTGCTTTACCATGCCGCCCGACCCGCACTCTGACCGTCTCCGGTCAACTGTCGACCTCTCCTCTGTATTCGTTCTCGCCGCAGGCGAGCCTCGTACCAACAGATCCGGAACGGGCGAGCCACAGTAGGCTGACCCATACTCCGCCTAGGCGCTCCGCCACCGGACAAGGATCGGTGAGCGTCTCCCATGACCGCATCTGTCGACCAGTAGGTGAGGTTCTCTCTCCTTCCCTTCCATTCTAAATCGTCTTTTGAGTTTCTATGTTCCTCTCTTTATTTATCAAAGGTTCTACTTACTCAATTGTTTGCACGAAAAATGAAGAAGGATTAATTTGAGTGTTACTAGTGATTTATATTTTGGTAAGCAGATCAGTAATTGTAAGTTAGTTAGTATATTTATTTACTAGGTTCAACTATTTGTTAATTAATTAATGGATTAATATTTTGGTTAATTAGCATATTGTAATAAGGGAACCAGTGATTGGTTAGTCATTACTCTTGGTTATAAATACTGCCTAAATAGTTATGTATTTAGAATTATTTCTATACCTTTAGTATTTTTATACATGTAATGTATTCATGAAATAATTATATGTTAGGTAATTTCCTAGAAATATTAACATTTTTCGTCTAGTTAAAATTATAATTTTGACTTAAATATAATTTTTCTATAGAATATTTGACTAATAGTATTTAATATAAAAAAAAGTATTTTCTAAAATAGCTATTATATATTTTTAAAATAAGTTTATGTATATGTATTTCTAAACGACTAATTCACAAGTATATTCCTCTAAATATATTTTTCTAATTAAATAATTACCTTTCTCTAAGTTAAGAAATCTCCCTTAAATCATTGGATTATCATAGATCGTAGCTAATCATATTCCTATCCCTTTTGTCGGCTTTGGACTTCTTCACATCGACCTTAGCTAACGGGACTATTCTGAGTAGTTTGGTATTGTCGGTTTCACCAGCAATGGACCCCAGGCAACTGCACTTTCTGATTGCTTCCAATTTTGATAGTTTTTCAGTACACATCATACATATGCTCTCTTGCTTGTTGACACACTGGACCCACGAGATGGTATCATGGACCTTTACTCATTATATACTCGTTTTATCATGTTTTCATGTTTCGTGAATTGTTCGAGTCCATGTATACTAGTCGGGAGGGAAAATATCTTAGTAGACGTGTGAACTACCCTTTCTATCCCCCGTGTCTTTCGTGGAGAATAGCAGTCGCACATTTCACGTACGGGGTGCCTGGTTTACCCCCTAGCCGTTCACACGTCAAAATTGATATTTCAAAACACGTAGATAGTTGTCTCATTTATTTATTTTCTCACCACTTTCCATGTCACCATGTTTATATATTCTTTTCTAGTTGACATGCCATGTTCTATGATTCCTGCTTTCATTCTAGTATACCATGACATCATTTTACTTCTAGTTTTCTTTCACATATGTTATTTTCATGTATTGCAAATCCTATTATGTTGTGAATAGCTTTTCGGTCTGTGTGCTTGTTTCATTCCTGATTGGAAACCAACATTTTTCAGATTTGCTGTGGCTTCTCTTAACGTTGGGAGATACGAGTGTACCTACAGACAAAAACTTAGAAGCTAGCTAGTTAGTTTAAACTTGTTGTAATAGAAATTATGAGATTTTGTACTTTATTTCAAATACAATTCTTGTAAATTTGGTATTAATTAGCAAATGTGAATGCACAATAAATATTATTATTGTCATTTATTTATTACGGGCTTAAAAGTGTACTACCGCCGATACTGCGACGTAGGCTGGCTTGGGCACGCACTCGTATCCCGAAAAGCGGGTGCGGGTCGTGACACTAGTCTCCGGTTTGGGTGAAAGTGTACTAGTATATTTGCGATATTAGTTGATGCGATATCACTCCTTACCTATCTGTACGATCCCAAAGTAGTCTTCCGGTGCATTACACTAAGATGGATAGTTTACCTTGTTAGTTATATTCATGTTCATATATATTACTGTTACTGTTCATATTGTGGATAGTTGTTGTATCTTGTTACGTCCCTCTGAGGACTTGGTGATCTCCTAGGCTGTTGCTGAGCTTATAGTATAGACATGTGGTATGATCTTGGCTGCAGGGTTCAGCTATCGTTTGTAGTGTTTATTTATCATTTTCTCATACTTACTATTTTCTTTCCTGTTATATCTTGCTCATTTAGCCTAGTTTTACTGGACCTTTATTATTCTTCAGTTTTATTCCAAATATATATATGCTAATAGGCTGCAGACTATAACATATATTGTTTGTTCTTGATTTTATTCATTATTAGGGATTAAGACATAGTTTGAGATAGAGTAGGTTTAGTTTACTATACAGCATACTACGATTAGGATAAGTCCATTAAATTGGGATACTTATTCTAGACGTACAGTGGCATGCTCATATCCAGTGTTCCTATATATTTTGGAACTGGAGCGTGACATTTTTTTGTGGTGGCCCATGCAGGTCGAGTTAGTCGTTTCGGTTGCATTACTATACCGAGCGGGCCTGCAATAGGATAATAGGAATTCAATCCACAACTGCTCTTGAAAATCTCTTTGATCTTATCTATCTCCGTTAGAACTTGAAATTGAAGGCAATCATCCATAATTGAACTCCTTATTTTTGACTCTCGTCCTTCCTTCGGGAAGATGAACAACTCATGCTTGATGAACCCTTTAAGATTACATTCTATTATAAGATTGTAGTTAGTTGATAGTAATTAAAAAGGGATTAATTGATTAAGGTAATAAGGATTTGGATAGACACCTCTATAGATAAACCGAGTAGATCGGATTGATAGTATAGAATCTATATATACTACTTAAACCGAATAGGAGACCCTAAGAATCATTAGGCTAAACCATTCTACTATCTTCCAATGTTAGATAAAGATGTATTAGATTACCTATGCAAGATAAAGATGGACTAGAGGTATACAGGTTTAAATCGGTTTAGTCAGGAAGATATGTTATCTTTCTCAACCAAAGTGATACAAGTGATCTGAGAGATTACGTAGAATTGTTTTAGAGCTAGTCATGATTCCCTAATTAGGATATGATCACCCATGTGGAAGACTATATTTGCAAGGGCTCAAGAACCACATCATGAATAGAATGATTCGACTGATATCGTACTTGAGATAAGTATAATCCTTATAGGAGTTTTAGGGTTGTATAGAGGTTGAGAATTTTCTCCTTAGACAATGTGAAAATCATAAAAATACGCATATGTTAGAAAATAAAGTTACCTTGGATAGTGGCCCAAAGAATCCACATTAGGGAAGATTTCTACCGAAAGAATATATCAAAATGATACGTGGTGATAGGTTGTACCATAAGAGGATCTAAGGATATTTGGATATGACTGTGCTAGACTAGATAAACATCTAGATATAGCAGGAATAGCCTTGAAATAATTTATTAACAACTATGACTAGGAGATTGATCAATAGGTAAGTTGGTTGCCAAGGTACCACAGATAAGCATCGCCTAGTATTTACTTCCACCCTTACTGAATAGAAAGGTATATAGTGGGTAGGCATAGTCGTGAGTGCTAGATGGTGGACTAGAAAGAGCCAATTGTAATATATCATTTAAAGGTTGATAGAGATCTATGGAAGTATGGCGTAGGGTTTAAGAAATAGGTTTAGTGATTATATCCTTTGAGATTAGATCTACCTAGAAACTCGATGGTGAAATTGGAAACCTTATCTTAAGAAGACCAACGGATCATAAACATTAAGATAGGAATCCTAGAACCCCTTGTAGCTAGAACAAAAAGGTTGGACTAAGTTACCTATAGTTGCTATGAAGTAGGAGGGATCATGGAAGTAGCTATATTGACGGCATTCTTAGTATACCATGATATTAGAGGTAACATCTGAGAAGACCATGTCATAAAAGTAAGTAAAGAGAATAAAGAAGAAGTTTTAGGGTGTTATAAGTTAGGTCATGACCTTTAAAGATTAGTAAGCCATAGCCTCAAGAATTAAAGGTTATCGTAGAAAACCTTGATAGTAAGGCCAGCATTCTAGTAAGAGTAGAAGCTCGACACCCTTCGTCTGACTGATCATTCGAAGCTCGGGATGTCCTAAAACCTGAGGTAGGTCCCTACCCATTCAACCAAAATATGTTTTACAAATTTTTGTCCCAATATATTTGGTCATAGCTAGTCGACTCATTTAGGTGAATGAGTGTGTCCAACATTCCTATCCTAAGTCGAGCCACACTAAGGATAAATCTCTACTCCTTCGTACCTCCGTAAATCTAACATCCATATCACGATACGTACCAGTCATTACCTACTCAAATTTTCTTGATCTAGTCACTATGACTTAATGCTCCTTACGAATAATCATCTTGACTTCTTCCCAGAATGACTTCCTTATCCTTTTATGTAGTGCTACCATTTAGTTTTGATAACCCAGGGCTCCATTGTAGCAAGATTATAGGGCCTTACATTTTTTGGGTTTTCCTATACTTATGAGTGATTAAAAGAATCTTCGTTTCAAAATAACTAACAAGTCAGTAGTTCATGACACCCACTTTCTAATCAGACTATTTGGTGTCCGCTATTATGACTTTAATATTTGGAGCACAAGACTAGTTGTCACCTTCAAACAAATTTTATATACATAACCTAGACGAGTCCATCTTTAATTATGCCTATCATATCCCACTCAAACGCGTCTCCTTGTGCACTACTTTTAAGGCACACCATTCAGACTTAGGGTCTCAACCTTAGAACCTAAATAGGAGGCTCGACCTCAACACAACCCTTTCGACCCACTATACGATTTTAGAGGCTAGGCTGTTAAACTTGGTTTTAGTTGTGGAGTCTCAAGAAAATAGGACACCCTTGTGATAGATTTTAGAGAGTTTGCTAGGAATAGAATAGCTTGGTAAGCCATATATTTAAGGCTGGACCAAAGAATATGAAGAACCATTACTTATGGAATTTTTAAGATATGATTCCATGCTTTACGAGATTAGGTAAATAGCTAAGGTGGGTAAATATTTCGTGGATACTTCCCCAAGGAATAAGTTAGGTATAGTAAAGTAAGAAGCCTGACCCTAACCAGCAATCCTAGGATTAATAGACTAGATCATGCTACATTTGTCCTAAGATAGGGCTTAGATTAGAAATACTAGACGAGTTATTATCTGACAATAGTGCCAAGAAGGTTAGTAACCTAAGAGTGTTAGATAGAGTGAGAAAATCCAAGTAGAATGGTTGATCATATCCATACATGATAAGGCTAGCCACAAAATAACCAATAGCAGGCCAGGATTAGAAGTTTGACCCATAGAAGTACGTAGCACTTTAGTTTAGCCTCAGCCTTAATCCCAAATAGATATCAACAGTCAGACATACTTGAAAGAATTGTATAGATTGATTATAGGTAGAAGGAAGCGGATCGTTATTAACCTATTGTAGAAGTTGGTGAGTTAACTCATAGGAATATAGCATATAGTTTAAGGATTTACCAAGTTACGGAGGAATTGTGAACCTCCTATAAGTACCAAGGTAGAAGCCTTGCCTATAGGATTGTAACCCATCAGTCATATAGAGAGTGTTGGAGAAGCGACATATCGTCTCGCATCGTCCTATTATTATAGGGAGTACAAAATGTATTTCATGTCTCGCAGTTGAGGAAGTATGCGACTGATCACCGTCATGTGGTCGATCATTCCGAGATCATAGTGCGACCTAGTCAGTCATACATGGAGGAGTCAGTTGGTATCTAGGACTCTAGTGAGAAAATGCATAGAGGGTAAACGATTAGATTAGTTCGGGTTGTATGGAAGCACCGTTCACAAATAGAATCTACTTTCGAGCAAGAAGGTTCCATGCAAAACGTTATCCCCATATATTTGCGAGTTCCGGTAAATTTTAGCTAATTATTCTATGATATATATTGTTGCCTGGTAGTGCTTTTTTAATTTTGAGACAAAATTTCCTATGTTGGGTAGGGTGTAAGTCCCTAGATTTTTGGATATTATTTTACATTTTATATTTGATTTATTTAATATAGTTATTTCAATTTTAAACTAGATTTTATATTAATATGACTATAGATGCACTTTCCCGTAGCTTTGATTTCTGGACCACGAGATGTGCCAATCTTTCGAAACGTCCTTCATGAGTTTTGGAGTAGATAGGCGGACCTTTAGCTTAGTATATCATGTCCCATCCAAACTTGTCCCTTAACATCCTCTTGATTTTGCACAACTTCGGGACAATTTAGGCCATTCGACCGATTATCGTAATCCCAGACCTAACTTCCAACTTGAATTCAGGACTTGACATTGATCAAAACTATTTGATCCAATATATGGTTTTGATCCATTTTGAGTCTAGGACACACGTGCAAAGGGTGTGCCACTCAATTGAGTTCCCATGTGCTATTTATTTACGAATGGTACATGAGACTCATTGGATAATTTTCGGATTCTATTTTGACAAGAAAATGTGTTTGACCCTAACCTAGCCAACCTCACTTGGTAGACCCAAGTTAGGTTGCCATGACCTGGTAGAATTATTTTGAATTTGTCTACAGGATTTTGTATAGAAAAATAGGTTTAATACAATTTTGTATGTATATGGTTATATATATATATATATATATATATATATATATATATATATATATATATATTAAACAAAAGATATTTCATTAACAAAAAAGTGGTAGCTCGGAAAGAGCATTATAATTGGGAGCGGGGCTGAAAAACACAAAACGAGCCCTGAAATACAAGGTGGAAAATACTAAAGGTTAAAAGTCGAAATTCCAAAATTTCAAAAAAGAAATTTCAAAATTTCGGAAAAACACTAACTGAGATTTCAAAAATTCAAAACCGAATTTTGAAATTGAAAAAATCGGGGGTGTAGGGCTCAGCCCCTAGGGCGCGCGGCCCGAGATAAGAGCGTGGGTTGGTCCGTGACCCGAGGCTGGGCGCACTGCGCGATGCGTGGCACACTGCCCAAGGGAGCGGGCGGCCCGAACAACGGAGAGCGTGGCCCGAGGCCGAGCTCCGACGGGATATGCCGGCCCGGAGGGAGGAGGGACGGACGAAGGGGGCTCGACCTCCGGGGAGAGGGAGCGGGGAGCGGCCATCGAGCGGAGGGGGGGCCGAGCAATGGGCGAGGGGGGATGAGGGCGGCTCGAAGCACAAGGGGGAGGGCGCGAAGACGCGACTTCTGGGCGGAGCTGATCACCGACAGGGGACGGGGGGACCAGCAGAAGACGAGGAACCGCCGAGCCAGGAGCGGAGCCTAGGGAGATGGGCAGGGGGAGACAGGGCATTGTCGGGCAACCGAGCGCGGGAGGTGACGACTCAGGGGGAGGGGAGGGAGAACTGCTCCTGGGACACGCATGAGACCCGAGGCAACTCAGTGCGCGAGACCCGAAGAGGGTCAATCCCACTGCCCAAGGGAGGAGGGCCCACTGCCCGCGGCGCCCGGGGACTGCCCAAGGGCGGGCACGGGAAGGTCGGGCACCACCGGCGGGGGGGCACCCACCGGGGAGGGATGCCAGAAGATGGAGGGCGGGACGCGGAACCGTCGGCTGCCGGGGGCGAGGCGGCTACCGGAAGAACGTGAGGAAATGGAGGGGGAGGGGACGGGGGCGGCGGAGGGAGCGATGGAGACCTGGGCGGGCGTCGCGAGACAGGGGCGGTGGCGCCGCTGAAGACTCGGCCGCCGCCGGAGAGGGGGACGACGCGCGTCCCGGGGGGGCACGTGACCCGAGGGTTGGAGGGGAGAGGCCACCGACGAGAGGACGAAATCCGGCGGAGGGCCGGGAAGGGAGTTTGGGGGGAGGCCCCCGGGGGAGAGGGGGCGGGGAGGAGGAGGAAAGCCGCACCGACGGCGCTGGGAGCGGGCTCAGGGGGCCACGACGTCGCTGTCTGATAGGGGGCTTCACACCGAGAGGGGCGGAGGAAGAGGGGGCCGGATCGGGAGGAGACTTGCCGGGAGAAACCGATCTTTGGGAAGGGGCCTTCCTGCGCCGAGCTCGGGGACGACGGGTGCGGCGCCTAGACCGGCGCCGAGGGGGGCGGTTTCACGACCCGCACCCTAGAGTAAGGGCACGAGACGTGGGTACATCCAGCCTATGCCGCAGTATCGACGGTAGAACGCTGTACTAGGTCAAACATCTAACAATATAAAGGTACATGTACAGTATATACACTCCGAATATCGGTGACATAGCAAATACAGTCTCAATCACATCTAAGGTAGAGCATGATAAAAGATAGATAAAACATGAAATCCACAAAGAGATACAGCAGATAGAAGTCTAAGTGTCTAAGATACACAAACCCAAAAAATATCTCAAATCTCAAATACAGTAATCCATAGAGTAAATACAGCTCAAAACAACTGAAAATAAGCTATAAGAAAAATCCTAGCTATCTATACAACCTCTACTATGTCTCCTCTAGGCTAGCAGGCAACCTCCAAGCTATCTATAAAATTTAACAACAGGTCCAGTCAGGACAGGAGCGAGTACAGTACATCTCAACAAATCATAACAGGCTAGAAAATATAAACATGCTAGAGAGTAAGATACAGGAAACTGAAGAACAACATGATATAAAAGAGAGAGACTGTAAGTAAATAACTACAATATATAAAGAACTATCAGTGACTAGTGATTCAGAGCACAAGATGGTTATGTAAACGGCACGATGTTGTACACAAGTAATCTACAGAGGTTGTACACGAGTAATATACTGGATTGATTACGTAAACACTTCTACTCCCCCACCCCAATCAATACACAAGGATCTAGCCAAGTTATGTTATTGCATATGAAGTATAGTCGCACACGAAGATCATGTGAGCACATGAGTATACACGATTTCACACGATTTATACACAAAAAGCATGAACACAAGGAGTACACGATGCTCATGATAAAGTACACGAACACGAAATACCCGATGTATCCGCTAAGGGGATAACATCGCACGACAAGATCTATATAGTAATAATCCGTGTTTCCAACGTGTCAGTATCATGTAAAGTAATCTAAAGCAGAAAATATACTCCTAAGCAGGATATGAAATGATCAGTGAATGTACTCGCCTGGTATCCTGAATATCTGAAGAGAATATACTGTCCGAGGAGTGGTGTCTGGCTCCTATAGAACAGTACAAGTCACTACATGTCTAAAATAGTAAAATAGACTGCTACAATGCATTCTACATGATGTTTTGGTCAATCTAGGCTAAAGTCACCCTTGGTCAACTCTAGTCAACTACACTAGTCAAAGTAGGTCAACTAGGTCAAGTCCTAGCCCAAACAAGTCTAACAAGTCTCACTAGGCCTAACCAAGCCTAGGCTAGCACTCACACAATCACAAGGCAATGTGAACCACAACAATACATAATATAAAATAGATACTATGTATAAATACATACCTTCATACATATAAGCATATCCATATTACATACATATTTATATATAGGCATATGTTACATCATGCATATTTACATAGTCACATAGATATATACATTCATGCACATTTACGTACATACTTTTATACATTATATATGTTAACATTCATTACAATGCATTATATTTTACTTATACCTTTGATTGATTCTCATTCATATATGACATTCATTCATGCATTTATACATACATTCATTCATGTTATCACTATATACATATTTAATTCATGTATCCACACATACATACTTGGATACACAACATACATGTATACATTCATATATGCTTATATTGCATACATATATATCATGTATACATACATACATTGCATACATGCATACATACGTATCATATATGCATACTTGCATTCATTCATGCACATTACATACTTACATGCATCTATAATATACATTGTATACAACAAATAAAAATCGAAGAAGGAAAAAAGGGAAAAACTGAAATGGAAAGGGAAGGAATGAAAAATGTCAGAAAAAGAAATAACAGTGGATATATACATGCTTGCATCATATATTTTACATTACCATACATGCTACCATTATATATTGTATTACATTATGTATACATTATACATTCATATCTATCATTACATGTATACCTTGCATTCATTTCTAGCATTCATTATATACTTTCATGCATACATTGTATATCATTTTTTCCTTCATGCATTTATGCATTGCTTACATACATTACATTGATTGCATTCCTACATGCTTGCATTCAACCATATATATACATTAATGTAAAGAGGATACATATCATATATATATATATATATATATATATATATATATCATTTCATTCATCTAACATATCATGCATTACATACTCTACATTTATTTAATATCCATACTACATAGGCTCATAGGTTACACAAAATGTCTATGTCGTATAGTCACTCTTCTACTTAAAATCAATACTGTACCAATTGGGCCTTCACTAAATTCTAGGATTAAAGTATGTCGTAGTCCTTCGTGTTAGCTTTCCGAAACTTCAAACGGATCGCATTTTCGTGTCCGGAAGCTCCCGAAATCGCGAAAATACCAAAACATGTTCGTCTTTCGTACAGCTGACACTCAAATAATTTTAAAAAAAAGTTTCAGAACGATTTTCGCTTATTAGAATATATATTTGGAAAGCTAACTTCGATACGCTTATTTTAAAAAAATAGGAGATTAAAAGGAGTTCTAAGATAAAAGTTATGACATTTCTAATTTGCTTTGGTTAATAAAAACGTGGATGAATATTATGACGAATTTGAGTTGTTTTGGACAAAAGAAACACATGTAGGCGAAGATACTTGGATACCAACATAGGTATCCAAATGAAACTCATTCTAACCATCCTACTAAGATCAATCCACTCTCTAACCATTCTAAAATTGAATTTAAATATTTATTTAAACTATTAACATACAAACATACACATGGGGTGTCCTAATTTGGGATCTATCAAGTAGGACACAAGATACATATCTAAAATCCTCAAGAGAGCTCCAAATGGTCTCAAATTTGAATCTAAAGGGGACACATGCATGAGAATGGATCCTACGGATTCAAAACTAATTTATATGCAAAAAAAATCGATTTAGAGCATGGGTTTTACCTATTGGGAGTGGAATTCCAATGAATTCCTTTAGGACACGGCTCTGATACGAAGATCCCTCAAAGTGGACACTCCTCCTTGCACTTCTCTTCCAATCCTTGGTAGCACCCTTTCCTTGGAGAATGGGAATGATTGAGGGAAGATTTGGTGAAGGAATGATTTGATTTGAAGATCAAATCAAAGGAAATGCTCTCTAAAATTAGGGAAGAACAAAAGGAAAATAAATGAGGCAAGATTGTAATGAATGAAATAAATCATTCTCCCCTAAAGGTGGATGCCACAAAGAGTCCATTAGGACTAATAGAAAATGTCCTAATTGCCCCTCTCTAGTCTCATATGGTTAGGTCTAGACTAGGTTCAAGTTTGGGATCAAAATGATCTAGTTTGAGTCTCTAACTTGACCATTCTAACATAATAAAAATTAGTTTAACTAACTAACTTAAATGTTGGGTTTTGTGGGCCATGCTTAACTTAATATTGGGTCCCATCCAGAGTTTAAGCTACCCGGGTCACAATACAAGTCGGAACGAGACGAAACTCAAATCCGACTAAACAAATCCAATAAAACAATATTAAAAATATAAATTTTTTCCAAAATATTAAAATATGAAAAATGACCAAAATCATAATAAATCAATTTAAATATTATTAAAATAATCTAAAATTTACCAATTAATTAAAATCTTAAATAATTCAAAAGTCACAAAATAACCAAAATACCCTTAGCCTAAAAAGTAGTAAATAGTCATTCTAATCACATGGTTAGGTCCCCATGGTCATGGTTAGTCTCTAGGCTCAAAAGTTCTAGGGTTCACTAGCTAACACATCAAAATTATAATTCACCAATTTTAAATAGTATTAAATTAATTAAAAATTCTCATAAATCATAAATCCTATTATTAAATAATAAACTTTTACAAAAGTTCAAAATTATCCTCATTTTAGAAAAATGGGTGTTACAAGTCTACCCTCCTTAGAAAATTTCGTCCTCGAAATTAAGATGGTCGTACTTCTTCTAGAGTCTCGTCCCCAACAATCAACGTCTCAGAACTTACCTAAATCATACAATTTAAAAGAATAACATATAGGGTTATAGTATACGGTGGCAGTGAAAGTCTCATCTAGGTGTACTAGTCACACTAGACCAAAACAATCATAAGGTATCAAAATACACAAGCAATCTAGGGTGCTAAACTAGAAAAGATACAGAAATAACAAATCATCAAAACTGTAAGGCAGTCTACCATCCTATATTAAAACTGGTACTTATCAAAATATAAAATAAAGATAAGAGGTAGAGATTTAGTTATGTATCTATATACATTAGAGAGGAAAAAGCTAGCATTATGTAAAGTTATGTGGTTCGTGTGTGTATGGGTGTATGTGGACATGTTCATATGGTTAGATAGTAGGCATGTGTGTATGTGAAATATACATGAAAGTGTATAGGAGGATTTGGGTTTTAAAACAATTGCTATCAAGTTACACTACTCATGGCATATTGGTTAAACAATCTACAATACACAACCTATTTACTCATAACATGCATGGCTAACCATATATACATATGTATATATAAGAGGTAGAGATTTAGTTATGTATCTATATACATTATAACATGTATGCATAACCTCTATATATATCTATATAGATATATGAACATAACATAGAGAGGAAGGGTTAGGTTTACATGGCAGTGTATATTAAGTTAGGGTATGTGCGTCCTTGTACAGGGTTATTGCTTTAGTATTGAAAGGTTAAACCCAGTTTTAGTTCAGCATTTACATACAAAATTTGAAAATGAGCTAACATTTAAAGCAGTGTAATATTAACATAATGCAATTTCAGATTTTTGGGGTTTGAAACATCACAACCAACTCAATACTCCCAACACATCCTAACATGATGGAGATGAAATCCTAACATACTATCTATACATTTATCTAGGCATACAGTTCAATATTACATATCAAATCTGAAATTGAACTAAACATTTGAAATCAATGTAAAAATGTTAACATGTATTCAGTTTTAGGATTTTGGAGAAATTCGAACATCAACCAACCCAATGTTCATCACAACCACAACCTAACATGTAAGAATTTGAAACATAACATTATATCCCTACATACAATAATGTATATAGCTCAAATTATTACATTATAAAAACAACAAATTGAACTAACATTTGGAATCCAGTATTAAGGGTTAATATGCATAGAGTCTCAGATTTGACAAGTTCAAACACAAAACTCAACCAATTTCTTTAAGAATTGAATCCTTGTATAAAAAAAACTAATAATCCAGTGATGTAAACAAAACTAATAATATGAAATTTATATTTAAATTATAAATTTAAACTAGAAAAAGCAGAGAACCAGTCTCTGATACTGTACTGTATAAAAAATATTGGGGTTTTGAGAATTTAAACATCAACAATATGTATTTAGATAGGTTGGTAATCAAAGTGTAGCATGCATACGTGTCAGGCAAAGTGTTTGTGTCCACTATATATATATATATATATATATATATATATATATATATATATATATTTTTAAAACCGTTACCTTTATTGAAAAAGAGGGTAATGAGTACATCCGACCTCATGGTAACATGAAAAAGAAAGAAAATGCAATAAAACCACTACTATAAAGCCCATGGAGGAATAGACGGGAGATGACGACAACTCGAGAGAGACTTTCGAAACTGTCGCTTCACCTCCCGAACCAAGAATTCTGGCCCAGCACCATGCCCTTCATATCTATGCTTGTTCCTGTTTTTCTAAAGCACCCAAATGATCGCACCAGCCAGTGATCTCCGATGATGACTGCCCTGACCCCGCCACCACCTTTGAAGAAATACCAGAAAGTCACTATGCAACTGTGCCTTGAAGAAACACCGAAAAGCAGACCAAACCGTCATAGCAAGATCCACGTAGAAAAATAAATGCTGAAGGTTCTCCCCATGCCCAACCTGACAGCAATGACACCTGGAGGCCAGATGGAAGCCAAGCTTCTGAAGAATATCATCGGTAGGAAGCCGGTTGTGACAGACCCGCCACATCAGAATGCTCCACTTCGCCGGAATACACTTGCCCAAAATATTAGAGAAGAGTGAAGAAGTAGGGTAAGAGATCCGGCAACATCTCCAAGCCGCAGCCAGCGAAAAGGAACCTTTCCGCTCACCCCAGACCAGAGAATCATGAGCCGAAGTACATGTCAGATTTGCCTCTCTGACCCGTCCCGCTGCCTCTACTCCAAACTGTTCCGAAAACATAGGCAGATCCCAACCAGTGTCTGTCCAGAATGATCGAATAACCGGGCCACCATTATCAGAGTTACTCGCCCTAGAATCTCTGATATTTCTTCCCCTATCCGAAAGAGCCCGAACAATCACCACACGTTGGGGAAGAACCACCCTTCTCCCGGCCAATCTAGTCGACCTCCGAAGCTCACCAGTGCCCGTCCGTCCAACCTCAGCAGACTCTCTCGCCTGAGATCGATTCCGCCCCCGAGTCCGTCTCCCCATGCCGCGCCTGGTCCCTGAAGTCACTCCCTCGGCCAAAGGTATAACAACACTATCCAACCGAGGGCCCCTCGGAATCCAAGACTCACACCTCGCCGAACCCTCACCCCGTCCAAGTTTAAACGAAATGCGCGGTTCCGCCAATTTCCTTCCCCTCAAAATCCGTCGCCAAACATGGGAGCACTTGGAAGTCATAAACGCCTCACATGGATGACGCTTACGAAAATATTTCGATTTAAGAAGTTCCACCCAAAGGCCCTTCCCATGCCTCAGCTTCCACCAAAGCTTCATAGAGAAGGCATCCATAATATCATTCAGACACTTGATCCCAAGGCCTCCTTCGGACTTAGTCCGAGTAACGAACCGCCACGCCATCCAACTCCTCTTAGCCACCCCATCATTACTACCCCAGAAGAAAGCCGCAAACATCCTCTCAATCGTTCTGAGAACAGCCCGAGGAGGACAAGATGCAGCCAATGTGTACATAGGGATAGATGAAAGTACATTCTTAATAAGGACCAACTTACCCCCAGGAGAAAGAATCTTGTTCTGCCATCCCGTCAGCCTCGACCGAATTTTATCTAGTAAATAGCTAAACATCCCCGCATTCCTTCTCCCGCAAGTTAACGGGCACCCCAAGTAAGAAAAAGGCAATGTACCGGGACTAAATCTGAATAGGGTAGAGATAGTCCGAGCGCGATCCTCACCCAATGGACTCGCAGTATAAAAGGCAGATTTGGAGTAATTGATCTTCTGTCCAAAAACAGCCTCATAACTATGCAGAACTTGTTGGAGAGCACGCAATCCAGCAATATCTTCCGAAGTGAAAATGAGAACATCATCCGCATAAGCCAAGTGCGAGATACGAGGTCCCCCAATCGGAGTGTGAAATGAAGATCTCCTATTTGATTCTTGAAGAAGCTTGAGGTTCCGAGAGAGTACCTCCGCAGCAATAATAAAGAGAGCCGGGGAAAGAGGGTCCCCCTGCCGGATCCCTCTAGACGTCGAGAAAAAAGCAGTAGGAGCGCCATTTAGAAGCACGGCATACCGGGTATCAGCCATGAGACGATAAATAAGATCACAGAAGACCTCATTAAAACCAAATCTCCGAAGAACCCTCAGGAGAAAATGCCAATTGACTCTATCATAGGCCTTCTGCATGTCCAGCTTAATAGCAACATTTCCATCATGGTTTGGTTCCCTCATAGATGCCACCATATCCTGAGCAATTATGATGTTGTCCACAATCTCTCTCCCCTGGACAAATGCACTTTGCTCCGGAGAAATAATTTTGGGAAGGTAATCCCGCAACCTGCAAGCAATAATCTTGGAAATAATTTTGTTACAGAAATTACAAAGGCTTATAGGGCGAAAATCAGAAAGGCTCCTCGGGTGCTCGACTTTGGGGATAAGAAATAAGAATGTATCCGAGACGGAAGCCGGAAGGCGTGCACCCATGAAAAATGAACCAACGGCTTCCTCCACGTCAGCAGCAACAATGTCCCAACAAACTGAGAAGAATCTCCCAGAAAAGCCATCCGGACCGGCGCCACTAGCCGGATCCATCCCCCGAACAATTTCCAACAACTCCGCACTGTCAGGGCGACGAACAAGATCAGAATTGTCCTCCATAGAAATAATCAGAAATAGGCTCAGCTCTAAACAGTTTGGAGAAGAATAAAGACGCCTCCGTTGCAACCTCCTCGGTAGATCCAGTTTCTGACCCATCAGCCCGAATAATTTTCTGAATACCCGTATTTCTTTGCCTTCTCCTGGTGCACTCATGGAAAAAACGAGTATTTTTATCTCCTTCCAGAACCCACCTCAATCTGGCTTTTTGTTTCCAGAAAGAATCTTCAACCTGGACCTTTTGCTTCAATCTGGCAATTGCCTCCATCCAGGAAGCCCTCCCCCTCTCCGAAGGATGAAGCTCATAATCCTGCTCCGCCGCCAAGGCAGCGTCCTCGGCCCGACGGACCTCCTGGAAAACATCGTCGAAAGTAGCTCTGCTCCATCCAGCCAGAACATGCCCCGTCGTCCTCAACCGCATGCCCAACCGCTCAAGCGCATCATAATGCCAACATGAATTCCACGCCCGAGCCACAATCGGAAGAAAGTCCTGATGAGAAGTCCAGAAGTCCAGAAGTCAAGAAAACGGAAGCCTCTGCGCAGTCCCGGAGAAGCTGGCTGGCAGGATATCAATAGAGGAGAATGATCAGATTCTGCCCGATTAAGATGCTCGCAAGAGACCTGGACAGCATCCAACCAACTACCCGTCACGAGAAGCCTATCAAGACGGGAACCCTGTCGATCAAGCCCCGTCTGCCCATTCACCCATGTATAGATGCTACCTCTGAACCCAACATCGGATAACCCGGCAGCCAACTGAAAGTCGAGGAAATCCGCAATGGCCCTCGTGTTAGGAGGTCGGCCTCCAAATTTCTCATCCGGAGAGGCAATAATATTGAAGTCCCCGCCCACCGCCCAGGGCATGGCAATATCCCTGGCTTGGACGTCTAGAAGATGCCTCCACATAGTCCTCCTCCCCTGTCGTGTCCCTGCACCATGAACTATCGACAGCCGCACCGGAAGCGAAAAATAGCTCAAAGAAATCTGCACCGTGATAGCCTGATCACAGGAGTCAATATAATTGATCCCGAGACCCGACTTACAGAAAATCCAAATATTGCCCTTATCATTGTAAAAGCTATCATCAAAACCCAACCTCAGTCGATAAGAGAGAAGCTTAGAGGATATCACCTTGGGTTCAATAATGGCAAGAACCTTAATAGAGTTGGTCCGACACAAGGACCTGAGACGGGATAATGTAGCTCTGTTTGTCGTCCCCCGAACATTCCAGATAAGGAATTTAACCATGGACCCTCTGGGGGTCCCGCCTAACCCGGGAAGCATGTGATCGAAGAAGTCGATCCGACTGAGGAGCCAACGACTTCTTCCGCTTACCAGCCGCTTTTTTGAAGGGAACCATCTGCCAACCATTTGCATGACTCTCAAAAAAGGAGGTAGAAGATCTCGCCTCAGGCAATAAAATATTATCATCACCCGGAGAAATATCATAACCCCAATTAGAGATAGAGTCTTGGGCGGGCTCCTCCCACACCACCAAGCTGCGGTCTTCAATGTCAGAGTCAGCCGCTATAACTCCCTGTCCCAGCTGACTGTGGATAATAATAGGAAGGTCCGGTAAGACAAGGGGCCCAACACCCCGCTCAATCCCAGCCCATCCAATCTAGAGCCCGAAACGCTACGTCCCCCCTGCATGGGCCTCCCGTCATCCGACCATAAGGCCAGCTGGCCCGAAGAAGACTCCCCAACGTGCCAGGAAGGCAGAACGGAACTTGCGCGAATATCATCACTCCCGCGCGATCCGGGCTGCGTGGTCCCCCTGCTATCATCACGCCCCTGGACGCGCCTCCACTCCTTCCGCGTCCCCTTCCCCTTCTCACACCTCGATCTCCGCCTCCGACGGCCCCTGCTAATCCCACGACCACCCACCGAGCCGTCGTCCACTCGCACTGAAGAAGAAGCGACTGGGTTGGGTGATCCGACTGCTACATCCACCAAAGGCCGTGCTACGCCTGAAGAAGAGGCGACGGGGTTGGGCGGTCCGTCAACTACACCCACAGATGGCGTCTCCAACTGGGGACGACCACATGCACTCTCAACATGACCATGATGGCCGCAAGAGATACAGTAAAGAGGAGTCCTCTCATAAACAACCGACTGCGATCGAACGCCATCAGGAAGTTGGAAGAAAACCTCGTGTTGAAGTGGTTTGCTAACATCCACTTCGACCATGACCCTGGCCACTCCCGGCCTAGAGAAGGAGGCCGTAGCCTTGTCCGTGAAGAGCGGATTACCAATGCCAGATGCTATTGACAGCACCGCATTGGTATCGAACAAGCAGTGAGGAAGTCCGGGGAAGGCAACCCAGATGGGAACACGAGGATCCTCTCTCATCGGCAAAAAGTCCACCGAAGATCTGAATAACATCATCGGAACCCGACCAACGAACCAACAATCTTTAGCCCTAAACCGAATAAAGTCACTCTCAACATGAGGTCGAATGAGAACATGATGTTCATCAATGGCCTTCACATCAATCAAACTCCTGAAACTACGCGAATCAAAAGCCTTCCTAATGGTCTCAACCGGAAGTCTCCGCCTAGAGAACTTGCCAATAAGGTCCAACCCACATGGCGCCGTGAGTGCCTCCATATCCGACTGAGAGAATACAACCACCTTCCGGCCGTTGGAGACAATAGCATGTCGGAAGTCCACCCTCGGCAGGCCTCCCTGTGACGCCGACGCGGTCCCGCCCACCACCGCAGCGAAGGACCGCGTCGAGCCATCCGATCCTCCACCTACCACCTTTGTCTGGGGCTCCGTCGCTGCCGAGGAGGTCACCCTCCGCACCACCTCGTCTCGAGCAGGAAGTCCTACCCCCGCAGTCACGGGAACGGATCCCTCCGCCGGAGGAGTCAAAACACTACAACCCACGCACGCATCCAATCCTCCCCACACAGCCGAGCCGCCGAAGACGACGCCGTCCAACCCCCGAAGGCCTGTATGGCCGGGAGTACCAGCCAACGTACCCACTGGACCGGAACCCCCCGGCTTGTATTTGTTGTGCCCCGACGAAGCGACGTCGCCACGGACGGCGCCGTCCGATCCGCGCGAACCAACAGGGCCACCGCCCGCAGATCCTCCAAAGCCCGGAGGGGCAGAGGCCCCCGCCGACGAACCACCACTGGTGTCTGAATCCCCCGTCGGAGAAACACCACTGTCCGGAACAGCCGACGCTGGGGCGGAGCCCCCCGACGACTCTCGGGGTCGCTCTTGTAAAGCACGCAGGAGGCAACCCCCCGACGACCCACCACTGGGGACGGGACCCCCCGCCGGAGAGTCAGCCAAAGCCGACGTCGCCGGCTCGCCATAGCTAGGGGGGCGGAGCCCCCCGCCGGATTGCCCATCACTCGCCCAGAATCACGGGGTCGCTCTTGCAAAACACGCAGGAGGCAACCGCCCGACGACCCACCACTGGGGGCGAAGCCCCCCTCCGGAGAGTCAGCCAAAGCCGACATCGCCGGTGCGCCGTAGCCAGGGGGCGGAGCCTCCCGTCAGAGCGCCCATCATGCGCACAGATCTCAGGGTCGCTCTTGCAAACGCGCAGGAGGCAACCCTAATCTCCTATTGATTCACTATATATATATATATATATATATATATATAAAATATATATATATATATATATATATATATATATATATATATATATATAGTGAATATATATATATATATATAAATATATATATATATATATATATATTCTCATGTCCCAATATACAAATCAATTTCTATATCAAGACCAACATTTAGATTCCTACCAAAATTGCAAAGTAGGTGATTGATGTGATCAAGATAGTTTGATTATTACTATTATTATTATTATTATTATTATTATTATTATTATTATTATTTATAATAATACAAGAAATAATGGCAAGAAGGAAATAATGATAAAATTTGTTCTGCTTATCTGTTTAAAAGAAGGAACCATTTTGAAACCAGAGCTATAATATCAAATCCAAGATAAGGTCTAGCAAAATCATCGATTCATTGTATTATAAAGAAACTCATAGCAAGAAGTTACACAAGGTTTATAATAACAGCTAAAGCTACTCCTAAGTTAAATAATGAGAAGCAAAACAAAACAAAAACAAACAATAATTCTTTTTTTTTGAATGACTGAACAAAAGTAGAGAAAACATGTTCAAAAGCATTTAAGGTACAATCTGATAATCATATGCGTCTATCCATAATCATGGTGCTCTAAATCTTTGTCATACTAGTAAGTAAGGCTACGATAATCACAGAGTACTCGACTAAGGCACATACCTCTAGAATTATGGTATTTAAAATTTTTGCGATGCTGCTAGCTTGGCTGCAAAAACCTTAAATTCCCACACCCGAGAAATATATCCAAAGTCAGACTATATGTCCTCACCATTCTGGCTAATGTGACTGTAGAAGACTAGATTCCATAACTTAGATGACCTAGCCCATATAATTTCATCTGGACAAAAATTAAATTAAATCAACAATGGATACCCAAAAATCAAATTCATTAACTAACCAAGAAAGATAAATATAAACTATTAGAATCAAATTTTGAGATAGTTTATAATGAGATTCTCAAGGGTCATTCCAGGAATCTCTTAAGGAATCCTAACTGTAATTGAGTACCTTCAAAAATATATCATAATCCTACTGCAGGCTGTAGTGGTACTCTAGTTCGAATACCTCTACACAAACTCGACCTGCATGGGCCACCACTAAAAATGTGTCACGACCTGCACCCTAGAATAAGGGCACGAGACGTAGGTACGTCCAGCCTACGCTGTAGTGTCGGCGGTAGAACGCTGTCCTAGGTCAAACATCTAACAATATAAAGGTACCTGTACAGTATATACACTCCGAATGGAGGTGACATAGCAAATACAGTCTCAATCACATCTAAGGTAGAGCATGATAAAAGATAGATAAAACATGAAATCCATAAAGAGATACAGCAGATAGAAGTCTAACTGTCTAAGATACACAAACCCAAAAAATACCTCAAATCTTAAATACAGTAATCCATAGAGTAAATACAGTTCAAAACAACTGAAAATAAGCTATAAGAAAAACCCTAGCTATCTATACAAGCTTTACTGTGTCTCCTCTAGGCTAGCAGGCAACCTTCAAGCTATCTGTAAAATTTATCAACAGGTCCAGTCAGGACAGGAGCGAGTACAGTACATCTCAACAAATCATAATAGGCTAGAAAATATAAACATGCTAGAGAGTAAGATACAGGAAACTGAAGAACAACATGATGTAAAAGAGAGAGACTGTAAGTAAATAGCTACAATATATAAAGAACTATCAGTGACTAGTGATTCAGAGCACAAGATGGTTATGTGAGTGATACGATGTTGTACACGAGTAATCTACAGAGGTTATACACGAGTAATCTACTGGATTGATTACATAACCACTTCTACTCCCCCACCCCAACCAATACACAAGGACCTAGCCAAGTTATGTTATTGCACACGAAGTATAGTCGCACACGAAGATCATGTGAGCACATGAGTATACACGATTTCACACAATTTGTACACGAAAAGCACGAGCACAAGGAGTATACGATGCTCATGATAATTTACACGAACACGAAATACCCGATGTATTCGCTAAGGGGATAACATCGCACGACAAAATCCATATAGTACTAATCCGTGTTTCCAACGTGTCAGCATCATGTAAATTAATCTAAAGCAGAAAATATACTCCTAAGCAGGATATAAAATGATCAGAGAATGTACTCGCCTGGTATCCTGAATATCTGAAGAGAATATACTGTCCGAGGAGTGGTATCTGGCTCCTATAGAACAGTACAAGTCACTACATGTCCAAAATAGTAAAATAGACTGCTACAATGCATTCTACATGATGTTTTGGTCAATCTAGGCTAAAGTCAACCCTTGGTCAACTCTAGTCAACTACACTAGTCAAAGTAGGTCAACTAGGTCAACTCCTAGCCCAAACAAGTCTAACAAGTCTCACTAGGCCTAACCAAGCCTAGGCTAGCACTCACACAATCACAAGGCATGTGAGCCACAACAATGCATAATATAAAATAGATACTATGTATAAATACATACCTTCATACATATATGCATATCCACATTATATACATATTTATATATATAGGCATATGTTACATCATGCATATTTATATAGTCACATAGATATATACATTCATGCACATTTACGTACATACTTTTATATATTATATATGTTAATATTCATTACAATGCATTATATTTTACTTATACCTTTGATTGATTCATTCATTCATATATGACATTCATTCATGCATTTATACATTCATTCATTCATGTTATCACAATATACATGTTTGATTCATGTATCCACACATACATACATGGATACACAATATACATGTATACATTCATACATGCTTATTTTGCATACATGCATACATATATATCTTGTATACATACATACATTGCATACATGCCTACATACGTATCATATATGCAAACTTGCATTCATTCATGCACATTACATACTTACAAGCATCTATAATATACATTGTATACAACATGTAAAAATAGAAGAAGGAAAAAAGGTAAAAACTGAAATAGAAATGGAAGGAAGGAAAAATGTAAGAAAAAGAAATAGTAGTGGACATATACATGCTTGCATCATATATTTTACATTACCATACATGCTATCATTATATATTGTATTATATTATGTATACATTATACATTCATATCTATCATTACATTTATACCTTGCATTCATGTCTAGCATTCATTATATACTTTTATGCAAACACTGTATATTATTCTTTTATTCATGCATTTATGTATTGCTTACATACATTACATTGATTGCATTCCTACATGCTTGCATTCAACCATATATATACATTAATGTAAAGAGAATACATATCATATATATATTATTTTATTCATCTAACATATCATGCATTACATACTCTATATTTATTTAATATCCATACTACATAGGCTCATAGGTTACACAAAATGTCTATGTCGTATAGTAACTTTTCTACTTAAAATCAATACTATACCAATTGGGCCTTCACTAAATTCTAGGATTAAATTATGTCATTGTTCTTCATGTTAGCTTTCCGAAACTTGAAACGGATCGCATTTTCGTGTCCGGAAGCTCCTGGAATCGCAAAAATACCGAAACATGTTCGTCTTTCGTGCAGCTGACACTCAAATAATTTTACAAAAATTTTCAGAACAATTTTCGCTTATTAGAATATATTTTTGGAAAGCTAACTTCGATACGCTTCTTATAAAAAAAACAGGAGATTAAAAGGAGTTCTAAGCTAAAAGTTATGATATTTCTATGTTGTTTTGGTTAATAAAAATGTGGATGAATATTATGACGAATTTGAGTTGTTTTGGACAAAAGAAACACATGTAGGTCAAGATACTTGGATACCAACATAGGTATCCAAATGAAACTCATTCTAACCTTCCTAACTAAGATCAATCCACTCTCTAACCATTCTAAAATTGAATTTAAATATTTATTTAAACTATTAACATACAAATATACACATGGGGTGTCCTAATTTGGGATCTATCAAGTAGGACACAAGACACATATCTAAAATCCTCAAGAGAGCTCCAAATGGTCTCAAATTTGAATCTAAAGGGGACACATGCATAAGGATCGATTTAGAGGATGGGTTTTACCTATTGGGAGTAGAATCCCAATGAATTCCTTTAGGACACGGCTCCGATACGAAGATCCCTCAAAGTGGACACTCCTCCTTGCACTTCTCTTCCAATCCTTGGTAGCACCCTTCTCTTGGAGAATGGGAATGATTGAGGGATGATTTGGTGAAGTAATGATTTGATTTGAAGATCAAATCAAAGGAAAGGCTCTCTAAAACTAGGGAAGAACAAAAGAAAAATAAAGGAGGCAAGATTGTAATGAATGAAATGAATCATTCTCCCCTAAAGGTGGCTACCATAAAGAGTCCATTAGGGCTAATAGGAAATGTCCTAATTGTCCCTCTCTAGTCTCATATGGTTAAGTCTAGACTAGTTCAAGTTTGGGGTCAAAATGATCTAGTTTGAGTCTCTAACTTAACCATTCTAACATAATAAAAATTAGTTTAACTAACCAACTTAAATGTTGGGTTTTGTGGGCCATGCTTAACTTAATATTGGGTCACATCTAGAGTTTAAGCTACCCGGGGCACAATACAAATCTGAACGAGACGAAACTCAAACCCGACTAAACAAATCCAATAAAAATAATATTAAAAATATAAAAAAAATTCCAAAATATTAAAATAAGATAAATGACCAAAATCATAATAAATCAATTTAAATATCATTAAATTAATCTAAAAATTACCAATTAATTAAAATCTTAAATAATTCAAAAGTCACAAAATGATCAAAATATCCTTAGCCTAAAACGTTGTAAATAGTCATTCTAATCACATGGTTAGGTCCCCATGGTCATGATTTGTCTCTAGGCTCAAAAGTTCTAGGGTTCACTAGCTAACACATCAAAATTATAATTCACAAATTTTAAATAGTATTAAATTAATTAAAAATTCCCATAAATCATAAATTCTATTATTAAATAATAAACTTTTACAAAAGCTCAAAATTATCCTAATTTTAGAAAAATGGGTGTTATAGGCGGGGGAAGAGGAGTTGGGGGAGCCTCCACGGCGAGAAGAAGACGCCGACAAGGGGGAGGCTCCCCCACATGGGTGGCGGCCAGGCGACCGGCCAGCCAAGAAAAGAAGGGCGGTGGAGGGCAAGGAGGCCACATCGCGGAGGGAGGCCAGGGGCCGGACCGAGGAGGCCGTTCGTCCGAGACGGCGAGCCGAGCGCCTTGAGCTCCGGGGGAGAAAGGAGCCCCGGCCTCACCATATATGGTTTTACACACACACACACACACACACACACATATATATATATATATATATATATATATATATATATATATATATATATATATATATATATGTGTGTGTATATATATATATATATATACATGCTTACATCCATGAGGTGGCAATTTTTGGCAGCAAAATATATATATATATATATAAATATATATATATATATATATATATATATATATATATATATATATATACATGCTTACATCCATGAGGTGGCAGTTTTTGGCAGCGCTGCCACTCTCGTCGAGGTAGAACATCAGGCTATCCCAACTACGGTAATGGCCAGATCGGGAAGACCCGCCGCCACCAAGAACCATGATGACATAACTCTAATCAACAAATTCGATATACTCGTCGTGGAACCCTTTGACAACATACTGGAGATCGTGTCACGCCCCAGAACCAGAATACTGGCAAGTAGGGACGGACCAGGCCAGCTACGTATACCAAAGTACTCCAGTACTTCGAAATAACGTATAAGCTGTATAGATGGGGGTTACTACTACAAGCCAACAGTCGATCCTAGGTCAAACAATCCTAGGTATCTCAATCACAAGCAAATATATAAAGTACAAGAAGTAAGATCAACTGGAATATAAAATAGTAAAGCGTCCCAAACTATCATATATCAATGATCATGAAGCTAGTAATACAGAGTGAAGACTAGCAAGAGTAATAGTCATACATGATAAGCTCTAGCTATAGTCTAGAATACGCAAATCATGTTCTGGCCCGTAGGCTAAATGTCAAGTCCAAAATACGAGCTAAACACGTGCTCGGAGGCTAAACGCCACAAAAGAATAATGTACATAACTAGTGGGAGAATGAAATAGAAAACCCACTAAGGTACTCTGGTGCTCTGGGTAATCACCAATGAGTGGAAGGTACGGAAGATCCTCCGGGCTCCTCTATCAGATCTGGTCAATACAAAACCAGTGTGGTCAGACCCCCAATAGCAAGTACCACAAAGGAAGCCAAACTATGAACTAAAACCAGCATGCAATTCATAGCAATAGATAGAGAGAGAGATAAGTAAAAGCAAATCGAGACTCGTGCGCTACCAATGCACTTATCCCGAGAATAGAAAGACAATGAGTAAAGCAACATGTAGCATAAAGTAAAGGACATGTGACATAATATAAACTGTGTACATGTAAGGAAAAGTAAGCATGTGAACATGAAACATAAACTAGACATGTGAGCATGTTAAGTAACTAGAATATGTGAGCATGTTATGTAACTGGAGCATGTCATGTAACTGGAGTATGTGAGCATGTCATGTAACTGGAGCATGTGAGCATGTCATGTAACTGGAGCATGTGAGCATGTCATGTAACTGGAGCATGTGAACATGTTAAGATACTATATAGAACGACAAATGATAAGATGACTTAGGAACTATTCTGAAACCCAAGTTATAACCCGTAAACCAAACAAGGACCGGGGTTGTAACCCTTCTCCTGAACAGAACTTTAGTATCTAATCATTTACCGACAAAAGTAAAGCATAAACAAAGATGTACTGAAATAAACAAATTCGGACACTGCCTAGACAAACTAGACTAGACTGGACTCCATACAATAGTCACGGCCAAGCAATGAGTACGGCTTTATACATTAGCTAACTAGGGTTGTCACAATCCTAATTACTAACAAATGCAAGTTTGAGAATTCCAAGTCCGGTTACCTGCCTGTTGCCACCTATTGGTCATACCGGGAAGTGATTACAAGTGTGAGTTTGTGCTCCCACGCGACGGTGAAGCTGGAAGAGTGCTCATCTCGACGGATAGCTCCAAACCCTTAACTAAATGTTATAACGACCTAGACCAAAGGCAACAGGTAACTGGGAAATCCTCCCCACCCATGTTCTAATGATCAATCTAGTTATATAATCCTTACCATTTTCTTGGATTCTGGGTGTGGCATTCCGCAGAATCCATCCTAGACATGAGCATGTAAGACTGGACAATAACAAGAATGTGCACCATAACAAGCCACAACAAGAAAACATCATAAACTGGAAGCTGGTAGTGCGCTACGACGAGCCACTATAGGGAGTGCGCCATGACAGGCCACTATCATGTAAGCAAAGAAAGACATGTACAAGAGTGCACCACGACGGGTCACTATCTAGTAAGCAAAGGAGACATGTAAGAAAAGTATGCCACGACGGGCCACTATCATATAAGCAAAGAAGGCATGGCAACAATTAACATAGCTTGTAAGAAAGAATCTATCAAAGACATATCATGGCATGTGGGAAATAATAATTAAAGCTAAGTACATTTCATAGAAAATAATTGAACATGTGCTAGTGTCAAGTGTATATAGGGTGTACAAGCATTCTCTAACTATACAAGATCATCTAATCATGTTAAGAAATCATTACAATCGAAGAAAATATCAAAAACGGACAAAAACGGGCAGAAACGGGCAAAAACAGACTAAAACAGCATAAAACGGCATACCGGCGGTATACTGCGGCATATCGGCGGTATACCGGCTTAAAGACAGAAGGTTTCTGGTACAAAAAATGGCATACCGGCGGTATACTGCGGTATACCGGCGGTATACCGGTTTTTCAAACAGCAACAAAATTCAGAATTTTGCCAAAACTTGTTTCGGCCATAAAAACTTCGTTTTAAATCGAAATTCGGATTTTCAAAAGTCAAAATTGAATAGAATTGAATTTCCTACAACATGGAAGTATTAGTTTTCACAAATCAAAACATTTGATAGATCAATACCTCAAAATACTCCCAAACAGAGGTTATCGGGACACCGAAACGGGTTCCGATTGCCACCAAACTCAAAATCCATGATATACAAACTATGTGAGGGCCTCATATATATATATATATATGATTAAGATCCATGATGGTAACACTAGTATCACTCTTGATACCAAGTTTTCTACTAAGTCCATATTGGGTTTTAACAGAAAATCAAAACCTTGCTTAAACAAATTTTGGAAACTTACATATATACGAGAATCATAAGGAAAACATATTTAACAAAATGAGTTTAGAACAATTCTAAGCATTTAATACCAAGGGAAACAAAAATGACAACAAAACAAAATGGTTCATAGATTTGGCAAGATGTACTTGCCTAGGTTAAGCTCCAAGCCTAATCTTCTACTCCTCCTCCTAGGGGGTTAGAAACCACACCCAAGGCCTCTAGGCCAAGCTCTTGGCAAGCTCCAAGGGGAAGATAAGGGAAGAAGAAATGAAGAGAGAGTGAAGAGAATGAAAAGAGAGAGGAGAGAGAAAGTGAAATGGTATATATAGAAGGAAGAATTAATCTTAGCCGTCGGATGGTGATCCATGTGAATATCTAAGTCAATCCTAACCATCGAAATAAAACCAAATATCCAATGGATAATAGGGGTGCATCTACACTATTCACGAAAATATCTAAACACTATTCATCAAAATATCCAAAACACTATTCATCAAAATATCAGAAACACTATTCATGAAAATATCTGAAATCGAAAATATCTCAAATGTGGAAAATCTGTCTGGACGGTATGCTGTCGGTATACACCGGCATACTGGCGGTATGCCGGCCAAGAAGAAAATCTATAAGTTAGGAAAAATTTTAAAGCATTACAAAAACCAAGAAAATACGAAATACGCTACAAAATATGTATCCGTATATAAATACCGATACTGTGAGACGAGTCTCACAGATCGAACACCCGAGCTCAAATTCCGATGCCGATGTGGAGGTGGAGGAAGTCGATACTGTGCTAGAAGTTGGAGTAGAGGTAGAGGAAGAAGAAGCGGCAGTGAAAGACGTTAAGCTATCCAGTGAACGCTAGGAGGCTCACATGGAAGCCCCATCGGAGGCAGACGTGAGCGGAGAAGAAGACATCGTCGCTATTGAGGATTATGATGTCGATGAGGAGGAAGGGGTCGTCCCTAGCGCCAGCTCCACTTCCATTGTCGACCCTCAGCTGCCATCACACTTGGTCTCACTAGAATCACCTCTTGTTGGATCCTAATCTGATTGGATCATTAGTATTTTGGCTACTTCGCCTGCTCTTCAGTCTTCTGCTAGGGAAACTGTCACCCTCCAAATTCGTGTTACATATTTTCGTATACGTGTACATATTTTGGGTTCGTATTCTTATTAGTCATGGTTAGCTAGTCATAATTTTATTTTTTAGCATGTTGCATTGGCATGGTTATTTTGGCATTTTATTGGCTACGGCTTAGCTTGGTTCGGTTTAGCTTGGTTTGGTTTGCTTTTGGGTTCATCATGAGCCAAAAGAAAACCCCTACCTACTACCACCATCATCATTTAAAACCCAACTCCCTTTCTCTCTCATCTTTACTCATCATTTATTTCTTCATCTCCTACCTCTTAACTTCTCCACCTACCAAGAGAAGCTTAGGCAAGTGCAACTTGCTTCATAGAGAAACTCCATTATTGTTGTTCTATTGTCTTCCTCGCGAGATCCCAAGATACTTTAGAACTTGACATTTTTCATTTTGATGGATATTTTCTTGTAGATCTAAGTTTATATTATTTTTCGATTTTCTTTGGTTTTGATCTATTAAACTATATTATTTTTATGTTTTGATTATTCCATGTTATAGAGAATTCGATTTTACCCAAAATAGACCTTTGAAAAGTTGGATTTCGACTTGTTTTGAGGATGTTATGGCCAAAAGCATTTTTGACCATTTCTATGTTCATCTGTGCTGATTCTGGCAGGAACGATAAATAGTGCTGCATAGTGCCCAGCCGCATAAGAGAGTGTTGCATAGTGCAGTATAGTGCCCAGTCGCACAAGAGAGTGCTGCATAATGCCATATAGTGTCCAGCCGCATAAGAGAGTGTTATATAGTGCTGCATAGTATCTAGACGCATAAGAGAGTGTTGTATAGTGCCGCATAGTGCCTATCCTCATAAGAGAGTGCTGCATAGTACCGTATAGTGTCCAGCCATATATGAGCATAGTACCCAGCCGCATAAGAGAGTGCTGCATAGTGTCGCATAGTACCCAGCTGCATATGGGAGTGCTGCATAGTGCCGCATAGTGTCCGAGCCGTATATAGGGGTTCCGCATAGTGTTGAATAGTGTCGTTAGTGCCTATTTTGGCTGTTTTTGGCTATTTTATGCCCTATTTGGCCAATTTGTGGCCAGAATCTCTCCCAACTCCCAACATAAAAGTGGTAGATCTTTTCCTTGGCTTCAAGAGCATGTTATTAGCTATTTTATGCAAGTTTTCTCATTTATTATAATTTAGGGATAGAACATGATAGTGGCCCGTCGTGGCACACTCTTGACAAGTAAACATGACATGTAATCTGTAACGCCGTTGTGACGGCTATCTCGACATGCTTGTAATCCTACTCTTAATACCGTGGACGATTGTGCTTGTACAAATAAACCAGTCTTGTCTTGCATCATGTCTAGGAGAGGAACCCCTAAATACCACGGTCAGAGGTACCTACCGAATTCAACTAAGGCTAATAACTAGAATAATCCAGTAGTCATGACGAGATTTCCCAGCTACAGGAAATCCCGTTATCTGGGTGCTCAAGTGGGCTTGTAGCCTACCAACGAGTAGGGCATATTTCCAGCACACAGTCACGTGTTGCATTCTTCATAAACGGACATTCGACCTGGATAATCGGTTGGTCTGCAGGGCTCGTGGCTGTTGGGATAATCTCATTGCATCTTGCAAGTAACTAGGCCTGTGATAACCCTAGTTAGTTAAAAGTATCAAGCCGTACTCTTGATTGGCCGTAATTGATTGGATGGAGTTCATTCCAGCTTAGTCTTATCCTGATTCTGTACAAGATTGTGACATGACACGATTATTGATGCTTGCCTTAACAATAACGATCGGGGGTCCAGTTCTGTTCAGGCGTAGGGTTACAACCCATGTCCTTGTTTGGTTTAAGGGTTGTAACCTGGCTCCTGGAGAAGTTCTGTGTCCTTTCTTCGTTTATTGTCTTATTTCAACCCCATGCCATGTTCGCCATGTTTTACCTTACCTTAATACCATAATTATTTATACTGGTCTTAGCAATAAAGATCAGGGGTCCAGTTTTATTCAGGCGAAGGATTACAACCCCGGTCCTTATTTGGTTTAAGGGTTGTAACCTGGCGCCCGGAGCAGTTCTGTGTCCTCTCTTCGTTTATTGTCTTTACTGTACCAATAGTATTTGAGACGGATTTCTATTCAGGTGAAGGGTTGCAACCCCGGTCGTTTGGTTTAAGGGTTGTGACCGGGCTACTTGAATGGTTTCTTCGTACTCAGTTTACTGTTGTTATCTCCATTATTATCGGTTCTTTATTTATTATTTATCTTTAATATTCTATTGTGATATGCTGGTATTAGTTCCTAAGTGAAGCCTCTTTTGTGGCACTTGCTCTTTCTGGGGTCTGATCCAGCTGGTTTTGTGTGGCCAGATATCGGAGCAGCACCAGAGGATCCACCTGTCTTCCAGCCAGATGGTGACCACCAAGCGAAACCCTGGCAACGAGTGGGTTTCTTTTGTCCTTCCACTTTATTATAAAAATTATTCTTTTGAGGCATTTAGCCGGCGAGAACGTGTTAGCTCGTATTGCACCTTTATTTACTGTCTGTCTATGGGCTATAACATGATTGACAGATCCTAGGGTTGATCATGTATGTCTGAACTCTTGCTAGTCTTGACATTTTGTACGACTAGCTTCATGATCATCCAATATGTAATGTATGGGACACCTTGCTATTATATATTTTGTGCTCTGACATCATGTAACTACTATTGCTCGCTTGAGATTAAGACAATAGGCTTGTTCATGACCATAGGAGACTATTGGCTTGTAGTTAAACCCTCATGTATCTAGACAGCCGTGACCGTATAGCGAGGTGGGTTGCACTTCATTATACGTAGCTGGCTATGTACGCCCCCGCTCTCCAGTATTCTGGTTATAGGGCGTTACAGAAACCAAGATGAAACTTGTAGCTTTCTTGGGCAGTGTTGTTGACTCTTACCCAATCGATGAGGACGTGACAGAGATTAGCATTTTAACAGTACTCATATTTCACCCTAAGTACCACCAAGCTTTTATCGAGAGGGTCAAGCAGAGGGACGCTCATCTGGCGGCCCTTCCTAACCTATATCAAGTTT